>OY293414.1:60493641-60901141 GCA_958502065.1 Chrysolina americana | reverse complement strand
CATATTCTTGATGACGGCCATTACCTCTTCTGTTGTTACAGGGTGTAGGAAAAGAGTGGATTCATAAAAGTCAATCAAACTAAAGAAGTCATTCTGCTCATTGGAGACAGGATTCCAGTTCATTGTAGATGTAATACTCACGAAATGTTTGATGAATTGGTTAGCTTTTTCAATTGGATTTTCTGCTTCAAAATGAGTTTGATTGTTTGGTTGTACTAATTCTTTTACTGTCTGCCACATAGCTTTCATTTTATTATCTGATTGAGCAATTCTTTTTTCATAATGTTGTTATTTGGCATTTTTCAAAAGGTCATTGTTATTTGCTTTTATTATGTTGTAATTTTTTTTATACTTGGAATTAGAATTTGATAATGTTTGAAAAAGTTGATCTTTTATGAATTTTAGCTCTTTTAATATTAGGTACCATGGTTGTTTCGCTCTTTTGAATCCTATTTTAAATTTTAGGAAAGTTTATATCAAAATAATAAAGAAAAATACGCAGAAAACATGAGTAGGACTCATTCGTGTCCCTTTCGCCATATACATGTGCCCAAGTTTCATCCCGAATCTGTTGGCAGAAATTAAAAACAATCTTATTGTTATATTTCCGTTTTTCTCTATACATACATTTCACTGTTTTTATTTAGTTACCTTCCAAAAGTTGTCCCAGATGATCAAAGAAACCGGTGGGAATAGCAGTTCCGGATATTTTACCATTAAAATTCGTAATAATATGCAGCTCTATGCTGTATCACTTCCGTTAAAAATTACGTCTCCGTTATTCGCCATTTCCGTTATTTTGCTATTGCGTTATTTTTGACGGAAGTGATACAGTATAGGGCTGATTATCTAGACACTAGTTGTAGGTGTAACTCTAGTTGCTGTGCAGTCTCTGTTTTCCTTCCTCAATGTGTCGATGTTGAAATCTCCAGCTATAAAATATATTTGATTTACATCATTTAAAATATCAAGAAGACAGTGCATTTTGTTTAAAAATACATTAACATCACTATTGGGAGACCTATATACACACACAGTTATAAAATTTATATTTTTTGCTCTGCATTTGACACTAGAACATTCAAAAACTTTTTCCTCTGATAGAGCATTGATCTCTTTAAAAGGATTACTAGATAGCTATTTCGAAACATATATGGCTGAGCCACCATGTTTCCCGTCCCCTCTACAGTAGCTGGAAGCTAAAAAGTAATTTGTAATATTAAAGTATTTGATATGTTGTCCCGATTGCCAATGCTCTGTTAGGCATACCACCAAACATTTCATATTGTTGACTAATTGCTGTACCATATTTATGCAATTTCCTATCGATTGTACATTATGGTGAAATATAATGTTTCTAGAATTGGGTTTTTTGACACTGCTACCTGGTTGAGTTGTTCCTTTTTGACTTATATTGTTGGGTCGTATGTTTTCCTTCTGTCCTAGGAATTCTGATTTTGGATCGTCATTTCTCGCTTCCGTGTTGATAAACATAAGGTTAATCATACTTGTTTGTGCTTGTTTATTTGTAGACTTTGTTTTGTTGCACATTTTTAATGAGGATCCACCTGGATGGCTTATGTCGGCAGCATCCTCCGATTCGTTAAAAACCGTGATACTAATGCCCCATTGGGCCAAACATCTTGATTCCATGCAGCTTTAAAATTCTTCTGTCTTATGGCCACTTTCGTTGAAGTGTAGCCTCGTTACATGGAGTGCAATGAGTTTAGGTATTGCTTGTACGCCTAGATCTTCCTCATTTTGTCCTACAAAAAACTTGCGGGTTCTCCTAGGTTTTACATTGTACCAAGTGTGCTCTTCATATTCTTTTCTCCCCTGAGGATTTTGCTGTCCCAGTTCAATTCTTTCTTTCATCTTGTTATTTATTTCAGCTTGCACAATTGCATTGTTGAGCTGCGGAAAACTGATTTGATTCTTAACACCTATCATCTCCCGATCTCCCAATCTCCTCTATTTTTGCTTTCGTTGTTGACATTTGAATTTGAAAGTAGGTTGTATGACGTATTGACATTTGAAGCTTGACTACCAGTGACCGCTCTGACCGCAGCCTTGGGAGTTTGGTTTTGACAGCTGATGGTCGATGCAGTTTCATGCTCCGTAGTTCGATTTGTTGTTGTTGTCCTTGTTGACAATGTTGGTATCTTTGAAGTTTATTTGATTGCCGCCGTTCTTTGGTACATGATCACGGCCTTGGAAATTTGTTACAAGTTTTTTGAAGCTTGCTTCGGCTCTGTTTCACTTTTTTCATATTGAGTTTTCAGTTAGGTAGATATTGTATTTTTTCTTTGAGTAAAGTACAGTTTTCAGCCACTATTTAATTTTTTAATTCTACTTCCTTCAGTAATTGCTTCAGTAATGTGTTTTCCATAGTTATAATTGCATAGCGATCGGTATCTTTACTTGCTCCAGTTCTTCATCGATTGTGTTTTGATTTTGTGCCTCATGGTTGCAAGTAGCATTTATCCCTTGTGCTGATTGCAGCAGGCAACTAGGGTGGAATACTCCACAGCACTTTATACACTTTACACTGTTTGTCACAGATTTTTTACAGTGTTTGCATTCACTTTTAGTCGGAGCTCGAGTCGGCGAACCGCTCGTGCCCGTCATCTTGACTAGAATTGACCCGGTGATAGAATCTCGAACCTATCGAAAAAGGTGAAAATTCGTGTTTTGATTATTGATTCTAATATTTTACCAATATTGGATATACGTGATAAGGCCAATTAGTTACTGCAGTCGCGTTTATCACCGTTCATCAAAACTGTTCTTTTGACTGAAATTTTGAGTTGGGATGGCCAATGATCTGCTTCAGAATGAGGTCAAAAAGGTGAGCAAGAGGTTTAGTAATAACATTAATTGAGAATTTCAGTATTTTAGCACTTATATTATCAAATCCCGGAGCTTTATCAATTTTCATATTCATGATGTGATTTTGTAATCCGGTTTCTGTGGTTTCTGCTAGAAACATTGAATCGATTCTTTTTGCTATATTTTTTCCCATTCCTTCAAAATGTTTAACATATCCTTCAGAAATTTGTTGGGGATTTGTTAATATAATATCACCTGATTTCATTTTAGTTATTTCACTATTTTTGTTCTTGCCTGTAGGTACACGGTTCTTTCACAATTTCCCAGATTTTTTATTATTGCCCCCATTAGAACTAATATTTTTTTTGAAGTAATCGGTTTTCGCTATTTTTATTAATAAGTTGAGTTTGTTTCTGATGATTCTGGTATTCTTATCAGTTGATGTTTTTATTTCATTCAGTATTATTTCTGTTCCAGCTCCAATATCGTTACAAATATAAAATTCTTGCCATGATTTCAGTTCCAGGAGCAATGACATGTGTTTCAGATAATACTGTCTCAGATCATAGAATGATACTCTTTGATACCAATATCATTGAACAACCAACTCAACTACAAAATACTAGTTGCAAAAGATCTTACTGTTAAATGATAAACAAACTAATTTTCTATCTGCTCTCCAAGATGAAACCTGGCAGACCACTTTTGAAATATCTTCTATTAATGAATCATTTCATAATTTCTACCACATACATCTTTTTTATTTTAATAAATTTTTTCCGATCAAAAACTGTCAAGTTCGTAATGCAAAGAAAAACTGGGTCTCTAATGAAGTGAAAGGATCTAGAAAAAAATTGATACATCTCTTCATTCTACAAAAGATTAATCCAGAATTCATAGAAAAATATGAAATGACAATAAAAACAACATTCTAAACTTATATCTGATACAAAACGTCCGTATTATCAAGATAAAATAGTGGCTTCTGATAATCCCACATAAACGGCTTGGCAGGAGATAATTAATAGTATAACGCACCGTACAGCAACTACGAAAAATATTTCCTTGGTACATAAAATTGAGTTAATAAATAAATAAATAATAAAAAATTACTACCCCTATGAAAATAATTGGAGAGATTAAAAATAATCCATCAAATCATTACACTGTAGCCAATGTTGGTGACACTATATTTATTGAGCCTTTTATAGAGAATGAATTGTTATCCCTCTTGAACAAACTCAAGAATAAAAGTTCTTCTTGACCTGATGAAGTTCCAATGTTCTTAATTAAAAATAGTCTACAATATACAGGGCTATTCAAATTCAAGTCTATGCATGGGGATCTCGGTAATGGTAAAAGATAGAAGACTGGAAGACTGGTTATATTTTCTGTAAATTTTAGACGATTTATTTTTATTATAATTATATTTTGTAAGTGTAATAAATAAATAAAAATAATCAAATAATTTCGGATAAAGATGACAATTTTTTAAAGGAAAAATGTAACATAGTGTCAAATCATTTGGCTTCCTGGTGTGGAGCAAGTTCACTTCATTTCGACCCCCATAAAACATTATTAGTACGGTTTCACTACAGACGAAAATACTCTTCCAACGTTGAAATAAAAATCAACGATAATGATAAGACCATTTCTCTAAGCGATGAGTGTAAATTTTTAGGACTTACGCTAGACAACTGTCTGAACTGGAAGAGTCATCGTAGTAAACTGATATGTTTCGTATTTGATATGAAATCTTGAGTCGATTTCAACCACTGAAAAGTTAGCAAACTATTACTATGCACACATAGGCTTCTGCTATCAAAATACAATCTTATGGTCCCAGCGAAACAGCTATGTCAATGTTCAGAACGTTCCTCAATGATAGATGATAGAAGTCTGCATAAATAATAAATGATCAAATTTTTTCACTGTTATCAATTTCACCTGTTGATACATTGTTGACAATTTGAGTGTTGAAGTGGACAAGGACCAAAAATTTTCCAAACATATGTTAGCAAATGTGTTCAACGAGCCCACTACTCTCTTAAATTGCTAAATGCTGCTAGAAAGTTCATAAATAGGAGTTTGAAGCAAAATATTGGTAAATCCCTTGTCTCACTTCAATTAATCTGATGTTGTATACCGAGGCCTTAGTGTCACAAAGGCGTAACTACCTTTTTTTGGAAACATAACGTTAATTTTGAGATATTTTTCATCATTATCAAGTTTTTCAAATATTCGACGAGGTCCCTGAATATCAAGTAGTTATTCATCTGGAAATATATTGTCTTATTCCGAACATTATGGTTGTTATAGATAAATTAGTATATAAAATTCATTTATTTCTGTTTTTCTCGAAATTAATAATCTGTAGTTACGCTTCTGTGACACTAAGTCCTCGATACGTCCCCTGTATTGATTCATTTGATGCGTACAAAATATAAAATATCCAAAATGATTGTTTGAGGTTGATTTTTGGATTGATGAATATATTCATGTCTATATTCATCTAAAGTGGCTGAGAATTGAACAATACAGAAATATGCATTTTGCAGTTTTTGTTCACCAAATGTTTCTCACGAAACAACCTTTTTATCTGATCAGAAACCTGCTGGCTCGTCTTAGTCCCAATTGGGTTTGGTTACAAATACCCAAGCACTTCACCTTACAAAGCTCCTGCTGTATAGATGAAATGGCATTGATCAAATCAAATACTCAACATCTGTTGCTACTTTCAGAAACAAATTTGAAAATCCAGTGATGAATACTCGAATGTTCATTGAACTAATTTTGAAGTGTATCTCTAGCATTTTACTCCTTATATTTGTTTCTGTAACAAAATTATAAAGTGTTGGTATAATATTAGTTTTAATCATAATACTTATTTTCTCATTTCTCTTCTTTCTGATTTCTGATGTGTATCGATAGATGATTATTTTTCACAGAATGTATAAATACATATTCGTCAAAAATAAATGCTCTTGAATGATATTTGAATAATTATATTTGAAAATTATTCAATGTTTATTTTCTTCCATTTTGTCACAACCTAAATATCAGTTTTGGGAAACATTTTTTATTCGGGCAAGGTTATTGGCGTTTAAATGTCTTGAGCAACAAGTAATTTAAATGAATTCTCATGTGTAGGTACGGCATATCCAGGATCAAGTGTAAGAATCGATTTTGAACTGAACTTCGCCCAACAAAAGACGATTTATTATTATAATTATATTAAAAGCAATATTTTGTTTTTGGAGTTACCATGGTTATAATTTTGAAAACCGACATTGAACTATATCTGACAGATTTATATGCATCGTTCCTTCGAAAAGAGTAATAATATTGCAAATGCTTCTTGTCCTACCGCAGAGATTATCCTTCATCTGGTAAGAGATTACAAACTACAGACGGGTTTCAGGTTTATTGCTTCTCGTCAGTGCTAGGATAGGTCAGATAACACCTTAGTTGTCCGTACCCAACCAACTGAACGATATATCCTGTGGGTTCACAGTATCTACCTACGAATGAAGCTTCGCCTAAATTAAGTTGGCCGCAACGCCACCTGCTGCAAACGCAAGAAGCAGCCCTCTCAAAAGTAGACTCCACGAAGAATCAATTAAACATCTGAAAGTTTTAGACGATGTCCAAGAGGTTTTCTGGAGAGTGTCATACAAATGAAACTGAAATACCAGTCTCGACTATGCCAAAAGTCCCATTTACTGAGATGGGCATTGAACTACATCTGACAACAGGATCTCCAAT
Source organism: Chrysolina americana (assembly GCA_958502065.1). Classification (NCBI taxonomy): domain Eukaryota; kingdom Metazoa; phylum Arthropoda; class Insecta; order Coleoptera; family Chrysomelidae; genus Chrysolina; species Chrysolina americana. The sequence goes on along the minus strand of OY293414.1, from coordinate 60,894,547 downwards.
CGGATGAAGTGTAGTAAAACTGCACTAACTAATTTTCCTAATTTATTTCAAACACTATTTACAACAATTATTCACTAAAACATTACTTCACTATTTTATTTCTACGGTGTCAGTCTCTATCTGCGAACTCTGGAACTGTAACTCTCCATTCTGACTGTCCCGCTTATATACTCCCAAACAGTTTCCATTCACAACTCTAGATTATTCAGGAGTATAGAACATTTCATCTAGATGGCTCTTCGAATAGTATCGAACAATCGATTTATTCCAGCTTGTTCTCGGCGATCCGTACGCCAGCAGATATGCAGTTGTAGTTGAACGAGGGTGCATAATTAATTAGATCAGGGCCGGTCTCGGGGCCGGTCTCGAAATCGTTACATTGCCCCCTTCTTAAAGACGTTTCTTCCCGAAACGTCATTCTTGTAGTGTGAAGATATCTGCAAGATTCTCCATATCTGCACCTGGACGTTCGATGGAAGTAGCACTACACAGTCTTCAATTTGGGTCGAGGAAGATGGTTGCAGCACACCAGAATGTTGATGCCGCTGGATCTGAATATTGTCTCCAACATGCTTCTTATAACTCTCCAGTCCAGCCGATCAAGCCCACAGGCCAATTTTGGGATTGCCAGGTCTACAATATTCTGGTCCAGCATCGTGTCTCTCAATATCGTAAGGCTCTTCCAAACATCTTCATAAGACGGCTTATCACGAGAACGCTTCTTGGTAACCAGATAGTAGATGTTTCTCTGGCCTTTCCTCAGCTCTAACACCCCTCCAACTTCCGGGTTCTGTTCTCTCAGTTCCTGGATTCGACCGAACTTCTTGGAGAAAACTACTGCAATGCCTCTGGACATTTGGAGATCTTCTACCACACAGTGAGCTAACGCGTAATTGGCAGGCACCTTGAAAAGATCTCGTGACTCCTCTCGGGTTACCCCATATTGAACTTTCTGTCCGTTCGAGTACAGGGACATGAACCTCTGAAACGTCATTTCATCCTCCGGTGATCTGACGTGGTTTCCGGCGTAAGGGAACAACCTATTGAAGTGGACTACCCTAGGTTTTCCTCGTGGTGGTTTATATATGCGGTAGACGAGGTCGTTTATCCTTTTCATGATCTTATATGGACCTTCCCACGAGTTCCGAAGTTTCGGTGATAGTCCACGGCGACGTTTAGGGTTGTATAGCCAGTCAGAGTCACCTGTCTGATATCCACCAGCATCCGCCTTGATGTTGTTGGTCTCCTTCATTCTGTCGCTGGCACTCTGGATGTTCAAACGGACCCGTTCATGGATGTTGTCCATTCTCTGTCGCAGTTTGCTGACGTAGTCATCTCCCGCAGTGTCTTGTCCTGGTGGCGTCCCAAACTTCAGGTCACATGGAAGTCGCAGCTCTTGGCCCATAATAACACTTGCAGGGGTTTGGCCGGTTGACTCATGAACTGCGGAACGATACGCCATCAGGAACAGATGGAGGTACTGCTCCCAATCCTTCTGGTGGTCAGAGACTACCTTGGACAGGTGGCGGTTTTTCGTCTTATTCATCCGCTCCACCAACCCATCGGATTGCGGTTGTAGAGCTGTGGTCCCCGTTTTCCGGATGTTCAGCATCTGACACATCTCCTGGAACAGGTTTGACTCGAAATTCCTGCCTTGATCCGAATGCAGTTCTAACGGGACACCGAATCGACAAATCCACTCCTTCACCAAGACGTCGGCGACGGTGATGGCTTCTTGGTTGGGCAGGGCATAGGCTTCGGCCCACTTGCTGAAGTAATCCATCGCCACAAGGATGTACTTGTTCCCGTGTTCAGATTGTGGGAACGGGCCAGCGATGTCAATGGCGATCCTTTCAAATGCGCTGCCCACATTGTACTGGCGCATCGGGGCCTTAGGTCTTGTTCGAGGCCCATTACTGGCAGCGCATACAGCACATTTTCTGCACCAGTCCTTGACGTCAGCTTGACAATTGGCCCAGTAGAACCGTTGCCTAACTTTCTGGAGGGTCTTCGTCACTCCCAGATGTCCTCCGGTGACTCCTTCATGGATTTCTCGGAGCACTTCCTGTCTTCTGCTCCTGGGAACTACTACCTGACGTCTTTCTTTCCCGCCATCCTCCGACTCCAACACACGCTTCAAGACTCCATTGTCTTAGGTGAAAGAGTTCCATTGGGCCCAGTAAGTTTTAACGACTGAAGAACAACTGGATATTTCCTGACACGACGGTCTTCGCTCACTCTTCTTCCAGCCGATGACTAAACCAAGATCTGGATCTTTCGCTTGGTCTTTCTGGATCTTATGGTCATTCCAGTTATCATCGACCGCCGTGGTTCTGCAGAGTGTCGACTCCTTTTCCTCTGTTCGTCGGCAGTGCGAACAGTCCTCTGGACATGGTCTTCGCGATAGGGCATCCGCATTCTTATGGCTGGTCCCCGCCCGATGTTCGATCTCAAAGTCGAATTCCTGGAGCCTCTCAATCCAGCGTGCCACTTGACCCTCGGGATTCTTAAACTGTAGGAGCCATTTGAGAGCTGCATGGTCAGTTCTCAGTAGGAATCTTCGTCCATACACGTACTTATAGAAGTGCTCAACTCCCTTTACAACAGTTCCCGCCTGGTGACACAGTAATTCCGCTCCGGTTTACTGAGGGTCTTGCTGAAGTAACCGATGACCTTCTCTTGTCCTTCTTGGATCTGAGACAGGACAGCTCCAAGTCCCACGTTACTGGCGTCCGTGTCCAAAATGAATTTCCCGTCTGGAAGGGGGTAGCTCAGGATTGGTGCATTGATCAAAGCTCCTTTCAACTTCCTGAATGAATCTTGGCATTCATCTGACCACTGGAACTTTGTTTGTCCTTCCGTCAGCCTGGTCAGTGGTTTTGCGATGTTAGCAAATCCCAGCACGTATCGGCGATAGTAAGTGCACAAGCCAAGAAAACTTCGAAGCTGGTGAATGTCTTTCGGAACGGGCCATTCCTTAACAGCTTTGATCTTCTGCTCATCTACTGCCACTCCTTTCCCAGAGACAACGTGCCCGAGATAACGTACTTCTTTTTGAAACAGATGACATTTCTTGGGGCTTAGTTTCAGTCCGGAGTTTCTCAGTCGCTGAAATACCTCTTCCAAGTTTTTTACATGGTCCTCGAACGATCTGCCAACCACAATAATGTCGTCGAGATACACCAGACACGGCTTCCATGATAGTCCTTTCAAAACCGTCTCCATCAATCTTTCGAACGTGGCTGGAGCATTGCAGAGGCCGAATGGCATAAATGTAAACTGCCATAATCCGGAGCCGATGGTAAAAGCTGTCTTTTCTCGATATTCCTGGGCCAGTTCTACCTGCCAGTATCCGCTCTTCAAATCTAAGGTCGAGAAAATCGTAGATCCAGCCAGCGTGTCTAGCGTGTCGTCTATCCTTGGGAGAGGGTAGCTGTCCTTTTTCGTCACGTTGTTTAGTTGACGGTAGTCTACGCAAAACCGTGTTGATCCATCTTTCTTCTTCACCAACACGACTGGAGAGGACCAGGGACTGTCGGATGGCTCGATGACTCCGTCTTTCTCCATGTCGCAGACTATTTTGTCAGCCTCCTCCTTTTTGGTGAGAGGAAGTCTTCTGGCTGATTGCCTGATTGGTCGGGCATTTCCAGTATCTATTTTGTGCTGAACCACCTTTGTTCTACCGCCTCTGCCTACTCCGGTATCGAAGATGTCCTGATACTTCCTGACTAGTTCTCTCAGTTTAGGCTTCTGTGCTGGCCCCATGTCGTTGGACGAGATAGCAACCAACTTCTCCAATTCTGCTGGCATGTTACTGGCTTGGCTAACAGTGCCACGTACACTCCTGATTACAGAGGAAATTGACGTGCAGTGCCCCAAAATCGTTCCCTTCTTCAAGGTCACCAGGTAATAATTGACATTCATTACCCTTACTGTCACAAATTTATCAGCACGCAACAAGGTTTTTCCCAGTGCAATTCCTCGTCCAATTTTCTCGTCATGTAGCTTGGGCTCGAATATCACCACGTTTCCACTGCTCGCACCTCCATCCAGGCGAGCCTCCAAAATGGTTTCAGCCCTCTCCGGTACGCTTACGTCTTCAGCCAGCAGAACTCGAACCATTTCTTCACTTCTCCCGTGAAGTAACAGCTCTTCTCCGTTCACACGAAGGACGCCGTCTTTAAAATTCAGCTCGAATCCTCTAGAATTCATGATGTCTATTCCAATTATTATCTCGTCCTCGATATGCGCTACCAGAGCCCGGTGTTTCACTGTAGTGCAGCCCAAAGTCAGTTCAATTGGAAGTTCACCATACACAGTTGCCGGCTCTCCTGTTGCTGTGCGTAGCTTCCAATTCGACGATTCGATTCTTGCCGGTGTTTTGGCAAAAGTGGGTCCAAGGATTGTCCTAGTCGCACCCGTATCAAGGAGCATGGTGCGAGGCTCGTTGTCAATGAGACCGTCTACGAAGACACCTTTGTCTTGTCTTTGAAGTACAGCGACATATGCATTGTTAACTGGGGCTTGTTGGATACGGGCTGACGATTGCTCCTTCTTGATCTTCATCGTTGATGTCGATTTTTTCAATGTTGGACATTTGCTACGCACGTGCCCAAGTTCTCTACAATTTCGGCATCGAATCAGTCTTCTCTCAGGCACAACTTCCTTCAGCACTTTTCGCATCACAGCTTCCATATTAGTAGGCTCCTGTGGCTGTGGGTCTTCCTCGATCATCCGGACTCTACTCTGGCTTTTGCAGGATTGCTTTGCTGCTTCGAATTCCAGAGCGCGTGCTAATGCATCCACGAGAAGTGCGGGGCGAGCTAGTGTTAGGGCTTGCCGGGTTTCCTGGTCACGAAGTCCATCCAAAAATGCTTGGACCGCTAGTCGCTCCATTACATTTTCCGGTGTAGCTGGGTACGCAAGACGAACCAAGCGTGCAATATCTGTTTCAAATTCATGCAACGATTCGCTTGATTTCTGGCATCGGTTCCTCAGCTGTGAGTGATATACGTATTCAAGGTGGGCTTGGCCATAGCGAAGTTCCAAGTGTTTTACCAGCTGTTCATAGTCTTCCTGTTGTTGGGCGGTGAGCGTTTGTAAAATATTTGTTGCTTCGCCACGCAATGCCAGTGTCAATGCTAAAGCTTTTTCCCCAGCATTCCATCCATTTGCTTTGGCAGCAGCTTCGAATTGTCGGTGGTAGTTTGACCATGGAGTATTTCCGTCGAACTGAGGCGGTTTCAAGGAGAGCTTTCCAGGTTCAGCACTGACCTTGAGATTTTTGATGTCCTTCTGAAGTTTGTCCAAGTTCATACTCAGGTCCACCCTTGAGTTTTTGTTGTAAGTTTCTGGGGTGTGCGCAGAATCTATTCGCTTTTCTAATTCACTGAATTTTTCATTTATCCTGCCGATTTCTGTCTCGATTCCATCTTTCATTTCATCGTGGAGCGTTTCCTTTATTTTTTTCATCTCATCCTCAATATCATCTTTTATTTTATCCACCTCTGTCTCAATGGCTCCTATTCTTCCTTCCAGTCGATTTGCCACACCACAAAGTTCTCTTTTTAGGCCTTCAGAGTTTTCTAGAAGCTTTTCTTGAAGTTTCACTTCTAGACTTTTCGAACTTTCTTCAAGTTTTTCTTCCAGATTTTTCGAATTCTCGTGAAGCTTTTCTTCTAGATATTTCGAGTTTTCGAGAAGTTCTTCTTTCAAGCTAACAGAATTTTCTAGAAGCTTTTCCTCCAGACTCTTTGAATTTTGAAGAAATTTATCTTACAGACTCACCGAATTTTGTTGAAGTTCCTCCTTCAAACTCACAGAAGTTTGTTGAAGTTCCTCCTTCAAACTATTCGTGGTTTCCTCGAGTTTGTTCATTATAGCACTCAAATCGACTCCAGAAACTTCGAACAAAAATGTTTCGGGGTCTTCTCCTTCTTCAATCAGTCCATCTGAAAGTCTCTTCTGTAGTACGGCCTTCTTTCCAGTTGTTTCTAATTCACGCTCCTCTAACTCTTGCTTTAATTCACTAACTTTAAGGTCAACTAGGTGAACTCTCCTGGAAAACATTTTGTCTCTTATTGTTTTTACCGAGATATAAGTATATTATTTATTTCACACACAGTTTTCAGTTTATTGTCCCGCGACGCGCAAAACTGTCCACTTTGCACTCAAATGTTCAACGGGTCACTAACTGTTAGGCGCGATAAATGTCTATCAGTTTTTCAACGCGACGAACACTTTAACACTTATTTATTTTAAACATCCCACTTCTGACACCAAATGTAGTAAAACTGCACTAACTAATTTTCCTAATTTATTTAAAACACTATTTACAACAATTATTCACTAAAACATTACTTCACTATTTTATTTCTACGGTGTCAGTCTCTATCTGCGAACTCTGGAACTGTAACTCTCCATTCTGACTGTCCCGCTTATATACTCCCAAGCAGTTTCCATTTACAACTCTAGATTATTCAGGAGTATAGAACATTTCATCTAGATGGCTCTTCGAATAGTATCGAACAATCGATTTATCCCAGCTTGTTCTCGGCGATCCGTACGCCAGCAGATATGCAGTTGTAGTTGAACGAGGGTGCATAATTAATTAGATCAGGGCCGGTCTCGAAATCGTTACAGAAGGATTACAAGAAGTCTTTGCAATTGTATCCTGTTCAGAGGAACGTTGCACTTATATATGCCAGATGTAATTCAATGCCCGTCATAGTTATAACCAGGAATGTGGTTATTTTTTTGCCCCAAGTGTTCCACGTGGTAGTAATTCTTTCGGAGAAAAGGAGACTTTTGGCAAGGTCGAGACTGGTATTTCAGTTTCATTTGTATGATACTATTCAAATAACCTCATGGACTTCGTTCTAAACTTTCAGATCTATTATTTATGCATAACTGAAGTAAGGAAAGGGAAAATGAAACTCCTTTTATGACAGCACATTTATAAGAATTCTTATACACACATATTTATATATACGGTTGATTTGGCACCATGTCTACTTACTCAAATATTCTAAATCTATACTTATACTCACAAATTTCAAAATATGTTCAACTCATAAAAATTCAAGATTAAAACTAGATATTATTTATAAGTACTCCACTCACGCAACTACATTTACAAAAATAATTTCCAGTAGCCCCAGTCTTCCCAAGTCTCTAGATATAACGATAAAATTAGAAAATTTTCAGTAATAGCAGTTGAATTTGTTTTATGAACACCTATATATACTCATGAGTTCACATAAGAATGTATCAGAGTGAATTCTGGGTAATCGTTAGGCCAAGTTGAAAATTCATATAATTCAGTAATACTTCTAGGTACTATCGATCATAAGCAAATCACTTTCCCTTCAGCCACTAGTAACAGCTACATGGTTTGCTAGTAAATATACATTTTTCGAATTTGAGGTACGAACGAATGTAAGCATTTTTGGAGGGGTCGTATAACAAGATCTTGTTTATTAGCAAATACAATTTTCAACTTTCACGATAATGTTTTTTGAAAATTCAATGAGTTGAATCCGGAGATTTATATCTTAAACCCACATTTTCTAAATTAGCGAAATGAATTCAAAAATTGCAAAAATGTATTAAATTCAATAAACGACGGTCGAGTATATCCCAAAAGTCAATCAACAAAAAACATTTATTCCACGTCATTTATTAAAATAACGAACAAATTCAATAGATCCCTCAGCGCTTACTAGTTTTATTTATGGCAAGATGTCATTTAGGCAAATATCATGTAGTTTATTCGCAAAGGAACAAAGACGCTTTCTTAGCAAAAAAAAAATTGACGAATGGGGAAAATAATCTAAACCTTATAGACATCTGAAATTTTGGTGGTTTCAACCAATAGCAATGCATCATGTTATCCAATCATTTAGTATTGTACTGACAAATGCACTCATGCCACGAAATTATTCGTGAAATATCTTGCACTATTCTCCACTAAAAAAAATCAAGACTTTTTCACTGTTCTCAATACAATTGATTGTCAGTTTTGCAAACGACACTTTATTTTTTGTTAAATTGCATGACTGAACACAGGGCAAGTGGGTATTATCTTTGATATTGTGCACTAAATTGATTTTCTATCATTTTCTTGACGAATATAGGATATAGGTCGAGCTACTATTGTGACTGCAAAATTGTGGTTGTATAATATAGGTACTGAAACATTATTGCATTAGCCCTTTCACTGTTTTTGTCCATCACCATGAACATTGAATCGTATTGGGTGCTGTGACAGGCTGCGATATTACTTTCTGAAAACTGGTTTTATACATCAGAATGTATAGCCAATAGAACATGTTTTTGTCGGTAGTTGACGCGCTAAAAGTGTGATAAGACTAGTTTGGACGTATTTCATACCCCAGTGTGTTACTATACGAGCAGATGCGTTTAAGGTTCGCCTAAAGAGTCAAATTCAAAATTGGGATTTTGACATATATAATGTTCAATATTTCAGTAACTAACCATTATATAGAACGTTTCTGGTTGATTGATAGACCCTTTTGGGAAATAATCTGGTCAAATTTATAATCGAAATATTGTTGTTTAAAAAAACTCATTTCGTTAAATTAGAAGATTCATTTCATAATACAGTTTTCACAGAAATTGAAAAGGGTATAAGTAATACTATTAGTTACGAATAAAATAAATCACCAATTTCAATTTACTTTCAATAAGTCAAACACCCTAAAATTTTTTGAGGTTGAAGATGCAATAAGTATATTGAAAAAGGAAACATTCTCAAACAAAGAATTAAAAAAATATTTTAATTTTTTTAAATTCGATAAAAATGAATTTTGATTTTGTAATATCTAACAGAAAACAACTACTTCCCTGGCACAAGCTACGCTGGACGATGAACTACATGCATCTGATAGATATTGTGAAAATATCCTAACTGGAAAAGAAAAATGCAAATGTGCATTTCCAATCAGACAGTTATTTTTTTAAGTTAGGATCTTTTCACAATATCTGTTAAGTATAGTTCAATGCCCAGCGTGGCTTTAGTGGGGAGTAGTTGTTTTCTGTTAGATATTAAAAAAATTCTTCATTTTTATCCAAGATCTTTTCCAATTTCAAAAAAATAAAAAATGGCGACTGAAGTTTGTCTTTCAGCCGCAGATGATTCCACATCTGACTTTAAGAACATAATGTTCATATTTTCATTAAAATCAAAATGCGTTATATCCTTTAGATTTTCACTTGCCTAAAACTTCACAAGTAGGAAATAATATTCTTCATGCGGAGTATGTTCATCGAAATTTGTTTTAAAAAATTGGAAAATGTATGTGAACGTAATAAATTCCATGAATTAATGATATGCAGAACTCTGTCTGATTTATTTCATAATTGTTAACATGTATGTCAAATTTTAAATTCCTACAAGATATAGAGAAAAATTCGTTGGGAATGGAACAAAGTCTGCCTTTGATATGTAACACGTTTGATTAGTCGTCGTCGTTGAAACAATGTGATGGAAACACCGTTTTTTGTCAGTTTTGTAAGAGCAGATCAATTAAAATCTTGAACTGATGGTGATTTGATTACTATGACTAGTAAATAGACAAACATATGGCGAAAACAGAAATCTGTTGAGGAATGATTGAAAGAAGTAGGAGCAGAGGACGACCATCCCTTAAAAAAATTTGAAGTACACGTTGAGGAGTATACTTGCATAGATCTGAACTCAATTCGACCTCTTCCGTTGCCTATCGCTCTCCTGGCTTCAATATTTCCGAGTTTATATAAATGTATCCATAATTCCGCTGATGACAGACGCATTTTGAAATGTTCCGAATAAAGTGATAAGGTTATGACGAAAGAATAACATATCCAGTCATACATATTGTTATAAAATGCATCGCCATGACTCATCCACTACAATTGTTTTTTTTGTCGGATAACCATACAATGGATATTTGAAATATTACAATAAGTTTCTCAATTCCATCGAGATTTTGTTATTGAACTCTGCTATGTAAAAACTTCGAGAGCCCTTGTCCTTCATGACCCGTTCAATTCATTCAATTTCTCCTGAAACTAGTTTCAAATAAGTAGCAACCAAACAGATGTTATTAATTTTGAATTGGAGCGCATCCGGATTTTCATGCCATCTTTGCCAGCTATGGATCGAACCAACATCACTTCCTTATCTCTTGGCATTTCGTATTCCCAAAAATATCTTTAACTAGTTGATTGAGATAAGAATTTTGGCTACCACTGTAGGTCGACCGTTGAAAGTTGAGCTTCAAATCCACTGTAATCAATTTTCCATCAGAAATATTTCAAAAAAATTATGAAAAAGTAAAGGGGAAAAATATTTTCTGTCCCGTAAGAATATAGGTAAACTTCGCTCTTCATTTCCAAAAGTGAAACTCTACTATGATTTTTTTATTTTGAAAATAAAAATCATGGCTATGTTTGTCATTATTGTTATAGTACGACAGTTATTAGTAATAATAACCGTTACTAAAATGCATATTACCGTTCCTACGTCTCTTATATATCGTTGATATCTGCAATATCGATTTAAAATTTGTTATTAATTCTCTCGCAAACCATAGGATTTGTTAAAATGAGGTTTAACTCGATTAAAATGGATACTCTGCTTAAATGTAGCAAGAGAACGAGTGCCTCCTAATCATCTATTAAGTACTGATAAATAGTTTTTTTAATTTGTATTTACTTCGTTGAACAAGGAAGATTCTCTCTTTTGAAGGATGATGATATTTTGTGTTTTAATATACAAGGCGTACACATTATCTATTGACTATTACATTCGATACATGTCACGAATGAAAGAACTTCAATTATTTTAAAAAACAATGATAATTACGCTTCCCAAACTAAATATAAAAGACAATATGAATAGGACAATGAAAATATTAACTTGAGTTTATTTAGTTCATTCAAACTAGGATCTCTTTCTTTGGGAGTTTGCCCAAGAGTATGAAATTGAGTCCATCATTATGATGGCGTGGTACTTTTAACGTAAGATTCACTGAAACCATTTCATCAGAAACTTTCCATTCAATAGAGCTATCATAATGCACCAGGAATAAAAAATTACCTCAGCCTGTGTTGGTGTTGAAAACCTCATAGACGCTACATACAGTGCGGTCCAAAGGTATGGAATAAATTCATTTTTAGCGTTATTATGTATTTTATGAAAAAATCCTGAAACAGGTCAATGTTTATTGGCAATTTGACAATTTACAGTATGAAAATATTACCCCCTTCTTGCACCCCCTCAAAAATTTTAAATGAGAAGGGGGGTCGTGTGGCATCTTGTTCGAAAGGGATTTCCATTATCTGTTCAGCAATACTAAGTGTTTCATATTTGGTGCAACCATAACTGAGAAATTTTTTTATTAAAATTTAAAAATATTGACACTGTAAATTATGTATCCGTTGAAAAAACCTGAAACAGGTCGATTTCTATTCTCAATTTGACAATTTATACTTTCTTATCTGTCTTGCTAAAAAAGTCAGGAAAAAGTCGTTGAAGACACCAAAAAATTATTCACAAAACCCATAAATAATATAATGTCAATCTAGTAGACTACTGTTATTTTGATATTTGTGAGTTGCTGGCAGACGTTAGTGTATTGAAAAATATTTTTGTGTGTATTCGATTCATCTATGGCTCATTTATCCGAAACTCAAAAAATAGACATTTTAATTATGCTTGGATGCGGTAATAAAACACGAACTCAAACGGAAGTTTGTGAAATGTTCAATAATAAATACCCTGGTCAACACGTATCACAATCTACAGTTAGCAAAATAGAAACAAAATACCGTGAAACTGGACATGTAAAAACTCGTCAAAAACCAGGTCGAAATGCTGCATTGGATGAGGAGAAAAAGTTAGATGTACTGTTAGCGATTGAGGAAAATCCGCATATGACAAGTAGACAACTTGCCGCCGACAATGATGTAAGTAAATCATCGATATTGAGAGCTTTACATAAAGAAAAATACCATCCTTATAAAGTTCAGTTGGTTCAGGAGTTAAATGAGGATGACCATGATAGAAGGCAACAATTCTGTGAACTGATGATGGATAGAATCGAAGCAGATTTGCAGTTCATAAACAAAATTGTGTTTTCTGATGAAGCTACTTTTTATTTAAATGGAACGGTTAATAGACAAAACTGTAGATATTGGAGCAGAGAAAATCCTCATTGGATGTGTGAGGCTCACACACAATATCCCAAAAAAGTGAACGTTTGGGCTGGTATCATTAAAAACAAAATTATTGGCCCCTATTTTTTTGAAGGCACAATTAATGGTGAGGTTTATCTAGGTTTTTTGATGAACTTTTTAGTGCCTACATTAAAACGACTTTTTCCCGATGTTAATGATCCAAATGGAATAGATAGATCAATTTGGTATCAACAAGACGGAGCTCCACCGCATTACACACGTATTGTTCGAGATTATTTGACAGAAGTTTTTCCCAATAGGTGGATTGGCAGACGTGGACCGATTGAATGGCCGCCTAGATCCCCCGATTTGACTCCTCTCGATTACTTTTTATGGGGTTATTTAAAATCAAAAGTTTATTTCAATAGACCAGACAATATTGCAGATTTAAAAACTAGAATATCGGAAGAAATTAACAACATAACCCCTGAGGTCCTACAAAATGTTCTACGAGAATTCCAAGATCGCCTTGCTTATTGTCAAGAAGTGAATGGTGGTCATTTTGAACATTTAATTTAACTGTAAAACAAATTGAAATATACTTCCTAAACATTATGTTACATTATTTCCTTCAGTCTATCAACATTTGACATATTCAGAATAAATTTTCTCAGTATTGCTGAACAGAAAATGAAAATCCCTTTTGAAAAAGGTGCAACACAACCCCCTTTCTCATTCAAATTTTTTGAGGGGGTGCTCATAATTCAGAAGGGGTGCAAGAAGGGGGTGATATTTTCATACTATAAATTGTCAAATTGAGAATAGAAATCGACCTGTTTCAGGTTGTTTCAACGGATACATCATTTACAGTGTCAATATTTTTAAATTTTAATAAAAAATTTCTCAGTTATGGTTGCACCAAATATGAAACACTTAGTATTGCTGAACAGATAATGAAAATCCCTTTCGAACAAGATGCCACACGACCCCCCTTCTCATTTAAAATTTTTGAGGGGGTGCTCATAATTCAGAGGGGGTGCAAGAAGGGGGTAATATTTTCATACTGTAAATTGTCAAATTGCCAATAAAAATTGACCTGTTTCAGGATTTTTTCATAAAATACATAATAACGCTAAAAATGAATTTATTCCATACGTTTGGACCGCACTGTATATTGGTATTTGATCTCGAGATATTATTCAGCACAAATAACAGAGCAGTAGTAGTTCATGGTTCACTGAAGAAAATATTCATTAAATGTTTGGATACCCGAAATCCTTATAAGTAATACAAACGTTGAGCGCATTCCTAAACAGAAATTTCACAGCAAGGGCATTCAAAGCCGAAATAAATTGAAAACAATGACGAATTCAATTATTGAGTGACACTAGATATCTATTATTTGAACAAAAAAATGCTTGAGCAAAATTATTTTTGTAATAGATAAAATTTCCTCGGGAGATCTCAGAATAAAATTGATAGTGGGAGTATCATAATTAACAATATCGTCATGGGATACAAAATGTTAATTGACAATAAAATACATATTCTATTGAAGTTTCTGTGATACAATTTTGCCGACAAATATTTTCAGTAGTAGTAAAAGGGATTATTAATCTAGGTAAATTCTTGATATTTTTTTCTTATCAAGTATTTATACATACATAAATATTTTATAGCACATTTCACATTGTCCAGTTTTATAATTGTTACACTTAAATCTCAATGGGGTGTTACTCCCTAGCATCACCTTAGGAGAAAGCCTGCCAGTGATAAAGAAATTATCAATACCGGTGGAGTGAGAAATGTTGTTGAAATTCCTCGACTGGATCGATGACCTCTAGCAGGTTCGGCCAAACCTGAAAAATTCGAAAAAAATTGATGATCATTGTGAAACTATGCCATTTTGATTCAGGACATTTAGGTCATGAACTGTTATAAATATGTAATCATGATTAGATTTCCACAGATATTAAATTCGCGACATGTTTCGCTACACTGTAGGAAATACTTCGACCACGCCACTGAAGATGACTGCGGCAGTTGCAGCCGAAACGTTTGGAGATTTAAACCAAAAATGACCACGGCAAAACCCGGAAAACCACCGGAAAACCACCAAAACGAATATAATCTTGTTCAGCTTAATTTCATATACTATAGTAATTTCCATCAAGTAAGTAATGGCTAAGTCAATCCAAGCAATTATTTAATGTATTTCATGACACGGCAAGCAATACAATATTTTATCAAAAGCTCGTTTGTTGTAAACACGAAGACTTTTTCTAAATTGAGGATTCAGTTGATGTTTATGGCAGTTTACCAGAAGGTTATGATGAAGAAAAGATGTGAATTGATGAAATACATAGCCGTGGCCTGTCCGATCAATATTGGAGATTTTCAAATTCGTTTTGAGATGTTGGATACAAATTTGTATTTATTGTAAATGGAGAAATTGTGCTTGGAATCACCTGGGTGATACAATGCCGGACATCGATCTATTTGATACACCATGGTGGTAAGTGATTCTTGCAATCAAACAGCCGAGCTTATGATTTATTTGGCTGGAAATGACCACCTGCAGACTAGTTTCAAGGTTTTTGACTCTGATTCGTGCAGGATAGGCATTCGTCCGTGTCCCAGCCAATTAAATGAATCTATGTGTATGTGTTCGATAACATATTGTCTCGAGATGATAAGTTGCCACAGCGCATCTGTTGAGTAAAAGCAACGAGTGATTATCGTATGTAACATAACGGGTGTTTCGATGATTATAGAAATACGTCATATTACTTCGTTTTGGAGCTAGAGGTAGTGGATTTTCAATCGTCTACTGAACGTAGGCTGTTATAGGCTAGGCTAGGCTAGAATGAAGTAGTTGAGTAAATGTTTTCGGTTTCCATTTCAATAATTTTGTTGCTGCCTGTAAGCGACGCGCAGATATATTCAAGGTCATAGCTCTTGAGAAAATCCACCACCTCTACGCGCTCATGTGGATACATAATGCAACATAGTTTGTTTCGGAAAAGAGAATGTAAGTAGGTATTTGTCATGTATGCAGGTGGTTACCCTCAACCAGATGGTGAATAGTATTCAATACTGGATTACAATTAGCACTTGCAATACTTTTCTTCTGGAGAAACAATACACAAATAGATATCATACATCAGTCGTCAGAAGCCACAATTTGATATGTCGAGTTTGGCTAATTTTACAGGAGAACGATATCAAAATGAACTGTTTATGGTGAATTCAATACTTGTTTTGGAGATTGAACTTGAAATATTGGTCATGAAAGAGGGGCGACACCACTTGACGGAAGACCATAAAACTAATAATGAAATATGGTGGATTACGTAATCCAATCTTCCGCAATAAAACCTATACAATAGGTAAAGTCGTCGGCACTACTGCCCCCTACGACCATTGAATTATATTTGTTTAATACTTGGCAAAGTTTTCTACAAGAACCACTTTGCAATGCATTTCAAATATCAAAGCTGAAATTATTTTTCGATTTAATTGGGGGAACACCTCCGTACCGGTTTCATGGTCATTGCCAATCATCAGCGAAGGCTAGTTCGACCCAATTGAATTGAAAAATCCTTTCATCCTAATTGGAAATCCCTGAGACAAACACTGAGGTATGAATTCAGCGCCATCTCTGGGTTCCAGTTTAAAATGCACTCCGACTACGTGTCGACTTCAACATGAAGCCAGAAACATCATGAAAGAGGGGCGACACCACTTGACGGAAGACCATAAAACTAATAATGAAATATGGTGGATTACGTAATCCAATCTTCCGCAATAAAACCTATACAATAGGTAAAGTCGTCGGAAAGTATTCAACAAAAAACAACTACTGCCCCCTACGACCATTGAATTATATTTGTTTAATACTTGGCAAAGTTTTGTACAAGAACCACTTTGCAATGCATTTCAAATATCAAAGCTGAAATTATTTTTCGATTTAATTGGGGAAACACCTCCGTACCGGTTTCATGGTCATTGCCAATCATCAGCGAAGGCTAGTTCGACCCAATTGAATCGAAAAATCCTTTCATCCTAATTGGAAATCCCTGAGACAAACACTGAGGTATGAATTCAGCGCCATCTCTGGGTTCCAGTTTAAAATGCACTTCGACTACGTGTCGACTTCAACATGAAGCCAGAAACATCATGAAAGAGGGGCGACACCACTTGACGGAAGACCATAAAACTAATAATGAAATATGGTGGATTACGTAATCCAATCTTCCGCAATAAAACCTATACAATAGGTAATCGTCGGCAAGTATTCAACAAAAAACAACTACTGCCCCCTACGACCATTGAATTATATTTGTTTAATACTTGGCAAAGTTTTCTACAAGAATCACTTTGCAATGCATTTCAAACTGGAACCCAGAGATGGCGCTGAATTCATACCTCAGTGTTTGTCTCAGGGATTTCCAATTAGGATGAAAGGATTTTTCGATTCAATTGGGTCGAACTAGCCTTCGCTGATGATTGGCAATGACCATGAAACCGGTACGGAGGTGTTCCCCCAATTAAATCGAAAAATAATTTCAGCTTTGATATTTGGAATGCATTGCAAAGTGGTTCTTGCAGAAAACTTTGCCAAGTATTAAACAAATATAATTCAATGGTCGTAGGGGGCAGTAGTTGTTTTTTGTTGAATACTTGCCGACGACTTTACCTATTGTATAGGTTTTATTGCGGAAGATTGGATTACGTAATCCACCATATTTCATTATTTGAAATATTGGGATGGTTATGACGATAGCAAAAATTTCAAAATACCAGAGTTATTTTTGATTATTTTGCCTAACCGGTTTTGCAATCTTCTACTCTTACATGGTTTTCTAATTGATAATATAGCAAAACAAGAAATATTGACTGAAAAAATAAAAAAACTTTCTGCAAATCATACATTTTTTTGTTAACAAAAATTTTCACTTTATATCATCTTGTATGAGCTCTTACAGATATGAACACGTTGCTGTTGATATCTCAATATCAGCGATATGTCACCGTTTTACCACAGATATAATTCAAAGATCGTTGGGGAAAGTAGTTATTTTCTGATATATATTTGACTTTAATTTTCCGCTTTGAGTCATAGTGTGGAGAGAATGAGATTTCGACTTCGTCGAAATTATTCGTTATATTCGATTTTAAAATTTCGGTCATTTCCTGTGCAAGTGCTTTCTCGGATAGTGATTTGAATAGGTTGAGTAGTTGGGAGTTACTTCTTGGTTGTGTTCATAAACTTACTTTGAATGAGGATTGCTTACTCTGAGTCGCTCGAAAACGTATTCTAGCTTCATGGAGTATGCATTAACAATCATTCAGGAATTTACTTCGAGAGAACTTGAACTACTCTTGCTTTTGAATAGAATACTCTGATAGTAATGACAACGATAGCAAACTCAATTGATGGTTTGTGGTTATTGTTTGTTCAGATTTTGAAATAGGAATAACGATTTAACAGGTTTTGAGTTTCAAGAATATATTGATAGGATTTCACTACTGTGCAACCAGGAAAACGAAGTCGAATCTGATGATAGTAGTGAGGATTTCAGTTGTATCACTACCACTGCTATCCCATCAGTATCAGGAGCATCAAAGACTATTTAATTCACCATTGTTTACTAAACTTATATTCATGAGTTCCCAAAATTGTATGATAGTATTCAATGTATTAATTAATTAATTGATAATTTACTAATGAAGTACCAACTTCACATGTTCATGAATCAAAACCTCATAACTTCAATTTCAATTGAGACTCTTTGAATAGTTTTGAACGATAATTCGGTAGTAATGATCAACGTATATTTTCAAACTAGTGATCGTACAATTAGTCTACTCACACAGTAAGTTCATGAACGCAACCCTTCATGTCAATTTCATATGATATTGGGTGATTCTGAAGACAAAATCCCAACTTTCAGGCCTATTCAAATATATATGGCACCACTCTGCATGAGATGAAAGATACAATGAAAAATACATTTAGATTATTTGAAAAACTAAAATAGCATTAATCCAGCATCGACAAAATTATTACAGAACGAAATAAAATATGTCCTTGTCATAGAAACGTGTGTTAAGCTGGCACAGCCATTTCTGCACAATAAAAAAAAAATTAGTGCAGTATTTTATAACTAATTAGTAACTATTTTATAACATATCTCCTAATTTTATAACACAAGTGGTTCCGGAAAAAAGGAGTTGCTTAACGCTTAAGCTGGCACAGCCGTCACGTAACTTTTCCCTGATGAATATATTCGGATGATTGAAACGCTGGAATTTACAACTTTTTAATAACTTCCGAGTGATACACAAAGAGTTTCGAAATTTTCCTTCTTAAGACACAAAATCACCGAATATTCGAATTAAACTGCATAAATATCACAAATGAACTTCTTCATTTTCTAACTATTGCAAAATTGAACACTGAGGGTATACTTCCTGATATTTCTTTTACGTGGCCGATTGTGGAAAGACTATTCCAGTGGAAAATATTGAAATAGTTTTCGAAACGCAATGAGATAGAAATCCTAAGCAAATCACCATCTCTTCTTTCATTTTCAAACTCCAACACTATCATTTGAAAATCATGAATAAGTATTACATTTTAAATCACTTGTCACCTGGCTGGAATGAAAAATGTCTACGGTAAAATTATTCTATATTGATAAGATCACGAAGTGAAATGAAATAAGAAATTGAGGGAAAATATTTTCACCATAAAGGTATTCGATACAGAATGAGACTGAAATCATTATAATTCAACAATTATCAAAATAATATTATACAGAGGTGTATTTTTCCATTTTTTCAACGTTTTGTCCTCTGATTTTATAACTCCATCTCAATCATCGGAAAAGGTGATACACTTCATTACATTCGACCAATCTGAGCTGACTGGGATGAAATATCCTCGATATTAATTTTTATTTCCTATGTAATGCGAAAAGATGGGTTGATTGCACCTAAAAGCTTATGAAAATAGACCAGTGCAGAAAATTTTCTATTATAAAACTAATAAATACATTAAAAAATATATTATGAACAGTAAGTCTCAATTAAATAGAATGACCTCAATAAAATATGACATATATCTAAATCTTAAAATCCTTCTTTCGATTCTCTCATTTTCTATCTTCAGCACATTGATCGATAAATACATGGAGGGAATGTTTTCATCAATACTCAACCCACTCAAAAGATTGCGATATTTCAAAGCAAACAAATCTTTTCCCATTACGTAGAAAATAAAAATTAGTATCGGGAAAATTTTCATCCCAGTCAGCTCAGATGGGTCGAATGTAATGCAATACACCCCTTTATCACTATTTCGGATAATTGTGATAGAGTTATAAAATAAGAGGACAAAAAAATTGAAAATGTTCTATGCTCTCGGTAGCATCAAGTTCTGAACACCGTTGAAAAAACTTTTTCAGCTGATTTTCTTCCCTGCTCAGATCACATGGGCTCAGTAAATTTCAAAGCAAAATCGCATTAAGTAGACAATGAAAATAAATATTGTGGAAATTTTCATCCTAGTCAGCTCAGATGGATGGAATATGATGTAATACATCCCCAATACTATTTTGGATGATTGTGCTGGAGTTATAAAAACAGAAAGCATAAAAAATTAAGAATTTCTATGCTATCGGTAGCATCAGGTTTTGAACATCGTTAAAAATATTTTTTTCAGCTGATTTTCCTTTCTGCTCACATCATATGGGTTCAGTATTCATGAATACATCCCCTCCATGCATTTCTCGGTCATTGTGCGTGTGTTAGAAAATGAGAGAATCAAAACATTGCGATATCAACTTCAAATAATCTTTTCGCATAACGTAGACATTAAAAATCAATTCATTAATAGTAAAATTTTCATCCCTGTGAGCTCATATGGGTCAAATTGTATTTCATCCCTGTATCACTATTTCCGATGATTGAGCTGGAGTTGAGAAAATGAAAAGATAATGAATTATTTTCAGTCTTATTCTGTTCATGCTGAAAATATTTTCGCTCAATTTCTTATTTAATTTCACTTCGTGATCATATTAATATAGGATATTTATTTCATTTGTATTTAACGTAGACATTTTTTATTCCAGCCAGTTGACAAGTGATACAAAATGTAATACTTACTCATGATTTTCAAATGATAATGCTGGAGTTAGAAAATGTAAGAAGAGATGGTACCTATTTGGTTAGGATTTCCGTCTCGTTGCGTTTCGGAAATGATTTCAATAGTTTCCACTGGAATGGTCTTTCCACGATCGGCCACGTGAAAGAAATATCAGGAAGTATCCCCTCAGTGTTTAATTTTGCAAGAGTTAGAAAATAAAGAAGTTCAAATATGATATTTATGCAATTTAATTCGAATATTCGGTGATTTTTGTGCTTTCGAAAGGGAAATTTCGAAACTCCATGTATATCACTCGGAATTTATTAAAAAATTATAAATTTCATTGCTTCGATCATCCGAATATATTTATTTATCAGGAAAAAAGTTACGTGGCGGCTGTGCCAGATTAAGCGTTAAGCTTGCACAACCCGTTTTTCTCCGGAATCACTTGAGTTATGAAATTGGGAGTTGTGTTATAAAATAGTTATCAATTAGTTATAAAATACTGCACAATTTTTTTTTGATTATGCTGAAACAGCTGTGCTTAACATACGTAGTAAATAACGTTTATACCTAAAGTGCTTCAAAAACTGTGCATGGGCACGCATGTATCTGAATCGGCTTTTAGACATATCAGGAGTTTATGAAATTAGTTGTTGAAATTGTGGTGATTTATAATACAGCCTAACCAAGAGGTCTAAGTCCAAGTATTCGTTTCCGTGAACATTCGGCCCATGCTAAAGTCGAGACTTAAAGAGTGTAGGTACCCGTTTCTGAAAATTTCGCGAATATTTTTCACAAAAAAGGTGTATGTAGTGTTTTCTGTGTTCCATTTGAAATAAAATTATGGAAATAATTCTTCTGATACTCACCTCCAACAATAACGTGGTTATTGTGAGAAATCGGACCGACTTTGATTTCTGAAAATTAAAAGAATACATTATTATTGCGATAGATATATACCTAGATAGACATTTTTTCAACATGTACATCGGATTGAATCGAACTAGCGAAAATAGGGGTCCAATTGGTGGAGCCAAAAGAAAAATATACAGGAATAAAAAACAATTCATAGACATATTACTAGGTATCAATAAGGTCACGAAAACATATATGAAATTGGCTCTCGCTCAAATTGCCTGAAATTGTATTATGTTGTAGTAGCATGGGTCGTAAGAAAAATGTGTGAGTATAAATGATTTTGTTTGTGTCGTCTCTGACATATAAGCGGTCAAAGTTCGTGAAAACGTCGTAGTTGGATGGGATTGACATGGAAAAAAACTTGTTGGTTAATAATAAAATTTCAGGATGAAAATTTATTCATTGGAACTCGTTCACATGTCCAATTATAATTTTATGATTGATAGTACGTTAGGGTCTATAAGGGGCATAGTCAAAAATATCGTTTCTCGGATATTTTTTCGAGCACCATTCCAGAACAAACAATTCATATTTTGGTAAGACATCATAGTTTTAGTCTATACTAGTCTGTGATATCTCTCTTGGTTTGTAATATGAATTTTTATAATTTTGGAAATTACTTCTATAATGAAAGCAATTGACATATCGATTTTGACTACAAGAAAAATAATTTATTGGTACTGTTGATTAAACGAAAGATAAAGTACCTTTGTGGTGACTACAATGGTTCAATACTACCTTTCATTCATATACAGGGTGTGTTAAAGATGTTTTAGGTGATTCCTAATGTTCTTATCGAATATCTCAAAAACTGTTCGGTTGATTTGAACCTAGTTTTATTCATACCATTTTGAAAATGTCGAATATAATCTATGGAAGTTTTTTCAACTTTGTATGCTGCGTATCTGAGATATGAATTTTTGAAGATTATATGGGGTTGTTACTATCGATTGAACACAACTTCAGGGGATCTTTTTAAAAATGGAATTTCATTACAAATTCTTTAAAAAACTCATTGGTTCATGGTATGGACATTGATCGAAATTGCGATTGATTTATAACAAACAATATAAACGTAATAGTACTATTAAAAAACAAACAATAGCCAATAATTCGATATCTAAAATCCGAATAATATTATGAGTATACTGTTATTGATTGGTTTATTTTCGCAATCTTAAACATTACCATACAGTTCCTGGCTAGAGTACTTTATTGTTCCTTTATGGCGAGCATAGGTATCCTAGGCACAATGAACCCTGCGAATATGGGAACAGCTTTCTACTGTTCTTTCTCCACTTTTGCAAGTACAGTGGTAGCCCAAACACGCTCAATTGCAGATGCATCAGAAATAGTACTAAATGATATATTCAGTTGGAACTTTACAGCATTCCTAAATCTGGACGCTATGCGGCAGTGTAATAGCCCGGGTTCAGGATTACCTTTATAGATTTCAAATGCATTTACTCCCTTCAACTCGAAGTTATCTTGAGTATATGAAGGAGCTAGTTCTATCTGATATTTCAATGTTATATCTTTTAGTTGAAGGTTAAAGTCGTTATTCATTGTTTTTTATTTAAAATATTCATCATTTTTTATATTGTGAATAAAATTAACCAATTATTTTGAACAGTATTTGCAACAATAACAATATCAATAAGTCGCTATTCATCCTTTGTTCTTCAGTTTGCGTGTGTATTGTTGAGATCGATCTTGTTGCTGAGCCTATTTTGGGGATGAAAGAGAATTTAATTCAATGAAATGTTCCCTAAAATTTTGCTCGAGCAATAGTAACAACCCCACACATCGTTAACTTCAAAATAGCAGATCTTAAAAAGGCAATATACAAAGTTGAAAAAAACTTCCAAATAAAATAGTCGAAATTCTGAAAATGGTATGAGTGAAATTAGGTCCAACAAATTCAAACAGTTTTTGAGATATTCAATAAGAACATTATGAATGACCTGGAATATGAAATATGAACCGTAATATTGAACAACTAAATTCACCAAAAAGGTACTTGTATCTCCTGTTTAATTAACAGTATACCAATGAATTATTTATGCTCAGTCAATTGATTCTATCACAGAGGTATTTTCCAAAGTTTCTAAAATTCACATTCCAATCAGTGAAAGTTATCAAGAAACAAAATACGTTTCAATCGACTAGATTAGACTGAAACAATGATGTTTTGCCAAAATATGACTTGTTCGTTCTGGAATAGTGCTAGAAAATTTTTACCGTACTAGAACGGGAAAATGACACCTCTTAAACTAAATTGCGTGCGGGTATAGGGTAAATCACGCACTCTGGTAGAAAATAGTTATCATCGTAACAAGTATGGAAAGAGTACCTTTCCCGCATGCGACTGCCGTTACCTGAACGACGCAAAGCGGAGTTCGGGTAAGGAGTCGAGTGCGGGAGAGTAGGTACCCTTTCGTATGAGTTAGGATCAAGATATTTTCATCTCATGTAGCGCTCTTGAACGAACTTTCGCGTGCGGGAAAAACTTACTTGAAATGACTTTAGAGTGCTGAAAAATGACACCTCTCGAACTAAATTGCGTGCGAGAATTGGATGAATCACGCACGTTTGTAGGAAAAGATTTATACCACTTTCGAGTCTGGAAAAAATGCGCATTTATTCATAACACATGGCCATCTTCAACCATGTGGAGGTTTCTCATACAATAATATCGAAGTTGTTCAACTAAAAGTTCGTTGAATTAAAATCTAGCACTTTACCCCCATTACAAATTGTATCAATTTCTGAAAAACTGTTTAATACATCTGAAAGCAACTTATACAGGGAAAACTGAAAATGCTGTTTTCGGTTTTTACGAATAGAATTGTTATTTCAGAAAATATAAAATAATGAAAAAAGAAAGTTTTATTGTATTCAAAATGTACTTGAA
Source organism: Chrysolina americana (assembly GCA_958502065.1). Lineage (NCBI taxonomy): Eukaryota > Metazoa > Arthropoda > Insecta > Coleoptera > Chrysomelidae > Chrysolina > Chrysolina americana. The sequence continues at coordinate 60,870,380 of OY293414.1, read as the reverse complement.
TTACGTAACGATAAATTTTTAATCAAACGTTTCGTGTCAACACCGCCATCATCAACTATTTTTTTCAGTTATGGACCTGTCTATTTCATCACAATTATTGATAGAGCGATAAAATCACAATTCACTGGTATATCACACTCGACATTTTTATAACATTTTATATAAAATAACTAGAATCATCAGTGACAACAATTTTTAATTACGGTCCTGTCGTTAGTTTGTTAATGAATTCCACAGAATTCGATATAAAAATTATCTGTGACGTTTTGAATGAATGTATCTATGAAAATTGTATTTATACTATAAAAATTCATAAAAGATTTCTGCAGTTTCAGAGACGAACGGTAGCAATTTACCCCAGAAATAAACTTACTTAAGAGGAGAAGAAATCAAACAAACAGAAAAACAATTTATTTCATAATGAATTTGTGGAAGAAAATAAAACCGATACAGAAAAATAATTCTACATTAAATGCTCGAATTGACGACCTTTTTGTTGACTGCATATAAGTTGTCTTTCCATACAATTTCTGTTGCAATTTTCTAGCATGATGGTTGTAATGCTATTACATGCATCTCTTATTTTCTGTTTGAGATGGTCAATATCGGTATTAGGCGTCGAAAAAACTTCATCCTTTATGTATCCCCAGACAAAAAAATCCAAAGGAGTAAGGTCTGGGGATAGAGCTGGCCATGCAATTGGTCCATTATTTCCAATCCACTTTGTTGGGAATATCGCATCTTAATGTTCCCTTACTATTGCTGCATTATGGGGAGGGGCACCGTCTTGTTGAAAATATTGTATTTCACAGCGGGTGCTTAATGGCAATTCATCTAAGTAGCCATCAAACTCATCAAAAAATTTAAATACATTTCAACATTCAAATGCTCATCGTGAAAGAAAGGACCTAGTATGATTGTTCCCAAAATTCCCAACCAAACATTTATTCCGAACCTCTCCTGGAAATTGGTTTCTCTATGTAAATGTTCATTCGTATTATTCCACCTGTAATGGATGTTTCTGTTAAACCAACCATTGTTGGTGAATTTTGATTCGTCCGTCCATATTATTTTTTTACAAATATTTCGAACTTCCCTATTTCTACGTCTTAACCATTTCGCAAATCGTACTCTCCTTCCGTAATCCCTTTCATTAAGGTGATGAACTTTGCGTATCCTGTAGCATTTGTATTTGTTCTTTTTCAAAATATTTCTGGTAGAGTTTACAGATATCCCAAGTTCGTGGGCAATTTCTCGTAAAGAACAATCTTCATTAGAAATATTTTTGTAACTGACCAATCCTAGATTAAAGAAAAAACGATATTTTTCACTTTTTAGTCTTTATAAGGTAATATTTGCTTACCCAAAACATTTATTTGGTTCCTTATACTTCCAGTAACAACACATTTTCTAGTTTTATTTCTGTCAAATACACCACAGTCTCTCAAATTTCTTTCTAATCGTCTAAACATTTGAATGTTTAGAATGCGACGATTCGGGTATAGCTCACCATACATATTTTTTGCCAAAAGAGGATTTCTATTTGATTTTGCATAAGTAAATAGCATATCAGTCCTTTCGTCATTCGAATACATCTTTAATATGTAACCGAGTGCTTAAATGTCTGACAGTTCTTAACAGATATCAACAACTCATTTATTTTTCCTGCCATAGAAATCAAGCGAAGCCTACGTGTTTTATGGGCCGCGGTGGTGTGCGGGTTGAGTCCTCGCCTCATAAGCCAAAGAGCGTGAGTTCGAATCTCAGCATTGCCACCGGTCTCGTGCATGGCATCACACGTATTAAAAGGTAAGGCCTACGTCTTCCCCTAGCTCGCACAAGTCTTTGACTTTTGAGGGTTGCACGTAGGGGTGCAACCGGTTGACGGATATAACAATAACAATTTTTTAACAATTTTTAAATATGGTAAAAGAAGTGAGATGCTATTTGATTGTACCAAATTAGACAACACTTGTATTTTGATCAAAAACTGATATTGTCATCACTTCCAGGATTGAGAATTATGAAAATAATCCGTGTAAAAATTGATACAGGAGAAATCAGCCTTGAATCAAAAAGGAAAAATACGAATGTTCGTTGTGTTGGGGTATCGTCCCAAGAAGTATTGGGTAGTGACTGAAGTATCCCAATAGTTGAATGAATTTTGAAGAAATCAAAACAATTTACAAAAGAACTAACGAAAGGCCCGTAATTAAAATTTTTTGCCACTGATAATGCCAGTTATTTTATATGAAACGCTATAAAAATGTCAAGTGTGATAAACCACTGAATTGTGATTTCATCGCTTAATCAATATTTGTGATGAAATAGACAGGTCCGTATTTGAAAAAAATAGTTGATGGTGGCCGTGTTGACACGAAACATTTAATTACAAATTTATCATTACGTAGTTCTAGTACATTGAATACAATAAAACGTTCTTATTTAATTTTTTTATATTTTCTGAAATAACCATTCTGTTGCAGAAACTCAATATTTTGGGAGTTTCATTTATTTATAAATTCGAAAAAATAATGTTTTGTTGTCAACCGCTTGGATCGATATTTGCGATAGTTATTGGAAAAGTTAGAGAAATTGATCAACACAAACAGCAAAGAAATCAAACAAGAAATAAAAGCCATCAATGATACTCTGAACGGAAAACTACAGAAATTAGAGGAAAAGTGTCTTGGTCTGGAGACAAGGTTGAAGAAGTTGGATAGAAAAGCCCGCCAGAACAATATTGTTATCTTTGGACTGAAAACAAAGAGTGAAGATCTGGCTCAATCAACACTTACCAAGTTGAATGAGCTCCTAGGAACCAGTTTCACGGAAAACGAAATAAACAATATCTACAGATTTGGAAGGAAAAACACAATCATTCTAGAATTCGTTTCATACTTGAACAAAATCAAAGTTTTCACAAACATCAGGAACCTAAAAAATACAGGCATAGTTATTACGCACGATTTATGTCCAGAAGACCAAGTTAACCACAAAATCCTTCGTCAACACTTAAAGTATGCAAGGAACAACAACCACAAAGCGTACATAAAAAATAATAAATTGTATATCGACGGCGTGCCCTACGAAGCAGAACAACTGGAAGATTTGGGAAGTATAAACTCCAATGAACATGAGGAAAACATTGAAAACTTAGAATTAGGAATCAAAGCAACTAGTGCCCCACCTACTCCAACCATTAGCAAGAAAACTATTTCCGTAGATTTTGAAGGAACAGAGCAAATTTCATCCGATTCCGAAATAACTTCTGAATTCTTCACAGCCACTAAAAATACCACAGATTCCCATATAAACAAAATTAATAAAAAACCAGAGCAGATTCCACAGCAAGCCACAGGTGCTATAACGAGGAAACCACTGAACCTAAGAATAACCGGACCAAATATAACACCAGAGCCTAACCCGTCGCAGAATAAATCCAGAGAAACCAGAACACTGCGAAATAATTCAAAGCCTTCATAAATACTTTTTACTTCTATTTACTACTTACTACTATTTTTATTCTATAATTGGGTTTATCGTTTTAATTATCACTGTACAATTGTTCCTGCATGTAACTTTATGCATCCAATACCACGTACTATTACAATAAAATTACACTAAATTTCATTTCGCCTGTTAATTTCTAATATGGATCCATATATTCAAGACTTCAATGAGCAGAACTTAGTAACTAGAATAGTGGAGGATTATAAACAATGCAATTTATTGTTAGGGCAAGAAAAAAACGACTTCAGATTATTTCACACTAATATACGCAGTGTCGCGAAGAACATAAATGAACTGAAAATTGTTCTGAGAAACTTTGAGAATGAATTTGATATAATAGTTCTGACTGAAACATGGCAACTGGTGAACTTTTTTCAAATAAACATAGCAGGTTATGATATAATATATAATGAAGGCGATTTTAACCAAAATGATGGGTGTGTTATATATATTAAAAGCCACTTAACCTACACCGCAGATATAAAACAGCTGAATACTAGTAATATTATTGTATTGAAGACCTCGCAACAGAATATATCATATAACATCACAGCAATATACAGATCTCCATCGATGTGTCCATATGAATACAACAACGCTCTTAATACATTTCTGGAAGAAAAAGTGAACAATAAAGAAGATGTAAATATAATTGTGGGTGACATCAACATTAATATCTTAGACAATAATGATTATAATATTGAATATTTAAATATATTAAACTCATTCGGATATATATCAGCAATAAATGAATATACCAGAATACAAGGAAACTCCAAAACATGTATTGACCATATATTCATCAACAACAAACTGGAAAACTCCACTATTGTCCCAGTTATCATACATTCATCTATCACGGATCATTTTCCAATTGTACTACAGATGAAGCCTCCACATCCTAAAGAACAAACAACATGTATTGATAATAGATTTAAATATTTCCTTAACAAAAATAAGTTACGTGAGCAACTAGAATCGGAATCATGGGCAGATATTTACAACGAGAAAGATGTTAATATAATGGCTACCAAATTCACTAACTACTTGAAACAAAAAATTGAGGAAAGCCCGAATAAAGTGCTAATTAAACGAACAGAAATAAAAAGGAAGGAATGGATTACAAGTGGACTAATAAAGTCAATTAACACAAAAAATATTCTCCACAAAAAAATGCGTGCAGATCCGATCAATGAAGCTTTACAAACCCAATATAAGAAATTTAGAAACAAGCTAAATGAAACAATCGAAAATGCTAAAATCAATTTTTTCAAAAATCAGATCAATAAATTGAAAAATACCCCCAACAAGCTTTGGCAGGCCTTAAAAACTATTGACAAACCTGATTCGAAAAATACTATAATCCAAATTGAAAGGGACGACAAAACGATGCTCACAAACAAACATGAAATGGCAGAATGTTTCGTTGATCACTACACAAAAATGGGTAAAAAGTTAGCTACTTCAATAGGAAGTAAAAAAGTTGCAAGAAGCTACAAAGAAACCACTTTAGTCAATTCGTTTTATCTAGAAGAAACCAACGAAAGAGAAATACGGGAAATAATACTGCAGCTAAAAACTGGCAAATCTCCTGGAATTGACGGAATAAAATCAGAACTATTAATAGAATTTGTCGATCATCTAACAGCACCTATTTCCTTCATGATGAACAAAGCAATGCAGTCAGGTATATTTCCGGATGTTTTCAAGCACTCCATTATAAAACCCATTTATAAAACGGGAAATAAAATGAAAGTTATAAATTACAGACCTATATCGCTCATTAGCCACATAGCAAAGATATTCGAAAAGTTGCTGAAAATTAGAATGGAAAAATTTTTAAAGAAATACCGAATACTTTCAGATAACCAGTACGGTTTCCGAGAATCCAAATCTACCCAAGATGCAATGGTCAAGCTCACGAAGGAAACTTATGATGCAATGGACAAAGGTGAAGCAACCCTATGCATTTTTGTAGATTTGGCCAAAGCTTTTGATACCGTGTCTCATGAAAAATTATTAAAGGTTCTGGAAAATGTTGGTTTTAGAGGCATCTCTTCTAAACTCTTCAGCAGCTACTTATCTAATAGGAAGCAATGTGTCCAGATTGGAAACTCGTACAGCTCTAACCAATACATAGAATACGGAGTGCCACAGGGTACAGTTCTTGGACCATTATTGTTCAACATATATATTAACGATCTTTATGAATCAAATATTGACGGAACTATAGTCAGTTTTGCTGATGATACCGCTGTATTATATCGCGATAAAAATTGGACAAACCTTAAGAGTAAAGTTGAGAATGATTTCATTAATATAATCCAGTGGTTTGAGAGCAGAATACTCACAATTAATTTCACTAAGACATTTTTTGTTCCATTCGCAAACTACAACAACAATTTACCTAACTATGCCACACTCTCCTTCAACAATGATGGGACCATTATTGAAATAACTATGAAACCACATATAAAATACCTAGGGTTAATTATAGATAAAAACCTGCGATGGAACAAACACGCAGAATACGTCGCAAGAAAATTAAGATCCCTATTAAACAAGTTCAAGTTCTACAAAAAAATATTTGCAATAACGCAGTTAAAAATGTTGTACTACAGTTTGGTTCAAACACATATAAACTATGCTATAACTGTCTGGGGAGGAATAACAAATAATTATTTGAATATAATTGAAGTTACCCAAAAATGGTTGTTGAAAATTATATATAACAAAACATATACATATGCATCAGTGAAACTTTTTGAAGAGTCACAAACATTCACTTGTCGACACCTCTATTTCCTTAACCTAGCTATCTACCATCATAAAAATAAACAGTCCATGGCTACCATTGAACATACTCATGACACAAGATACAAACAAAAAACATCAAAAATACCCAAAGTGGGGACAACAAAACACCAAAAGTTTCTGACTTATCTGAGTCCTATCGTTTATGCTGAAATACCCAATGAGATTAGACATACCCGAAATCTGCACATATTCAAAAAGAAAATTAAAGGTTGGCTTCAAACAATACCTGCAGAGAGAGTGAATCAAATTATTGAGAGAAGGATGTATTGAATAATTCCCACGAAGACAATGTTGAAAAAAAAAAAAAAAAAAAATCCAGAATTGGGGTAAAACAATACAAAAAAGTGTATAAAAAATTAATTAATTAAAATTAACTATAATGTAAACCGCTCAAAACCAAGTGAATATAATCATCGAAACTGTTCTAGTTTAAAAAATTTGCAATCAAGACTTTTTTTTTTTTTTTGTAATATACGTGCTTGCAAATAATACTGAATGCACATTGTTGCGATGCTTAGGCGTGATAATTTTATATATGTATTCATTATGTCTAGGTATAGTCTTTTATTTACAAAAAAAACTTTCTTACCTTCAAACATACCTATATATATTTTCTATTTACACAATTTTATATCTTTTTATTTCACATATATACATTTTACACTTTTACACTTGTATGTTTTTATATTCTCCAATGATAACATTTTCATAGATTTATATTTTCACAGTCGTATCTACATTTTCACAATTCTGAATTCTGTAATTATTGTTTCATTAACTACGTAATTAACTTTGCAACTTTTGATGTAATTAATTAGGCTAATTGCTCATGCACAAGGTTTTACCTTTTATGGGCAACAACTTATTCATTTGCTGATATTGTATTGTACTAATGATTTACATTTATTGTTTTTTTTTTTTTTATATTTATTGATGGCAAATAAATTTATTATTATTATTATTATATATTATTATTATTCAGGGAGTATGATTTCGTTTATTACCAAAAAGACTATATCAAAGTTAGGATTAAAAAAGTCTTCCATTTCTATTGAAGTGAAAGGGCTCGATGCAATGCAATCTACTGTCAATAATGGGCTAGTTCAACTTATTTTCAAACCCTTAAAACAAGACTCTCCGCTTATGTTTACTGATGCAATCATTCTGAATAAAATTTGTGATAATTTACCCGCCACTAGCCTTCCACATGATTGTTGGAGACATATTCAGAATTTAGAACTTGCTGATCCAACTTTCTATAAACCAGGCAATATAGACGTCCTCTTGGGGGCTGATATATTTTCTAAAGTACTTTTGAATGATTCCATTCCTGGAAATGCTGATGACCCTATAGCAATCAAAACCATTTTAGGTTACATTTTAATGGGAAGAATTAATTTTCATAATTCACCGTCAGTTTCTTCATGTAATAGAAGAGAGTTCACTTGAAACCGCTATCAAAAAATTCTGGGAGATTGAAAGTGTGCCAGGCACTGATTTTCAGGACCCCGAAAATGTAGTTTGTGAACAGATATTTTCAAACACTGTTTTTCGTGACGAAACGGGAAAATATACTGTTTCACTTCCCTTCCGAGAAAATAATCCAGTTTTTCCAGGTATGCGTAATTTTGCTTTATCTCGATTTTATTCGTTGGAACGTCGCTTATTAAAGCAACCTGAAATTTATTCTCAGTATTCCGAATTTATGAACGAGTATATACAGCTCAATCACATGGAACTCATAGAAAAGGGAGATATTCCTGATTGCTCATATTATTTGGTACACCACTGTGTTCTCAAACCGGACAGTTTATCCACAAAACTCCGGGTAGTTTTTAAAGCTTCTGCCAAAATTCCAAATCGAAAGTCTTTGAATGAGTGTCTTATGGCGGGACCCAAATTGCAACAGGACATTTGTCATATATTATTGAACTTTCGCTTATTTCCATACGTTTTGTGTTCTGATATTTCAAAAATGTACAGAATGATATGGGTGGAACCCGCGCAACAGGACTACCAACGGATTTTGTGGAGATTTTCTCCTCGAGAAGAGGTTGAAGATTACCGCCTTCGCACCCTTACATATGGTCTTACACCATTTCCCTATTTATCTCTGAAAAGTCTTTCACAGTTGTGTCAGGACGAAGGAAAAGAATATCCTTTAGCCACTAATATTATAAAAAATTGTTCTTACATCGATGATTTTGTGTTTAGTGCCCCCACTTTCGAAGAAGCATATGAAACTCGAAATCAACTTATTTTTCTAATGCAGAAAGGTGGATTCGAATTACGAAAGTGGTCCAGCAATGACTCCGCACTCCTAGCTGATCTTCCAGAGTCTTATTTATCTCATAATCCAGTAGCATTCCCTAGTGATTCCAATGAACCTTCATTAAAAGTGCTAGGGCTCCAATGGAATCCATCCCGCGATTACTTCAGTTTCAATGTAAATCCGCGTGATAAACAAACTTGTACTAAACGGGTGATGTTATCAGAACTTGCCAGAGTATATGACCCGATGGGTTTCATCTCACCGGTTACGTTTTTCACAAAACACTTAATTCAACGATTATGGACCGCCGGAATAGGATGGGATGACCGTCCTTCAAACGAAATAGTTCTAATATGGCAACAGTACATGCTAGAACTTCCCTTACTATCACAACTTCGCATTTCACGATTGGTGAATCCGTTTGACTCAGCTAGCTATGAGTTAAATGGCTTCTGTGATGCAAGCGAAAAAGGATACGCTCGTATCGTATATGTTCGCACTATCCGAAGAAATGATGAAATATCAGTAAATTTCTTAGCTTCAAAAACAAAAGTTGCTTCTCATAAAACAAGATTAACTATTGCGCGCCTTGAGTTATGTGCCATGGTTTTGTTGGCGAAACTTATGAGCTTTGTCATCCAAAGTATAGACGGAAAAATTCAGCTCCGCGAAATATTCGCATGGTCGGATTCACAGATCGCGCTACACTGGATAAAGGGATCTCCACATCGGTGGAAAACCTTCCGTCACGCGGTATGTTACCTTCGGCATTTTTAGCGCACGAATGTTGGTTTTTTGGTCCGACTATTCTTCATGAAACTATTTTACTGGTCCCTTCTCCCTCGCCAAACTTAACGCCTCCGATTGAAGAAGATAATTTTGACCTTGAAGTTTAATATAATTTGTCGCGTGAAAACAGTACTAGGATTTTTACTACTTCCACCCTGTAGTCTATTCAGGGTCCTATCGATGCGAACTATCGCCGGTAGTTTTTGCTTGAACTGATAAGAATAAGTGACCAGTCAGTGCATAAATAGGCTTAAAAGACCAAACAGCTAATATTCTCTGCTAGTCGCTATTTCAAATTGTTATATTTTTACTAAACTGTTTTTTCTGCTTCTATGAGTGTAACGGTGTCTGTTGAACAATCGTTAACGTGAATGAAGACTCCAGAAAGGGCCCTTTCGATCCAGAAGAAAGAAGACCTCCACGAAAATACCATTGGTGAGTAAGGCTCTTAGTGCTGTCGTTTGCTCATGTGTATTTTTTGTCATATACAAATTTATGGTGCTAGTAGAAATTGCGTGATAAAAGGTCCATTTCAATCTCTTCAGAATATCGAGTTTATCGATCTGCAATACATTCTTTTCGTAAAAAAATTAAAACAGCATTTTTAGTTTTCCCTGTATAAGTCGAGAAGGGCGAGAGTCCCCTTAGATTTTCTCTGACCAATGTACTGCTCATCACAATAGTTACATTTTTTCCCATTTAATCGTCTTTGTATCTATTACGGTTTAGAATATAGCAATGTTACCACATGATAAAAGAAACGGACTGTATGTACAAGAATTTTTCATCATCAATCAATAATCACTACAGATTCAACCAAATTCACATAAATAATGACCAATATCATATGATTCTTCTAGAAAACAATAATTATGATGTACTTGAAAAAACTCGACATAACCTCTTATGTTGACTCATGAAGAATTCTTCAAATTATTGTCTCAAAAACTAGTATAGCACCGGCAATTCTTTTGGAAGATGACTACAGTGACTAGAAATTGTCCTTTTCTCAAATGCCGTATTTTTACTTCAAATATATCAATAGATGGCCGTTGTTGTAGGTACAGAATTTAATTCAAAGCATGGGTTTTGATATTGGGTCATAGATAAAATATACCTATATGGACCGTTGCTTCATTTGAACTTTCCTCTTATGTAGGTAGTTAGTAGGTGAAGATGATTATGTACATCCTGAAACTTGACAAAATTACATCAAAATTCCAAGTGTCAAAATGATACGTGAAATGTCACCTGATCTTTCTTCGAAGTAACGTTTTCATTACTAATCGAATTATGTTAAGGGGAAATGCAGGTGTCGATGAATACCTTAAAATATATCCCATAAAAACAAAAATCAAACTGAATGATAACAATGGGGTGACTAAAAATTTCGAAGAATTCCAGAGAGTTTACGGCTGGATTTTGAACAAACAAAATATCACTGAGCAGCCTGTCGCTGAAAAAATACAGGAAAATGTGAGACCTCTGATTGACCTGAAAACGATTCGCATGGAAATGCCGGCTTTAGGTGCTGAACAAGCAATAATACAACCCAGAAAAAAGACGACATTTCCCATTTTGAAAAAGCCCATGAAGAAAGTAGATACAGAAGAAAAAGTTACCACAACGTCGACAGAGCAACTACTGAAAAATTTGATAGCGTTTGACCTGCCAAGAAAAGATCCATCATTGAGGGACATGAAAAAAAATACTAGCAGTTTTTTGGAACAAACCAACAGAGAATTGGATATTGCTGCAATACAGCTGGAACAGATTAAAAGTGTTATGCAATTCAAACCTCCAGAAGAATTAAAGCAACCTAGAAGTCCAACGCACAAATCGAAGAAGAAAAATCGCCACAGTGATTGTGTTAAAAAGAAATACCTATCAACTTTATCCGTGATGCAACAAAAACTCAATACGCTTGAGAAGAAGTATTTCAATAGGCCAAAAATTGCATATAAAAGTGTTAATGATACTTTCACTCAATCATCTGAAGTGGAAACTTTATTCGAAAAATCTGAACATCAAGGCATTGAAATCGACCAAAATCTGCAAGGAATTATATCTGATTTGGATGAGCTAATGAATGCTAACGTTGATGAAAAATATAGACAGTACGAGCCTAGAGATCTTGCCTTCAATGACCAGAGAAATGCAAATCATTCGAACAAAATTGAAGCCAAGCAAACTGATCCAAATGAATCAAGACGCATTTCCATTCATGATTCAAGCGATGCAATTATAAATGAAAGACCTTTGGTGGATTACGACTCTATCGTAAAAATGAATAACTATTGCAGCAAGGAAAATGAGAGCTCATCTACAATGAAGAAGTTGTCAAATACTTATGGTTATCAGAATGAAATCCCCGGTGAAAAGTCGGCAGCAAAGATGTACACTCCCAGGAATTGCTCACCAACATCAAGCGTGGACTTTCCTGAATACAAATATGATGAGGAAGTGCAGAAAACGAGAACTGCTTCGAGAAAGAATTTATCATTTAAAAAATGCCCATCTAAAAGTCGAGGAAGAGATAGTTTTTCTGCTGTTATAGATGCATCAGAACTGCAACTGAAGAAATATCGAAGCATGAAACAGGATATTATTGATGTAGAGACCTTTTGTGAAAAAATATGTAATCTAACAAGGGATGAAGATCACCACGATATGAAGTGTAATACTCCAACAGAGAATGAAGGGGGAATGTTTGATGGTAGTCAGTTACAAAGTTCCATTATGAAATCTTCCTATTTGATGAAAGAATTCGATAATCAACCAAAAATAAGTTACTTTTGCGAAACTGATTTTTTTCATCGAAATAAAGATAAATACGCAGCCATTTATGAAAATTGTAGTGAAACAAGCGTGAAAAGTATTAAAAAATTAATAAGGAATTTGAATAGCGCTTTGGATAACTCTATTTATCATGCCATCGATACCGAATAGTTCTGTAAAATAATTTCAATAAAAAGTAATTCATGATTTTCTATACATCTTGGTTGCAACTTTTTATTCAAACTTATATAGAAACACTGTGGAAACCACTTATGGAAGGATTTATTTCAGGCGATATCCGAAAATATTTTTCTTTTGAATGTGATGGTACTTGAACTACAATTGAAATGTACAGGGTGACTTACTTGTGTGTATTTCAGAGTAGGTGGTTTTCTATTTTTCGATACGCTTATTTCAAAGGCCTATAGCACAAGGCCGATTCATATCAATGCGTGCCTACTCTGCATTTTCAACCCTGCATTAGAAATGCATGCATGTTGACGTTCATACCTGCATGCACCCCATGCTACAATATTTCCCACTCGTATGAAAAGTGTCACTTTTCGCACTAATGTAATATAGTATTCCACACTTTTGCGGAATTACCTGCTTGCAAATAGGCGTCAAATGCATTATTTCTGTTCAGATTCATGCTGTCAAGGTGTCAAATTTATATCACAAAATGAAAATTGAATGAAAATAATCCAGCCTTTCGCTTATTCCCTATACAATAGGGCGTCGGCAGAAATCGAGCAGAAAATAATTCGACAGCTCCATACGACTGCCGAATTACTCCTGACCAACGCCTGATAAGATGTTACAGGAGGTATGGCAAAGTATATTCTTGTAAAAAAACTTTGCCAGGCGTTCGGCAGGAGTGATTCGGCAATCGTATGAGGTTGTCGAATTACTTTCTGTTCGACATTTGTCGACACTTCTATTCTAAAGAAAATGAGCGGAAGGCTGGTTTATCCCATATCCATTTTTATTTACAGAATTCATTGCCTACAACAACAACAACATCAAAATTTATATCATTTCCATTTAGATTTACCTACGTAATATTTACATCTGAAGGACAATAAACGACGGAGAAAAAAAATGATAAAGAAGAATCAAGCCGCGGGTAATTGATCCGGCCGGCGCCCTAAAGCTTCATACAGATCTCAACATTATGCCGAACAACAAACCATTTCCTTCCTACATTCCTCTGCATTCATACTCAAAGTGTTGGAAATTTCCTCTCACGCGTCTTGCCTTTTCATTTTGTTATAAATGTTGTGGATGTTTTGCTTTCTACAACAACTTCTTTGTTTGATAAACATTTTTTAGTTCCAGGCATTTTTCTTCTATCCACTCCGTCTAGTAGACACAACCAACACTCAAAAGGCAGGAGAAAAACTAACAAATTCATTGGACTGAGGCTCACCAGCAACGATCTGTTCGCCGTTTTATTTTGACCCGTCTAAACCTGCGAACGCATTCCCTTTGATGTCGGAAAGAAAACCGACAAGTAATGTGAACGCCGCGGACTGTTCGCCGAACGGCCAGCGTTTGCGAAACTGCAAACGCGTTCCTAGCCCCGTCCAAATTACTGTTCTGTTCGCCGTTCGGTTCGTTGTTCTGTTTATTGTTCGGTATAATGTTCAGGTGTGTACGAAGCTTAATAGAGGCTTCACGCTCTATCGACCGAACTAATTGGAAGTATGAATTTCAGTATGATAAACGTTTTATAGCAAGTAATTTGTATCTGTGATAATTGAATTCTGATTTTGATCTCGTCGGTATTGTGTCGTAAGGAAAATATTTTGTATTTGGTAATAAAAAATTGAAGGGGGTTCTAAAATGGTAGTCTGCCTTTTTGTTCGATTTCCTTGCACACTTATCAATAATGTCAATATTATTTAGTAAAATCACCACGAGGTCAGAGAAAAATGGTGAACATTACTTGTATGCTGATGTTTTTTCCTGCCCCCCCGTAAATACGTCACTGCCTGATAGTAATCATTCCCAAACAAGATATAACACTAATTGTAATACTTCTTTCAAGAATAAAAATATTTTCATATCATCATCATTTATATGTAAATTCGATACAATTCAAATAGTTCATGACTGATATCGATATTATTGTTATGAGTTTGTTATCTGAAAGTTGAATTAATAAACACTCAATGGAAAGAAATAATTTGAACAAAAAATCAAATATATTTCTTGACCAGTAGAAAGTAATGTCCATAAAAAAGTTAAAAGTTATTGAGTAGTTTTCAATGGTTTCTTAATTAAACTTATAACAATCATATTCCATCCATACTGATTTCTTACAATATTTATAATAATGGTTCAATTGCTGTTATTCTGTATACTGATTCCAGACGATGATTTCTGTAATAATCAAATGCCAGATCATGTATAATGTTACAAGTAATATTGTTCTCGACTTCAACATTTTCACTTTTTTTTATTTAACCACTTAACCTAAATAAAGTTTACAATCTTCACTTTTTTCTCCACTTACTGCTGCAACTAAAAGCAGCGATGAGGACCTTTTAAAGCAATGGTTGATAGATTGTGATGAAAATACATTCAACTAATTTCGCTAATTTATTTAAAACTCTTCTTGAACAATAATTTATATGACACATTGATTTCACTATAACTATTTCAACTGTCGCTGTCTATTTGTGAACTCTTATTATATCTGCAACTGCAACTCTGCGACTCTCTCCGCCATCTCATGTCGAGCGTCTTATATACCGACAAGCAGATTCCTTTTACAGTTCATGAACTATCGAGACTATACGACGACTCATTCAGATGGCTCTCGAACACTTTCGAGCGACGATTCCATTCTAGCTATTTATCGTTCCTTTTTGGACGTGATGAGTCATGGTCGAACCAGCAGAAATGCGTTTTTTACAAGAAAAGGTTAATAAATTAGTGAACAGAGCCGCTCTTACAATCGTAACATTGCCCTCTTCTTAAAGACGTTTTGTCCCGAAATGTCATTCTTGAAGTGTGGAGATACCTGCATGATTCTCCATATCTGCACCTTGACGTTCGATGGGAGTAACACTCCACAGTCTTCAAGCTGGGTCTAAAAAGACGGTTACAGCACACCAAAATCTTGATGCCAATGGATCAGAATATCTTCTCCAACATGCTTCCAATAACTCTCCAGTCCAGCCCATCAATCCTACAGGACGATTTTAAAATTGCCATGTCCACAAGATTCTGGTCCAGCATCGTGCTTCTCGAGGTAAGGCTCTTCCAGACATCTTCATAGGACGGTTTATCTTGTGAATGCTTCTTGGTAACCAGATAGTAGATGTTTCCCTGGCGCTTCTTCAATTGCAGCACCCCTCCGACTTCTGGGTTCTGTTCACGCAGTTCCTGGAGTCGACCGAACTTCTTGAAGAATACCACTGCGATTCCTTTGGATATTTGAAGGTCTTCGGCCACACAATAAGCTAGTGCGTATTCGGCAGGCACCTTGAATAGGTCTCGTAGCTTATTCTCTCGAGTCACTTCATGTAGAACTTTCTGTCCGTTTGAGTACAGGGACATAAACTTCTAGAACGTCATTTCATCCTCCGGTGGTCTGAGAGTGCGGATCTGACCGTGATTACCGGTGTAACGAAACAACCTATTGAAGTGGACTACTACGGTTTTCCTCGTGGTGGCTTATATATTCGGTAGCAGATAGCTTATATAATTCAATGAAAGAGTTGTATTTTCTGTAAGTGAATTTATTACAATCGCAAAGCGCTTTCGGCTGTTAAGCAATAATCGGTGCTATACCTGCAAGTAAGAAATAATGGAAAAATAGAAAGGTTAAAAAAATTTGAATTACTTACTCGTCAAGTATTTATACAGGAGCAATATTAATTTCTTAATCTTTCTATTTCTCCATTACTACTTACTTGCACCGATGATGGCTTAGCAGCCGAAAGCGCTTTGCGATTGTAATAAATTCACTTACACGAAATATAACTCTTTCATTGAATTGAATGGTTACGTGTATACAGCTTTAAGAACTTCACGGATAGCTTATATATCCAGTAAGCAAGATCGTTTATTCGCTTCACGATCCTACATGGACCTTTCCACGAGTTCTGTAACTTCGGTGATAGTCCACGGCGACGTTTATAGTTGTACAGCTAAACAAGGTCACCTGTCTGATATCCACCAGCACTGGCCTTGATGCCGTAGGTTTTCTTCATTCTGTCGCTGGACTCTGGATGCTCATGAATATATCTGACGTAATTTGCTGACGTAGTCCTCTCCTGCAGTGTCTTGTCCTGGTTGCGTTCCAAACTTCAGGTCACAAGGAAGCCGCAGCTCTCGATTCCTAATAATACTAGCAGAAGTTTGGCCATTTGACTTCTGTACTGTGGAACGATAGGCCATCAGAAACAAATGAAGATATTAGTCCCAATCTTTCTGATGGTCAGAGACTACCTTGGACAGGTGACGGTTAATCGTCTTATTCATCCGCTCTACCATTCCATCTGACTGCGGATATGGAGCTGTGTTTCTCGTCTTCCGGATGTTCAGTACCTGACAAATTTCCTGGAACAGGTTTGACTCGAAATTTCTGCCTTGATCCGAATGCAGCATCAACTTAACACCAAATCGATGGCTTCTTGATTGGGCAGGGCATAGGCTTTGGCCCACTTGCTAAAGTAGACTATTGTCACAAGAATGTACTTATTCCCATGATCAGATTGTGGAAACGGGCCAGCGATGTTAATGGCGATCCTTTCAAATGGGCTGCCTGTATTGTACTGGCGCATCGTTGCCTTGGGTCTTATTCAAGGCCCATCGTTGGCAGCGTGTACAGCACATTTTCTGTTCTAGTACTTGACGTCATTTCAGCAGTTGGCCCAGTAAAACATTGCCTCAGTTTCTGGAGGGTCTTCGTCACTCCCAGATGTCCTCCGCTGACCCCATCATGGATTTCTCGGAGCACCTTTTGCTCCTGGGTACTGCTGTCTGGTACCTATCTTCCCCGCCATCCTCAGACTCTATTATACACTTCAGGACTTCATTGTCCAGGGTAAGGGAGTTCCATTGGGCCCAGTAAGATTTAACGGCTGGTGAATAATTGACTATTTCCTGCCAAGACAGTATTTGATTACTCTCCTTCCAGCCGATGATTTGAATAAGATCTGGGCTTTCTGGACATTGTTTTTGTTTCAAATGTCATCCACTGTCGTAGTTCTACAGAGTGTCGACTACTTCTCCTCTGCTCGTTGGCAGTGCGAACGGTCCTCTGGGCATGGTCTTCGCGATAGGGCATCCGCATTCTCATGGCTGGTCCCCGCTCGATGTTCGATTTCAAAGTCGAATTCATTTGAGAGCTGCATGGTCAGGTTTCAACAGCAATCTTCTCCCTCACACTTATTTGTTCCCGCCTGGTAACATAATAAATAACGCTCCGGCTTTCTGAGGGTCCTGCTAAAGTAACATGTTGTTTCATCATCGGGTTAATTAGTTTTTATCAATAGTCTCAATTTTGAACTTTTATTCAAATGAAATGAAAACTTTTTCAAACACGTCAGATCTAATCATAACAACGTCATAAAATCAAACTGCACTTATCATACTATGATCAAATCAATATAAAAATGAAACATATACAAAGTATAAACTGTAACGCGACATTACTCTCCCACGTGAAAAAGTTCCATTTTCTCTCACCATCTTCAATATCTATTCTGTAGAGCTTTGCAACAGGACATTTATATATACCCGTAGTAGTCCAAACATCTACTACCCGGTTTCTTCCATCAGGCCCTGGATATAGTTCTGTTACTCTTCCTAATTCCCAGAGTCTCATTGAGAAATTTTCTTCAACTATTATTACCAGATCATTTATGTTGCTTTCCATCATCAGTTAATTTTGTCCTTTTCGTTAAGGTAGGAAGATAATCTTTGGTCCACCTTTTCCAGAAGCAGTAAATACATTTCTGAGACTTCCTCAATTTCTTCCGAAAGTCTTTCATATATTCGAATTCCGATTTATTGTTCGGTAATCCTAACAAAAAACGATTTGGCGTTAAAGCATCTAAATCATCTGGGTCGGTCGAAACCTTTGTGAGGGGCCTTGAATTTATGATGTTCTCACAATCGGCAAATAGTGTCTGAACTAAGTACTTGCCCATTCAGTATTGCATAAAATTACTTTTTTACAGACTGTACCATTCGCTTTCACGCTCCTCCCAAGTGCGGTGACGCTGGAGCCAAAACTTTTCATTCAAAACCTTTATCTGAGAAAGTCTCGGGCATTATGTTTTGATCTATTTCTCTTAAGGCTTCTTTCAATTTTCTGGCAGCCCCTCTATGATTATTTGTTCCATTATCTGAATAGCCGTCGTTTGGTTGTCCTCTTCTTGATATCATTCGCCGAACCGCTAGTATGGAATAACCTGTTGTTAGTGAGTGAGCCGTAATGGTTATAGGCAGGTGAAAATCACTCCCCTGTTCCCGTGTTCTTCATATGGTTACGAATAATGGACCGAAATAGTTCATTCACGTAAATGTGAATGGTCTAATAGTCGGTGTCAGTCGTGCTACAAGAAGTTGTCCCATCTGTGGTACTATGAGCATAGCATTGGTAATTCTGCATTTCTGACATCTGGAGAATGTGGACTTCATAGCGCTCCTACCATCGATTATCCAAAAACGTTGGCGAATATCATTCAAAACAGTTTCCACTCTTTGTTGAGCAAACTTTTCGTGGTGATGCTGAAGCAGTGGCATAGTGAATTGATGTTTGCATGGAAGTATAAACAGTTGTATAGTTTCACATTTCAGGAGCAAGATTTGTTCTTCCACTGAGGAGCAATATTCCTCTTTCGTAAAGAACTGGAGAGAGTCTTCGAAGCCGACTTTATCTCAATGGTTTGTTTGTCTCAATACAGTCAATTTTTTTCCGAAAACTTCCTTGTTGGCAATGTATGATCCAGATCATTTCAGCCATCTCAATTTCTAAGACTTCCAAACCACCGTGATATATTTATCAATGAACCTCAGTACCCAGGTAGTAGCCCGTAGTAATCGAGACCATTTGGAAAATCTATCAATGTAAGGCGGATGCGATTGCCTTTCTTCAGTTAACGCAGTAAATTCAGTTTCTTCGGATTCAGAGTTTTCCTTGGTGAATATCCTTTTTTTTCGGCCACTGAACTTTGTCGAGTTCATATAAAAATTCTGGACTTTTATACCAATTTTCTTAGCTTGTCATAATATTTTCATCTTTAGAGTAGGTTCTAGTGGCAATGTCAGTGGCATTAAGTTTTGAAGGAACCCAACTCCAATTTTCAGTATTCGTCAATTCTTGGATTTCCCCAATACGATGCCCTTCAAATTGTCCTAATTTGCTACCATCACTTTTGATCCAGAAGAGGACAGTAGTCGAATCAGACCACAAGAAAATTTGATTGATTTCAATTTCAAGAGTGTCTTTTATAGTTTTCAAAAGTCAACTTTCAAGTACTGCAGCCTGCAACTCTATACGAGGAACGGATATGGATTTTGTGGGTGCCACTCTTGCTCTAGCAACATCAACAGAATCTTCGGTTGCGCCACGGTTGCGCCACGGCAAATAATAATAATAGCCGTCCTCTACCCGCACAGGCTATGCCTTTGGGTACACTCAACGAGTGTTTATGAGGGAGTATTATTATTATTATTATTATTATTATTAGTTCTCATATAAGCTGCAGCGGAAAATGCTTTTGAACTCGCATCGCAGAAAACGTGCAACTCTTATACAAGATTTCAAAGAATAACTTCTCGTTTTGAAAATATGTCCTATCTGTCTCAGGTCGTTTTGCCATTGTATCCAAGTTCTTTGAAGGTCCTCATAAATGCTTTCATCCCATCCTATCCCAGAACGACAGATGTCTTGGATGATTTGCCCTTTGATGGTGAAATTTGCCACTAGCAAGTGGCTCCGAAAATCATAACCTGTATTTCGTACACATCCCATTGTCGATTAGTATCCCCCTCACGCCACAAAAAATCTTTGGGAGTTTTAGTATTCAGTTCTGATATGTACTTGGTGCAACATCTCCATGACGTCACTGCGAAACCCTATTTTTCTTTGGCGAAATTTCATTTGTATCTCTTCCAATGATTGCAGTTAATCTGGACCACAAAGCTATTTCTCATTTAGACTTGTTCCAGGTGACTTAGAGGCTGCATCAAAGACTAATCGGAGTTTATTGGGCTTGTTAGGGTTGATGACATCGAAATAAGGTAAGTACCAACAAAGAAGGCCTTCTTTTTCGAACTCTGCCGTGGTCAATTTTCGTGAACATACCTTCTGAACATTGCTGGCTATATCCTCAGAATACTGTTTTGCAAAATTGCTTTTTTCATTTGTCTTTCCACACACCTTAAGGGCTGAATTTCGATTGATTTGCTCTCTGATTAATGAATATCGTCTTCGTTTCAAAGAAGTCCGATTTCGACTAGCAGTATTTTTCATTATTTCCATAGCTCTGGCCTCGGCTTTATTAATGTGTACTGTTTGAGAATGAGATTATATGAATCCAAAACGCGAAAAATTAATGACAGTTTGGAATGAGCTTACCTCTGTTCCCTTAAGCTGCTGTCCATTTCCAGGCCTGGAATGCTGGAACTATTTGTTCACTTGTTACTGTCTAGTGGATAGTGAATTGATCTATTATGGCACTGTTTCAAAACAGGAACATGTGAATTCTTGACATAAATGTTGCACGCACTGGCAATTTGCATACTAATTTTTGTATGTGTTTCTTCGTCTCGGCTTGGACACACCCCCACTTCCGCTTGCTCTCGGGCACTCGAAGTGGCCCGAAGATAGGGTGATAAGAAACCCATTCCAAATCAAATTATTTGAAAAAAAGTGTAAAACAATTAAAATTAACGAGAATGAGACTTTGGTAGCTCTTATTTTGCTTGGAAAGTGAACATGTACTCTCATCGGCAATATTCCAAAGGCGTGTGTGGTGGACGATTGTTCATCCATTTCATGAATCATCAGATATTTCAGAATTGTATATTATTATATGAAATGTAAATGCTCGTTCTTCTTTCATGGCCCCAATACCATGAAGTATGCATCTAAGATTATTTTTGTTAGCGATGGGCAGATATTCTGTACTCTGGATTACTTTTCTAGCTACCGTAAGACGAATATTGTCTTGGACCAATGATATCATTAGACGTTTTTCAATGTCACCGAATGGAAGGCCTTTTAATTGAGTATACCTTTTCCAATCTCTCTGTCGTATTTCTTGTCTAGTTAGGGCTAAATTTTGAACAGTTCAAACATTTTTCTTACTAAATATCTTCGCTCCATCAAATACCCCTGATATTTCAAAATTTAGATAGGTCGAGTCTTCATGGCGAGAGGCATTATTTGTTCACTTTGTCCACTGTACACAAAGTGGCTGTAGTCTACCATATAAACCTAACTGATCTACAATAGATTTATCTACGAAAGTTACTGATGAGGCTTTATCACATAAGGCTACAGTCTCAATAACAGTATTTTTACCATGAAGCTCAACTTTCACCATTTACGGTAGAACATTTCCCACTCTATGTCCCACTGCAAGAATATTTGCATTATTTGTTTCTGCTGACTGATTATTTTCTGTTGGTCATGCTTGTTCTACATCATTATGTAACAGATGATGATGGGAACGTCTTTAACCATTTATGTTACATTGTCGTCTTGCTTTGCATATCAGAGTTTGGTTGTTGTTTTTGAGATATGAAAAACATAACTTCTCTTTTGTGACCACTTTCCATCTGGTGTCGGTATCATCTGATTTCATTTTTGAACAATTCACTAACCTTTGTCCTTTGGTATCACAGTATTTACAAATTTCATCCGATGTTCTTGTATATGTTAAAAATAAAGCAGTTTTTTGTCTTTTTTAAAACTGAATATGCTTCGGTTTTGTTTCTACCTTAAAACTCTCATTGCTACTGACAGCAGCTACTGCTAGTGCAGTAGCTTTTTCATTAGCCCAGATCGAAAAATCTTCTAGATTCGCCATTCTCTTTCGCTGCATAATTTCTTCTCCCCATCGAACATTCATCGAATCTGGTAATTTCTGCACCAATTCTCGTAATACTTGTGAATTTTGCAGGTGTTTACTATAGTTCAAAGATTTTATAGTAGCTACAAGACAGCATACGATTTGAGAGTTGGTTCAAAGTATCCATGTGGTTTTTCTCTATTGGTGGAAAATATTTGAATTTGGCGATGAGTCCTTCAATGATTTGATCAGGTTACCCAAATCTCATCTGGATGGTTCGTAAAACTAAATTAATGTTGTTCCTGATACAGCCAGTTTAGCTTCACCTCGCAAACATTTTTGCAGTTTTATCATCATTTCTTCACTAGAATATTTGCATAACGTTGAAATTCGTCTGAATTTAAGAATGAAAGTTGGCCAGTCTTCAGAATTACCATAAAAAATGTTAAAATCTTTGTCTACAACTTGCTACAAATCTATCTTGTTTCGAAGAAGTTGCTACTTACTTTATAGCATCACTGATGGTATCGCATAGTTGCTTTATTTCTGAAACTTTTCCTTCAGGTTGTATTTCATTTATGAAATGTAAAAGGCAATCGTTTATCCAGTCTTATAATTTCAAATGAAGAAAAAAATCGTCTTCAGGAAAATTAGTTTGCTATCCGGATACTAGCAAAAGTGACTTATGAACTTCTGCAATTTCAATTTCTCGTGCTTTATTTTCTATTTTTAAATTTCTCACATGATTTTCTAATTTCTTCATTTCAATTGCTTGACGGACTTTTTCCATTTCAAATGCGTGTCTTTTTCTCTTTAGAGCAATACTTTCTGTTGTAGAATGTGTAGATCTCAATGAACGAACAGATGTAGTTCCTGATGAATCTTTACCGTCACTTTTGGATCCTAGGTGTTGACTCAGCTTGTCTGTCTGCTTTGAGTTCGCCTTGGCCAATGAAACTTCATCATGCTGATCTAACGTCTCCATGCATCCCCTCTCTTGAATTTGGATTTATATTCCCTTCAGAAAAATTTTACTGGACACTGACGGTTTCTCCTTTCGGTAATTCAAAAGAACGTGGCCACAGTACCAGCAGTCTGTCTTGTATTTGGCATGTCAAAATTATATTTTTAATTTAACTCCTTTTTCCAAGAACTAGTTATCCGGTTCGAAGGACCCATCTTGTTTCGTGGTTGGGTCAACAAATTTTTATCAATATTCTCAATTTTAAACTTTCATTCACATGAAATAAAAACTTTTTCATACCCGTCAGATCTAATCAAAACAACATCATAAAATCAAACTGCACTTTTCCCACTATGATAAAATCAACACAAAAATGAAACATATG
The DNA here is from genome assembly GCA_958502065.1 of Chrysolina americana. NCBI lineage: Eukaryota > Metazoa > Arthropoda > Insecta > Coleoptera > Chrysomelidae > Chrysolina > Chrysolina americana. Next base: position 60,846,822 of record OY293414.1, on the reverse strand, counting down.
CAAAGTGTTAAGTGTGACGCAACATAACCAATGATTTTTTCCTGTCCTTCTTGGATCTGAGACAGGACAGCTCCAAGTCCCACATCGCTTGCGTCCGTATCCAATTGAATTTTCCATTCGGAAGGGGCTCAGAACGGACACGTTGATCGAGGCCATTTTTAGTTTCTTAAAATAATCTTTGCATTCTTCAGACCACTGGAACTTTGTTTGCCTTTTTGTGAGCCTGGTCAGTGGTTTAGCGATGTTTGCAAACCCCAGCATGTAACGGCGGCAGTATGTGCACAAACCACGTAAACTTCGAAGCTGTAGGTTTTTTGGGATGGACCATTCCTTAACAGCTTTGATTTTTTGCTCATTCACTGCTACTCCTTTTCCAGATACAACATGGCCAAGATATCGTACTTCCTTTTGGAACAGATGGCATTTCTTGGAGATCAGTTTCAATTCGGAGGTTCTTAGTCACTGGAATACCTTCTTCAAGTTTTTCACGTGACCGTTGAACGGTCTGCCGACCACAATAATGTTGTCGGGATACACTACTTCTTTCATTAAAAACCCTTCAGAGCCGTCTCCATCAATGTTGCTCGAGCATTGCAGAGCCCGAATTGCATAGCTGTGAACTGCCACAAACCTAAACCGACGGTAAAGCTGTTTTTTCTTTATCTTTCTGAGACAGTTCTACTTGCCAGTATTTACTTTTCAAATCTGGGGGTCGAGAAAATTGTAAAACCAACCAGCGTGTCTGGAGTTTCGTCTATTCTCGGGAAAGGGTAACTGTCCTTTTTCGTCACGTTGTTCAGTTGACGATAGTGATCTATCTTTTTTCTCCACCAACATGACTGGAGAGGACCAGAGACTGTCGGATGGTTCGATAACTCCTTCTTTCTCTATATCGCAGACTATTTTGTCGGCCTCTTCCTTCTTGGCGAGGGAAAGTCTCATAGCTTATTGGGAATCAGTCGGGCATTTCCAGTGTCGAACTTATGCTAAACCACCTTTGTTCTACCGCCCCTACCTACTATGGTATTAAAGATGTCCTGATACTTCCTGACTAATTCTCTCAATTTGGGCTGTTGAGCTTGTTCTATGTCCTTGGGATAAGTAATAATAATAATAATAATGTGCCTTTATTGGAATAAAAAAAACAATAAATGGGTATCATAGATAACGGGTGGCGATATTCGCTTTACACGCTCTTCCATACAACCACCCCCAGAGATGCAACATAATCCATTATTTAAGTTAATAGTGAACAAATCTGTACGATAGAAAAAGAAAATAAACAACATGAGATATCATAAATCTAATGCATAAAACTACTTCTTATTTAGCTTCTTTTTGTCAATAAATGTAATTTGAGATGTTTGCCGAAGGACCCCACACTAGGCAGTAGCTTGATTGACATAGGTAAGGAATTGAAAATTTTTACCGCATTATAGCTGAAAGATCGTTGAAACTGACTGGTAGTATGTCTGGGAACACTGAACATATCCGCAAACCTAGTATCACGGTCATGATAGACATTGCGTTCCACCAGCTTACATGACAGATACAGAGGTGTTTTAAATTCCTTCAGTTTATAAACAAACCGCGCCATTTGTAGTAAGTACCTTTCATTTAGAGAGAGCCAACCAGAATCCCGAAAAGGAGTCGAAACATGGTCATACTTCCTCAATCCATAGCTGAATTTCAAGCAAGCGTTTTGGATTCTCTGGAGACATTATTTGTCCTTACTCAGTAGAGCAGGCCAGTAAACAATGTTACAGTATGATATACTAGACAAGATTAGTGAATCGCACAAGCTCAATTTAACCTCTTTACTCAGAAAATTTTTATGTAAATATAGTAGTTTAAATTTACTGAACGAAGATTTAACCAACTGACTTGTGTGACTAGAAAATCGCAATTTGGAGTCACACCATAGGCCCAAATTCTTACAACAATCTGTACTGGAAATAGTCTGTCCATCCAATTTAATAGAAAATGAGTCATTCAATATCCTCTCCCTTTGATTTCCAAAGATTAGCATCTCTGTTTTGGTACCGTTGAGAATAAAACCATGAGCGTTAGATACTTCCAGCATAGTTTGTAAATCAGCATTAATCTTCGATGCCGCCCGAATACAGTTATCCACACCGAAAGAGTAATAAATTTGAGTGTCATCGGCATACTGGTGTGATGAGCAGTGCTTTTAAAAATTTGGTACTTATTCCATTAAAAAGCTTTTTATCATAATAACTTTTAATGAGTTGGCGATTAGTTAAGTTAGGGAGGACCTTATTAACGAAGGCATCGCAGTAACTTTCAGCATTACCAAAATTTGACGGACAGCCAGCCGGTTTAGGAATCACCTTGAGCCAACGCAAAAACTTCCAAAAATTCCTAGGATCTGTTTTGAATTTATGATTCAAAAAGGCACGTTTTTCAGCTTGCAAACAAGTATTAACAAAATTACGCAGATGTTTATATTCCTCCCAATCTTCAACAGTTTTAGATTTCCTGTATTTAGTGTGAGCTTTATTCCGCAACTTCATCATGAGCCTGATATTATCAGTAATCCATGGTGCCGGCCTTTTTTTTATTCAAACCGTTTTCAAAGGCACATGTAGATCAAGTAAACCTAGAATGTTGACACTAAAAAATTCAACAGCTTCGTTGACATCGGCTATGCCATAAATATTATCCCATCTTATATTTACCAGATCAGCAAAGAAGGAATCATAATCAAATCGAGAGTAGTCCCTTTACGTTTTGAAAATTGTTGTTGGACCTTTTTTTTGAGGTTTAAATTGCAAGTCACACTATGATGGTCGGAGATTCCCTCCATATTAAGTACCTCAACATGAGTACAAAAATCCGTGTTAGAGGAAACTATGATATCTATTAAAGTACTCGAATTTTCAGTAATTCTGGTAGGCGCACTGACTATTTTGTTTAGACCGTAACGAAACAAGAAATCCTGAAGTTGTATAAACGCAGTACTCGTGTTATCAAGAAAGTTAACATTAAGATCACCACCGAACACAACGTAATCGTGTTCAGGTATTTAGCCGGCAAGGGCAATCTCCAGACAGTTCAAGCTATCTGGTAAGTTAGCCGAGGGAGGTCTATACAATGCTCCCAGACACACTTTTTTCCCTGCAGTTTTCATACTAATCCATAATTGCTCAAGGCCATCATTATTTGTAGGTAGATTAACTACCTTAGCTTTAATAGAGTTACGAATGTAGAAGGCCACCCCACCCCTCTGGACAGACGGTCATTCCGAATAATATTTAAACCTTCAATTTTCACACCAGCATCTGAGATCTGTGAACTTAACCATGTTTCGGAGATGCCAATAATATCAACCTGTGCAGACTGCATGAAATCGGCAAACAACTCAAATTGAGAACATAAGGAGCGTATGTTAAAATGTGCAAATCTAATTTTATCCTTACGCATAACAAAATCCCTATTTAACATGAAGTGACAACCAGCTTGTCAAATTCCGCTGGAAAGTTGTTGGTTTGACCTACAGTGCTGCGTACACTCCTAACCACAGACGAAATTGACGAGCAGTGCCCCAAAATTGTCCCCTTCTTCAAGGACACTGGGCAATACTTGACATTCATTGTCTTCAACGGCAGACATTTATCAACTCGCAACAAGACCTTCCCTAGTGCGATTCCTCTTCCAATTTTCTTATCATGGAGCTTGGGCTCGAACATCACCACGTTTCCGCTGCTCGCACCCCCATTCAGGCGAGCCTCCGAAATGGTTTCAACCCTTTCCGGTATGCTCATTTTTTCAGCCAGCAGGACACGAATCATTTCTCAACTTCTCTCGTGAATCATCAACTCTTCGTCACGCATAGGACTCTATCTTTGAAATTCAACTTGAACCCTCTAGAGTTCATGATGACCATTCCTATGATTGCATCATCCTCGATATCCGCCACTAGAGTCCTTGGTTTCACTTCAGTAACTCCAGTGCTGCTTAAACTTTGAGTCCGTTCAATTGGGAGTTCACCATACACAGTTCCATGGCGGTCGCAAGCGAAGTCGGTCTGTTAACGACAGAGCTTAATAAGTTGAAAAAAAAAAAATGAATTGGTAGACCTAATTCTTACTCTCAAACTACCAGTTTCAGTGACGAATTTGCCATTAATAAATTATGTGACTAAGATGTATGAATCTACTAAACAAAGTTTTGAGGATAAAAATTTCCACGACACAAGTGAGCACATTATCTGTACAAATTGTGATCAATTCCGAGAGGATAATAGTACAATCAGAAAGGAACTTGAGACTGTAAGTAGGCTAACATTCCATTTAGAAAAAAGAACTCAAGAACAAGAAGACTTGATTTCATTATTGAAACAATTTAATAAGTTAGAACCTGCAGCGACATCTTCTAACAAGAATGTAAACACAATAGTGTCCACAAAACCTTCAACTAGTAAGATTAAAAAGGCAGAAGATATTATTCCACAAAAAACTTACAGTGCTGTGTTAAAAGATAGTGAGGGCCACCCAGTACAAAAACAAATAATAAAGAAATCAAAATACGCTCGAATAGGAATTCCCCAGGCAAAAACAATAGTGAATACAGGGCAATATTTGGCAACAACGACAGGGCGGAATATAAAACAATTCCCAGAAATGGACATGTGCATGTCTCACGCATTGGGGCTGATATGACTTCAGCAGATCTTTTGGCAGTACTTAAAGAAACGGCTCCCAAAATCTCTTTTATTTGTGACGAATGGAATAGAACTGAAAGAGCATCTACTTATAAAGTTTTTTTTCCAATTGATAACTTGGACGATGTGTATAACCCCGATATTTGACCGAAAGGTGCAGCGGTAAGGAGATTCAGGTTCAAAGAAAATTTTCAGAGAACAAGAGCATCACCAGAGAACATCTAGTTCCCGTTATTAGTGTTGAACAAAATTCATGCAATCTAGTCAAGCTATTGAAATGTGATGGTATGGTGAGCATGTCCCATATCAACATCCAGTGTATGGCTAACAAACTTGAATTTTTTGAATCAATTTTATTTGAATTTCCTTTTGTGTGTGTGTCTCCAAACATTGCCAGAGAGAACAAAATCTCAAAAGTCTGAATCTGGATGGATATCTACTGGCAAGTTATTTTTGTAGAAAACAGTTACAAAATGGCGGTACTGTCATATTTATTAAAAATCCAATCAAATTCAGAGCATTAGATTTACAAACGTTCAATAGTGAACAGAACACTGAATTTTGTAGTATAGAGGTATTAAAAAGTAAAATCATTATCCTCACTGTATACCGATCTGGCAAAGGTAACTTTGATTTATTCTTAAACAATTTTGGTTGTCTATTGAACCACATAGTCCAGTTTAATACTAAAATTGTGATTACTGGGGATTCAATGTCAATTTTAGAGGTAATACAACTGCTTTGAGTAATTTGCAATGTCTACTGACATCCTTCGGATTGAATTTCATTATCCACGAATTTACAAGGATCACAGTGACTTCAGCTAGTTGCATCGATAACATATTCACCAACTTAGAAAAAGAGTCTTTTGAGAGCGGAGTTTTCGAACCTTGTTTATCTGATCACCGTGCCCAATACTTTGTGATGAAATCTTTGTCTGAAATGTCTAGTCAGAAATCAGTTTCGCGAGTGATAAACAGGAGTGGATTACTAAGTCTGAAACAGGCCTTATCATATATTAAATGGGATTCTTACGAAATTTACCAAAGTGTTGTTACTCTAGCTTCCAATCTTGTAGATACTTACAGTAATTTAGTCAAGGAAATATTTCCAATGAAACCCCATACTTCAATAAACAAGTCTCCGGTTAAATGGTTCAATGATTATCTGAGACGAATGAGACAAACTCTTTCAAATCACAAGCTCATGGCTGATATAACCAAAGATCCTGCAGATATTTTAGCCTACAAGAACTTCAGAAACGAATAAAATTTACAAACAAAAAACTCAAAAAAGCAGTCCTATGATAATTTCATCACTTCTTCCGAGAATAAGTCCAAATCATGTTGGAAAATAATTAATTTTGAAAGAAATAAAAACAAAACCCCATACTTCCATAAACAAAAAGTATCCGGTTAAATGGTTCAATGATTATCTGAGACGAATGAGACAAACTCTTTCAAATCACAAGCTCATGGCTGATATATCCAAAGATCCTGCAGATATTTTAGCCTACAAGAACTTCAGAAACGAATACAATTTACAAATAAAAAACTCAAAAAGCAGGCCTACGATAATTTCATCACTTCTTCCGAGAATAAGACCAAATCATGTTGGAAAATAATTAATTTTGAAAGAAATAAAAACCTGTACTCTTACCAGCGATATATCTCCTGATACTTTCAACGATTTCTTTGTTGAAATTGCCGATGAAATCATAAAATCTCTTCCAGTAACATCCAATATGGATTTACTCAACTTCAAGAATTTTCCTGCTCCTAGCAGTTCCTTTTTTATAGTTCCAGTTACTGAAGAGAAAGTTTTGGATGTGATACGGTCACTAAAAAACTCCAAGTGCTTAGACGCAAATGAATTAAATAGTAAAATAATTAAGGAAACCTCCAACTTATCGAACTTATCAATCTAATATTCGCGTCAGGTGTATTTCCTGTTGCTTTCAAACTGTCTCTAGTTATTCCCCTATTGAAAAAAGGCGATATTTCACTTGTCGACAATTATCGTCCAATTTCGATTATATCTATATTTGGTAAAATAGTCGAAAAAATACTCAAACAACGCCTCAACGCATATTTTGAAAAATACAATTTTTTCAATAATTCCCAATTTGGATTTCGAGGGTATTGAGCTTGGGCACCACACAGCAATTACACTTTGTGACCTATCCAAAGCCTTCGACTGCGTCTCTCATGACATTTTATAGGAGAAACTGTCTTACTATGGCATTAGGGGAGTAGCTTTGTCTCTAATGAAGTCAAATTTGGAGGGTCGTCATCAAGCTGTAACTACTAATAGTTCTACTTCAAGTTTCAAACTTGTGAAGCATGGTGTTCCTCAAGGATCAGTCTTGGGGCCTCTCTTGTTTATTATTTATGTAAATGATATTGGTCGTGTTATGAACCCACATAAATCTGTTTTGTTTGCTGACGATACTACTTTTATTTATTCCGACAAGAACTTATCAGAACTTGAGAGAGTAACTGAAAAGGTAAATAGAAAGGCAGAAACATGGTTTCCTGCAAACAGACTGAAACTGAATTCTGACAAAACTCAAGAACTAAAATTTTCAACAGGCATTGCTATGTCGGACGTGGATAGTGTAAAATTACTTGGAGCAGTAGGTTATTTAGTATACTTTTCCTTTTACGTCAACTGAAGAATATCACCAGCTGGGATACACTCAAAACTACATATTTTTCCCTTTTCCACTCTCACATCAGTTATGGTATAATTCTATCGGGAAACTCAAGTGGCGCTATAAAAATTTTTAAACTTCAGAAAAGAGCAATCAGAATCATCACAAATTCAGGCTATAGAGATCATTGCCAACCACTTTTCCTAAAACTTCAAATAATGCCTCTACCGACCCTATATATTTATAGTGTCCTAGTAGAAATTCATAAGAACGCAAATATACTAATTAAGCAATATGACGTTCATGACCATAATACCAGATCCGCAAAGAATATTCATACAAATCGCTATCGGCTTAGTAAATCTCAAAGAAATACTTTAGACTTCAACCTTTACAATAATTTACCAGATGATTATAAATGTCTCCCTATGCATCGTTTAAAAAATTCCCTGAAGAGTTATCTTTTAAAATATTGCTTCTACTCTGTCAATGAATACGTTAGTCATTTTCAAAATCGATAGTTGTGAACATACTCACCATAATTCTTTCAAAGTGTTAATCAGTAAGATTATATAAATTGTGTTGAAAATATTTTAATTGTAATCTGACCTTATTTTAATTGATTGGTATCTGATACCTATTTATGTGTTTTTTTTTCTAATATGTATTTTTGACGTGCTACAAACATTTCGAAAATGAAACGTAGTAAAGTAAATACTTTACTGTATTTTATTCGACAACAATTTTATGTATGTATATTTTAACGAATTTTAATTAACATTTTGTACATGATGGACTTGGCAAAAACATATTTGTAACTTAGTCAAATAAATTCTATTCTATTCTATTCTATTCTATTCAGTTGCCACCTTTCCTGTTGCTGTGCGCAGCTTTCGATTTGACGGTTCAATTTTTGTTGGTGTTTTAGTAAAAGTAGACCCAAGGATTGTCCTAGTCGCACCTGTATTTAGCAGAATGCCCAACTTTTCCGCAATTCCAGCATCTTATCGATCTGTTTTCAGACATAACTTTCTTCATCACTTTTCGAATGACAGCTTCCTTAGTAGTAGGCTCCTGTGGTTCTTCCTCGATCATCCTGACTCTATTCTGGCTCTTGCAGGATTGCTTTGCCGCTTCGAATTCCAGAGCACGTGCAATGTCTTCTTCAAATTCTTGTAAGGATTCACAACACTCGTAGGGCCGCGTTATGTCTGTGGATATAGGCTGAGACCGCATAAGCTGGACAAGCTGACAGCAAACGCATTGTGGTCTCAGCTGCCCCACGACACGCTCTGCATCTAGTGTCAGGGACCTCTATCCTTAAGTAGCTGCAGGAGCCTCTCACACTCCGCAGCTTTTACGTGGGCTTTTTGCTGAACGGGTTCCAACTCGGTGATAGAGTTTGGGTTTGTCCGTTCAGTGTCGAATACGAGACCGAGTTCATCGGCTGCACGGGTTGCTGCCTTGAAAAGAAATGCTCCAATCCCTGCTTTTTCATGATCACATACCAAGCAGAGAAGGGGATCTGAACTCCTGATGACTTTACAGGCTCCATCCAGTACCATTATGTTATGCAGACACTCCATACTCAAAAGTCCACGGCCTCCACGTTGTCTAGGGAAGTATAACCGTGGAACGGACGATTTAGGATGCAAGCTCCTATGCAGATGCATCATTTTTCGAGTTTTAACATCGAGTTGTCGCAGCTCCTCCTGAGTCCATTTCAATACACCAAAGGAGTAAAGTAGAATCGGAACGGCAAGCATATTAGTTGCAGCAACTTTGTTCTTCCCCGACAATTCTGATGACCAGATCTGTCGGAGTTTATGCTGATACTTGCCGCGGAGATTATCAATTTTTGTAATCGAATTTCAAGTAATATATTTCCAATAATTTCATCTGAGAATAAAATTTTGAACTACCGAATTCTGAAAAGCAAACTCTAACTTGATAAAATATCTGAGAGCTTTTAAACTGAATATGTACATCTCCAATATGCAAAGGTCTGAATAGCGGAGAGAGTTTTTAACAGTGTTTACCTCTTGGGAGTGGCGTTGTTCCACTCCTAGGTAAGTATACGTCTCTCCGGCATCCAGATGATGTAGGATGCTTCCGTCTACGAGCTGAACGTCCTCTCCGTATTCCTCGCATCGTCCTCTTTTGAGATGAACCGTGGTACATTTTTCGATCCCGAACTCCATTCCGATAGCATGCGTGTACTCTTGCACCACCCTTAAGGACTGATGTAGATCCTTTTCCCCAGAGGCATATAGTTTAAGGTCGTCCTTGTAAAACAGATGGGTGACCTTATGCCTCCGGTTGCTGGGGGTGCCACAGGTTTTCCGTAGTGCAACGGACAATGGCAGTAGTGAGATGCAGAAGAGAAGAGGGCTGAGGGAGTCTCCCTGAAACACGCCCCTTCTAAAGATAACCTGCTCTGTTTGGAGTCTGACTTGACCAGATGTTATGGTAAAGCGAGTCCTCCAGAGCGGCATCAGCTGTTCAATGCATCTCACTATTTGATCGGGTACCGCAAGGCATCTGAGCAAATGCATGATGAGCTCATGCGATGTTGTATAAAATGCCTTGCAATAGTCGATCCAGGCCATTGAAAGGTTACGCTTGTACTGCACGGAGTCCTGCGTAATGCATCTATCGATCAGCAGGTTCTTCTTGCAGCCAGCGACCCCCTTCTTTGACCCTCTTTGCTCATATATCCGTTCATACACCGGCTCAACTGCGGAGAGTATTCCCATGTACAAGATGCGTGTAAACACTTCATAACATGCGTTCAAGCATGTTATCGGGCTGTAGTTTTTCGGATCAGACAAATCTCCGTTTTTGGGGATTAGCACGGAGATACAGGGGGTGTACCATGAGCCTGTTACATCCGGTATACTTCTCACTTGAGACCGAACGTAACCCTGCCTTATCTGATCGACTAAAATACTGTCATGTTGATCGTCTGACTCTCTGCTGTTCTGGTGAGAAATGAGCTCCCTGTATGAAGTAAGCATGTAGCCTAGTTTCACAAAGAAGCCCACTCTTGTTTTTCAGGCCTTATGAAGGAAAGCCCCTTTTTGATTCAACACTCTTTTTCCCACGTTGTGTTTTTTTTCTGGTTCTTTTAGGATACAAAGTTCTGCACAACTGAAGAGAAATGAAATGCGGAAAAAGTATAAATTTTATATTACAACTTCTGGAAATACATTATCAATTTTTGTAATCGAATTTCAAGTAATATATTTCCAATAATTTCATCTGAGAATAGAATTTTGAACTGCCGAATTCTGAAAAGCAAACTCTAACTTGATAAAATATCTGAGAGCTTCTAAACTGAATATGTACATCTCCAATATGCAAAGGTCTGAATAGTTATAAAGATTCGATGAAATAGGATTGTCGCCAATTGTGCAAATGGGCTTCAAGTATATCCAAATTCCCACAACCATGGAGTTGGCCAGGTTTCAAAATCGTTTTGGGTGCACGCCATCTGTAACCAACCCGATACCGTCCACCCCATCTTTTTGACTTATTGTGCACTGCAAAATGTGAGTGAATTATGTTCATACTCCTTTCTGATTTCCAAATTGTGAGGGAGGATCCATATCTATGTATGAGAGTAACATTGCAGTAAACGTAAATATACTTAGTTCAACCATCTCACAATTTGGCGGCAGATAGGAAAAACTACCCGAATTATATTTCATTGCAATAAAAGAGTTTTCAAGACCTTACACCCTGGAGACATAAATATCAAATAATTATGAATTTGTTATTAAGATATTTTCCCATTTATATACTCTGAATTTAATTTAATAATTTTAAAATTCTGAAAGAAGTAATGAGGGATAGGGATTTCTGTTCTGGATCATCTGGATACTTGGTTGCAAGTTTGAACTCTGCGAACCTGTGTCACCAAAATTTTGTGGTAATTACCCAACTCCAAAGTTGTTTTTCATTTTCGGTTATGGTTATTTCCAAAAAGATAAAGATAAAGAAGGTCATCTTTAGTGCAGGTATGATTGGTGTATACTTTACCTACTTCTTTAGTACTTTCATCCTTCCTGTATAGGTAAAATCCCAGAATTATATTAAACAACCAACACCCCGGGCACACTATCTCACACTCTTGTATCATGAATATACCTATTTACACATTTATCATCTTTCAATACTCTTGGCACGTATCAATAATATTATTCTTAATGACAGTTATACAAAAAGATAATTTTCCTTTTTATCATCCCTCTCTCCAGTCTTCCATTTAGGGCTAGCGGTCGTATTATTTGTAATGTGTCTTTGAAGTGGGTTGATTTTTAATTAGATTATGATTAGTTTTTATTATTCATTATCATGGAAGTATTAAGTAGTAAGTAAAAACGAATATGATCATTGATAATGATTATAAGTAGAGGTGATTTGATATTTTAAGCTAGTTTTCGTGATAGTTGTACTTAAGGTATTGTCTGTAGCGATTCCGCTGGAAGATTTGCAAGTAGTCAATTGGAATTTATGTTGTTTATGGCAGAAGAAAACCAAGATATTTGTTATGTTCAGCTCACAATCCAACTGTTTCTGATCGAAATTCCGGGCATATATTTTCAGCTTCTAATCTTGATCAGCTGAAACCATACAAATATACATCAAAAGCAGGACATCGTCGGTATCTTAGACGATGATAAAGCGAAGTGGCATAAAATTTCTCTATGAAGTAGCTTAGTCCATAGTTTCAGAAACCCCCATACAGGATTATTAATTCAAACAATAATTAGACTACAGAATCTTATTATCATACATGCTCACCTTCAGAAGTTTCACAATACACGATCGTTTGTGCCCATGCTAAACTTGAAGGACGAAATGTGCTTTTCGTGTGAAAAACCTGATTCTTGTAAATATCACGCATCTAGTCTTGCTCAATCCAACAGATTCAAGGGTCTATTCTGTTACACTTCCGTTAATATTTGGACGCCTCTTAAATTTTGTGGCTATCTATATATCATAGCCACAAAATATTAGAGGCGTCCAAATATTAACGGAAGTGTTATAGAATAGACCCCTAATCGATATTCGCATAACAGATATTGGGGTCTATTCTGTAACAATTCCGTTAATTTTTGGACGCCTCTAAAATTTTGTGGCTATGATATATAGATAGCCACAAAATTTTAGAGGCGTCCAAATATTAACGGAAGTGTTACAGAATAGACCCCATTAAGATCGGATAATGTGCGAAGGCTTTGCGTTTGAAAATTGGCTCTTTCACATCTAGATCAAATTGAACGAGTCCCATAATTTTGTATTCAAAATGGTATATTTGACTGAAATGTACTTAGATCGACTAGTTCAGCTTCTTGGGGAAATGAGTGAACTCCATAATTTACGTCAACAAAAGGCTGCGTAAAAAAAAAGTTATTTGACAAGTGTATTTCCTGAGAAGTATGTTAGAGGTTACCTGCTCATCCATTCAGCAGCTAGCGTACTGAATAATTTGGATCAACATGATTCAAGAAGAGGATGTATTGATATTTTATCACGTTGCGAAGCGTTTACACAGTACATTGTCTGCTGTTCGTTCTAATGTTTGCGGGTACCTTTCTATATATTCTTCGATATAATTAAAATTACCAGCAGCAGTGAATACGAAGCCAATTTACACAATCATGATTCAAAGTTGTTCTTGAACCCCTCAATTTGAAAATGTATCTTAATTTTTGACGTCGCGAGACCATTGTGGTACCGCTGGGCCAGAAAATTTCAAAAGTCAGCGGGACTAGTTGAATCTTGCTTGACACTTTACGTGTTGAACTTTATAAGGGACATCTAGAAAGGCCTATTATAGATGAAGATAATAATAGCATTTTTCCTCACAGGCAGTGTCGTGCGTTGTTCACAGAAATATTGAGCTTCAATAAAATAGAAATAATGAAAACCAAATATGGAGTGGAAACTGTAATAAGTCTAATGGTTCGAATATATTGTGAAAGAATACGGGGTAATCTTCTCTCTAAGCGTGTCCACCAGGTGGAAAATTAAAGGCAAACATGTCACAGTTGCAGAGGAATTTCTTCAAGAAAAACAGGTAACTATTCCTGTCGGCCAATGGCCTATTGTGGCTCACCCTATGGTTATATTTCTCACAGTATATCCAATCTCTTAACGAAATTGAGGAGTACGTTGGGAGAACAATTTACCAGGTTCTCTGGCCTTACTGTTGTATTGCCAAATGTTGAAAATCTGGTTCTGGCTGCTGCGGGGCATGTACATAAAATGTGCTTAGCCGTTTCATCCTCCTCACTGCATAGGCGGCACTCTGCATCTTGTGCAAGTCCGATTTTATGCATGTGGTGTTTGAGTTTGCAGTGGCCAGTGAGCATACCTACTATAACTCTGAGATGTGCTCTACTGAGTTCTAGCAGCTTGTCAGAGTCCTGTTTATTCCTTGAGCAAGCAATAAATGCTTTGGAATGGGCTAGGCCCGGTAGACTACGCCAGTACTCGAGTCTTTTGTTGTCAGCCCAGGATGTTATGACATTCTTGGCAGTGCTATGTGCTATACCGATTACCGCTATTTCGTTTCCTTCTAGGCCCGTGTGATCTGGTATCCAGACTAGGTTAACGTTTTTGCGTTGTGCCAGTCGGTTTAAGGTTTCTCTGCAGTTCCATACTGCTCTGGATTTAAAGCAATTGGATTCAAGCGCTTTCAGTGCCGATTGACTGTCTGAAAATATTTTTATTGTCGATTTTCCAGCTCCCTTGCACACATTTCTATGGCATATACCTCTGCCTGGAATACCGTAGCTAATTTACCCATACTGAATGAGCTTTTCACTACTGGGTTTATCCCGTATATTCCGGCTCCGACACCTTCCAAAGTTTTGGAACCATCGGTAAACCAACGTTCATTTGCCCTACATAGGACCACAGTGTAGGACGTGTGAAGGTTGATAGTTTTAGGCATGATGTCTGAGGGCATTCCCAGAATGTTGTGAGCTGTTATGCCCTCCAGCATGCTGCTGCTTCTCATGACTACTGCCTGCGATAGACTAATGGCCGCTTGGTAGAGTCTGTATGTTGCCCATCTTGCCTCTCTCTCCAAACCTATGTGAAGAGGAGGTAATCCGAGAAGGGCTTCCATTGCTGCCGTTGGCGTGGAGCGAATGGCCCCAGTAATCGCCAGACACGCTTGTCTCTGTAGTCCTGGGCCATTTTTTGTTGGCCCTTGCTCCACCAGACTACAGAGCCATACGTGATTATTGGTCGTATGACGGTCACGTACAGCCAGTACACTTGTTTTGGTGACATGCCCCATGTTTTGCCACGTATTCTGCGGCATGTCCATAATGATAGGCTAGCCGTCCGGATAGTCTTTTCCAGATGCAAGTTCCAATTTAGCTTTTTATCTAGGGTTATTCCCAGATATTTTGCTTCACTCGCAAAAGGAATTGTTACACCATTGATGGAAGGAGGTAATCATTGTTCCAGCTTCCTTTTTCTGGTGAACGGCACTATGACCATTTTGTGAGGGTTAATGGACATTTCCTCCCTCTCACACAATTTATATATGGTATCCAATAAATTAATGTAAGAGTCGCCTGTTACTCGTTGTTGGAGGGAATATGGACCGATTAAATTATTATTAATTACCCCAATCTATACATTTAACGAGAACTGATGCTGAAAATAAGCTTCGAAGGTTCCATGTGGATTTTCCTCAGTCCATAATTGATTGATATGGAAACTTTATCACTGTCTTCCAAAATTAGCCTCGTCAAAAAATTTCAAAATTTCAAAAATTAGGCATTTGAGCGATTTGATGAAGAATACAACGGCAGAAAACTAGACGCAGAAAAAATCTCTAGGTAGTTGAGCTTGCTTGCACACGTTGAATATGAAATGGACAGAATATCTGTTCTTTGAGAATTTTAAATACATTATATTTTCTTGCATTTAATATGTTGGAAATTTTTCTAGTACTTGTTTCAGGCGACTCCGCAATCAACTGGAGAACTGCTTCTTCTAGTTGCACAACTCGTTCTTTTCGAAGGCGCCTGAAGTCAGGCGTTTGTTTCTTAAATGAATCATTTTCCATTTGCACATGTACCGTTTGCGCCTGCAAACGTTGGTGCAGACTTGCAGACGAGCATATATTTATTGTGTGATTTCCATTCGACCATAGACAAATTGCATGTCTAACATATCCGCAATTGTATAATTTATACCATTTTTTTCGATAAAAGAGAAGTATTTAACAGAATATTGACAGTATACCATACTAGCGTCGCTACTAGATAATGTATTGAAGTAATGACTACTACGCGTTACGATGTTTTAGTTTTTTGCATAAAATCGGCTCCCCATACAAAAAAAGACGTATCTCAGCGGCGTACAAATTTTTTTTCAAATGAAAAAGTGAAAGAAGTCAAATATCTTTCAAACCTATTAAGACGATGAACATCCGAAACCTGAATAATCAAGTTACTACATCGTCTACAACCTTCAAACATAAAATTCTCAATTGAATGTCAGTTATTGCGGAATAACCCACCAAATTTCATTTTCATGAATATTGTTGTTAATAGTAATGTTTTTTCATGCAGAATCACCCCCTGAATTTTGTCGCACTAATTCACTAACACCCTGTATACCAATATGGTCTCACCAGGGTTGAAAAACATGAACATAATCATTGGGCGTGAAAGTAAGTCTATGACCCAGATTTTCAAAATGAACAACTGAAATTGATTTTGTGGCTATTTTGAAACCCCAAGGGAATCCCCAAGACAAACACTTTTATTTTACCCTATCACTGATGAGAAGCAATAAACCTCGAAACATGCATGTCTGCAAGTGGTCATTCCCAGCCAAATGAAGGATAATTTTCTGTTTAATTACAGGACAAGCACTTGCAACTGGGTCTTCTTGGAAGAACGTTGCACAAATATCTGTCAGATGTAGTTCAATGTCCGTCGTGGTATTAGCCAAGGAAGTAGTTGTTTTCTGACAGATGTTTACATTTTATTTTCCACTTGGTGGAAACGCTTAGAGAGAAGGGTACCCCGTATTCTTTCACATTGTTGATACCTCTCTGGCACAACATATTCGA
Organism: Chrysolina americana; assembly: GCA_958502065.1. Classification (NCBI taxonomy): domain Eukaryota; kingdom Metazoa; phylum Arthropoda; class Insecta; order Coleoptera; family Chrysomelidae; genus Chrysolina; species Chrysolina americana. Next base: position 60,830,376 of record OY293414.1, on the reverse strand, counting down.
ACTTGTTCGAGTTTTTACAGTTTTATTTTGTTATGTTCAAGAAATCTGCCATCGCTTTTGCTTTCATAACATAATTTGCAATATTTTTTCGCGTATCGCCAACATTATTTGTTTGATGAAAGCTTTCAAAATTTCCATTCGATTAATCCTCTACAGTTAATCGTTTACAGAATTCCAATGAATCTCAGTTGGAATAGATTTCCGAAGTGGATTGACCTCTGATATATTTTAAATCCCAATCAGTGCCTGTTGAAGCCCTCTACGCGAATTTCGATTACTGATATGGGAGTAATCGTACTTGAATCTAATACAACGTATTTTGAGTTCTCCTCCTGACCATCTGCACTGCAAAACAAGTGTTTGCTCTTGGACCAAAAGTGTATTCAGTTCTGTGAAGGGTCGGACTGAAATCACCAATTTTCCGTAGGTGAAATTCAGTTCAACTCGATAGATGGAGTGTTTTCGAGTGTCAGTGCCTAATGGTCGAATCGCCCAATAACTTTTCAGCTGTAAGGGAGAAATTGAAGTAGTTTTCATCTTAAAATATGTTCATCGAAAATACAAACTTGAAGTTGGTCTAAGCTATATTACGAAGCTGTGGAAGGGACAACAAAAAAAAATCCTTCATAAAATCACGTACGAAGGCGTAGAAGGGCCGCTATTATTAAAATTTTTATTTTCGTTAATTCCGAGAATTCTGACTTGGTAACTCAGAATTAGCTGTTTCCGAGATACTAAGTCAGAATTCCGACTTGGTAATTCAAAATTGGAAATGAAAAACTCCAATAAATTAGTTGGAATTTTAAAAATCAAAATGCTGAGTTGTAACCGGGTCCTGTGGTAACAATTCAAAATGGGTTGTTGGAAATTTTCGACTTTTCACCGTATTTAATAACTGTTATTATTTTTGTAATCTTCCATTTCTTTGTAATTTTTGCAAGGTTCAGTAATCAATTGAAAATTATTGAAAATATTTCACTAGTCAGCACTAGATTTTATAAAATAAGCAGGTATACCATAGGGACCAAGGTCCATTTTTAATGCAGATTCAATTTGTTCCTTATATACCTATGATGGTTATGTTGAAAAAGTTGGATGGTAATGATATAGTTGTTGAGATTATTTTGTGAACTGATATATTTCCAGTAGTAGTAGTAGTAGCATTCAAGGGGATGCTGTTATTACAGCCAAGCATCTCCTGCTCTCCTCAAAGTCTGGGTATGTAGTGCGTTTCTGCTTGTCAAGGGAGCGAGTTTCTTCAATCTGCCTCCTCAAGCCCTGGTAGGACTGGTTCTCGGTCAGGCGGTGCGACGGCCATGGGTGATTCTATCACCGGCTACCAGACCCGCAGTTTCCGATCTGAGTCCCCTCCTTTACTTCCTTTGGAGACTAGTTCTCCAGTTCTCACTTCGAGTTCCTTCCACTCGCCTCCTCGGTAAAGTCCTGGTAGGGCTGGTTCTTGATTGGATGGTGCGGCGGCCGCGAGCGATTCATTCACCGGCTACCTTCAGCACTCACTCCGAGGCCCCTCCTTAGTTCCCACTGAAGGCAGATTTTCAAGTTCTAGCATCCCTCTGTAATGTTCGAGTGGGTATGTGTTGTGTCGGGGGAACATGTATGTTTTTGACGTCGGTGTACGGTGAGCTAAGGCCCACGGGTCGCCAGTCGCGTAAGCTGCAACGTCTCAGCCACCCTTGGAGAATATTCCCAGTAACTACTCGAGTTATAATCTAACTTTATTAATGGCATGGCATCACACGTTGAAAGGTAAGGACTACGTCTTCTGTAGCTCATACAAGTCTTTCATAGACTTCTGAGGGTTGTGCTTGTAAGGGTGCAGCTAGTTGACGGAAATAATAACAATTTCAATAAACAATAATGGCAAAACTTTCAAAAGTATGTTTTACAATTAATAACAAAACTATCAACGATTTGATATTACTACGGAAATCGTGAAAAGAATATCGGAGCATACAGAGGAATGCAATAAGAATTAAATAATTTTGTAATTAAACTCAACAGTTCCTCTCGAAAAATTCGATTTTTCATAAACTAATCAATCTGCATCACTCCCAGCATCATTCTCATTTCGTTAAATTTCAGAGATGCAAGTGGTTCTGTCATTATATCCGCAACTTGGTTCCCGCTGCTAACCTACTGAATTTTCATGACATCTTTTCACGAAGTGGTAGAAGTTCATTGTATCTCGAAGTGGAGTAGTATGATTCTACGAAGTAGAAAAACTCAAAGTCATCTGCATCTGACTTATTTTTCCAGAACATTTTCAATAGATGTTTGAGTTTTCAGATTGATATTTTAATTTCATTTTAAATGAGGTTCAAATAGTAACATAAAAACTGAATAGCATGACGTAAGTCAAGAAGAAGTGAATCTGAACCAATAATGTTGAGTTGAATGCAAGAAATATTTTTTTACCTAGAATAATGAAATTCTCTGTATTAATAAATTTGGTCAAAAATACCCATTCTGCATTTTTTTTTGAAAAATTGTTAATTTTGACAGTAAGTAAGTCAATGATATTTTTTGTCCGATTCGAAGCAAAGACCAATGCCGAAGTTTGATTTCATGTAAGTCTATTGATGAAAAACATCTCAATGTTGCCGATTTTAATGGTGTCACTGCAAAATGTTTGCAAGATTGGATTTGAGTAGTTTAGATTGTAGATACTTGTGATTGCTCATCGAATGTTTATTTGGGTTGTGTTCATCCAAAAAAACACTAAGTTGGCATGACTGTCAGCTACAGGGGTTCCGTGATTTTTGTGTTTACTCTTACAACCTTTAGAGATGAAGTTTTGTCAGCAGTACACATGAAGATCCAATATCTCCTTCATCGTGTATGTATTCATTCCCAGCCATCATCAATGTCATCTCAAAGTCAAACACAATTCCTAGATACAAACACACAGCCTTCACCGAAGTTGAACAACGACATTTTTTATGTTAAACAAAACACATCTCAAGACACTTGAAAAGATAAACATTCTCATTTGAAAATTTAGAAATTAGATTTTTTTGAAAATGAAAAAGTCACTACGATTAAAATGAAGATTTTTTTTAGTAATATCTAAACTACTTTTCCGGAAAAGTCACGCTGATAGATATTGTGAGAAGACCCTAACTAGAAAAAAAATCTGGTAGGAATCAGATGGTTCGTTTTTCAATTATTTAGTTTCCATAGGCACCTACGCAATAGACAGACGTCACTATTGAAGTGCTGGGAATGGAAGGTCCAGCATCGGCTCAAACCTCCTACTATTGGAATAAGGGTTATGTTATATTACACAAAATTGAGAAGATATTACCATTCTGTATTCGTTGGATTTTGAGAAAGTGAAATTCAAGTACATTTAGTACATTTTAGTTGTATTTGTCGACTATGTGCCTGGTAATATTTTGTGCAGTTGTAATTATGCCTTCCTTTCGAGAAGTTAGGTATTTAGTTGATACATGAAACACGATAATCAATAATGGATCAGTTAATATCAGTGTTCCAATACCCATCTTGAAGACTAACTTCATGTATCAGATAAGTATGGTACTGTCGCCAGCCAAAGTCAAGCAAGGCTGACAGTGGATATCATCCCTCCTAGCTTGCACAAGTCTCTCGAAGACCTCTGATAAGAAATGGTAGAGACAATAATGTGCAATACGACACCACTTCCACTTTAGGATTCTTTAGTTGATAACGACCCTGGCACCGTCTTTTAATACAGAAAAAAATTTCAAATACTTTTTTTAAACTTACTTAGTGGAATCTGACAATCAAAAATTGATTATCAATATGTGATATTGGTTCTATTCTGGTGTTTGGAGTTTATCTGCTCAGAATTTTTATCTCTTTGATTCAACAAAGAAGGCAATTATGTCGTGAATCGTAATATTATCGGCGTGACCAGCATGTACTTACATCGGAAAACATTTCATGTTTTTTGCTTTAAGTTATCTGCATCTTTCTACAATAAATAGACACAATGCCTTGACTTCTTGATTATTTTTCTTGGCTTCTCAGATAAACAAAACCCTTACGGGATCTTCATTTAGTAACTCGAATATAGTTTGATATGGTACTATCATATCTTTATATATGTCTGTATCACGATATCCTGACACTATTTCTGTCGTATTTATAATAAAGTTTTATTATGCCGTATCATTTCCTAATTCGTTCACCTAAGCTTTTTATGTGAAAAATACGATGACCAATAAAATAATAATAGATCAACATAAGGATAAACCACTGTTACAAAACATAAAATTTTCAATATCAGAGATTTCTGGTAATGATAGAATACACTAAGGTTACTTATACATTGAATAACGAAACGTCATATTTCAAATGAAAAGACGCCATCTAATCGTAAATAGAAAATGAAAAAATAAATGAGCAATTCATTTCGAAATTCCACTTGAAATAAAGCAAGAAAAAATAACACAATTTTTTGTAAATATTTTTGGGTAGCTCCGGATATACTGGAAATTTCAAAAGTTTCGCAAAAGCTTATTGGCAGCTTTGTCTCAATTTGACCCTATTCGATCTCCCTTAGTTTTCGAGATAATTATTGGTGATAATTGAATTTGAAATAACCTAGGTATATACATTTCGGCTGCTCCATCTCAAATCCCAGTATGTGAAAAAACAAAATTGGGTAAAAAACGAGTTTTAGAGTTTTTGTTTGTCGTTGACGATGTTGCACATACTAGGTTAGGAGTATATCTATCTCTGAAATTAGTAAAGCTATCAACAAACAGGTCGGGTTGAAAGATGCGCCTAAACACAGTGTATATCCAAAAATATTGAAACTTCATTTTCTGAAAAAATGTTATCGATTTTCATTTGAATATTCTTACCGTATAAACGAAGTGTTCCTTCAGCCCTACCCAATGAATTGGTCGAAACGCAGTTGTAAGTTCCAATATCCGCCGGAGAAAAAGATCGAATCACCAGCCACATGAAAACTTTATAGCCACTCCTGTCCTCTCTTATTGTATATTTAGATCTGCAAATGAAAGTTGATATCATGTAATGCTGCGGATATGAAAAATATTGCAGGCAAAAAACCCCTCTGTGCATCTTGCCTCTTTAATAAATGAACTGGAAGCTGTATTATGTTTTTGTCTTAAAAAAAGTATTCAATTTGAATAACATTAAACAGTGTTGAGTATATTCTCTCTCGAAGTTTTCAGCTATAATATCCCAAGGACATTAATAACTAACGAAATAATTTTATCACAGGTTTCGAAAGCACGTTATTTGCAATTCGAATAAAACTTTTTGCAATTCGAATAAAACTATTTATTGAACAGAAAATTATTAAAAGAACAACTCGTATACTGTTACTATTGATAGTATTTTTTGGAGTATTTTCTTCAATGATTTTGTCAATTGCCACATCATTTTGAACACCAAAGCGAGGAAGCGACATTTTCGAAATAAATTGAATTATTGAAATGTCAAACAAATCTCTGACATTTCATGGCATACGTGATAACTACCTGTGAAAACTATCCATGGGTAGTTATCAGGAGTAATACCACGAGCGATTGAATTTTCGCGATGTCTGTCGATTTATTTCTGAACGAAACTGAATTGCTTCGTGAAAACACCACGAGTCCGCATGACGAGTGGTGATTATCAAAACAATTCAGATGAGTTCAGAAATAAAAGACAGACTTACGAGATAAATTCAATTACGAGTTGAATTTTATTACACTATTTCACGAATAAAGTTTCTTCATTAATATAAATACGAACAATGTATGACAGTCATAAACAAATTTTTAAAATCGTCAATATTTTAATGTTTCGTTTCATACTTTCATTTGAATTTGCAGTGAAGCGATTTTGACACAATCAGGTACAATTAATATTGATAGAATTGCCAAACTTTGTGTTGCCATCGTTACGTCGTTGAAAATACCGAAGCTGATCCTCCAATCAGAATTGAAAGACAGCTGGTATTATCGCGAGTTGTCTTTGGTTTGCGATTGGTCAGATTATAATCGAATTTAGGCGAATAACCACAACTCTTTGGTATTTACCGCAAATATACCTTGGTCTTTCATGATAAATGACAGACATGACGTCAACGTTTCCTTTCGCCTAAACCTTTTCCTGGTTATTAAAATTCAAAAAGAGTGAACAAAAACATTTGTTTTATTTCTGCCTTCTTCATGTTATTCCTTTGTTTTAATCTTAATTATTCTTGTTTTCCGTATTTTTGTATACAATAACTGTTAAAAGTATTATATTATAAATGGAGAACTTTAATAGTGTGGAAAAAACCTGAGATTTGTGTGCTTATTAGCGTCCGAGTTTTTATTCGATGAAAATGTAGCATTGCTTTTATATCATTTCATAAGGCAAAAACTCTCGTCAGGGAGGATTTTTGCTTTTAACCAGAGGTATATATCCCTCCTAATAAAATCCCGTCAACAGCAAATCTTGTACTTCCACCTGGTAATCTGTCCCTTCATAATTCAAACTCAGTAAATATGTTGTCGCCATATCGTGAAATATGAAATATTTACTTAAAAGACCAATTAAAAACACGTTCAGAATGAGGTTAGTTTTCTTTTCGATAATAACCATAACCGAAAATGAAAAACATCTTTGGAGTTGGGTAATTACTACAAAATTTTGGTGACAACTATGACATTAAACAGCTGATTCGTGACGTCATTAGATGAAAACCAATCTAATAACCAAAAACGCCTAAACGTTTTGGTAAATAACTATTTAAATTGGTAAATACCAAAACATTTTGGTCATCCGCCTAAATTCGATTCATGTGAGAATTTTAGATGAGTGAAATAGTCAGTGTTATGATGGTTTCATTGGTTATTTCGAATCACATAACTAGGAATAAACAAATTTAATAGGTTATTTCTTCAAGCAAAAAATTTTCAATGACGTCTTTCATGGAGTTGAGAGGGAAAGATTATTTATATTTCATTGGTTCTAGGTATTATATTTGTGGGCCCGGAAAATCTACAATCTTTAAATAAACGGGCAATGAAGAAACTTGAAAAAACTGTGAAAATATAGGTACCATGAAAAGAGCATTTGAAATCTCTCTGTTGGAATATACTGACAATTGTTATAACAAACATAAATTTGTTATTGTGGAAGATAAACTGACTTGGAAAATAGTAATGAACCATCCAATGATATTTACTTAATATTGAGTAATAATGATTACTTTGGTCTATATGAATGAATTCATGAAAAAAAATTCAGAGTTGAAAATAATTATCTAATTCAGTAATGGTGGATTAAGACTAAGAATTAAACAAACAACTATAAATTGAGGAAGATATATACAAGGAATCATCATCAGGAATACATGTACCTACTTTCATCTGTCAATTAAATTAAGAATTAGCAACTAGGAAGATGGTCGTATTTTCAACTAAGAATTACAATTATTAAGTTCTCAAAAGCATGAGCACACGATATATCTAGGACATTTAAACATTTTTGAATAGATTGTGTTGTTTTGTACAATGTTGTTCCTGGGTGCACATTCATACATTTTATTACCACTTTTCATGTGTCAAAGGCCAAAAGAAGCATGAGAAAGCCAATATAGATATTGTTTGATTTGGTGGCCCGTATTCGAGTCCTTTCAAGACAAAATTTGAATTATGTTGGTCTGTTCAAGAATACGTTGAAAACATTGTTCAATGATAATGTGTTTGGGAATATCAGCAGGACTTCCTGAATAATACAAACCTCTCATTTTGGACATCCAAGGTTTAAAACAGACACTTTCATTCTCGCGGTAAGATGATTGTTTCTGGATCGTAAGAAGACACACATGCTTCTGGTCTATTTTTCAAAATAATTTCAGGTAAATTAAACAATTCAACATGTATATGAAGAACAAGGCTAACGAAAATAATATGCAGGTGATTTACATAGGCAGTGAAATGAAAGTTTTTCAACTTGCAGTTGTGTTCGAAACTTGAGATTTGTATATTTTTAGTTGAGATGGATGGATGGATGGATGGATGGATGGATGGATGGATGGATGGATGGATGGATGGATGGATGGATGGATGGATGGATGGATGGATGGATGGATGGATGGATGGATGGATGGATGGATGGATGGATGGATGGATGGATGGATGGATGGATGGATGGATGGATGGATGGATGGATGGATGGATGGATGGATGGATGGATGGATGGATGGATGGATGGATGGATGGATGGATGGATGGATGGATGGATGGATGGATGGATGGATGGATGGATGGATGGATGGATGGATGGATGGATGGATGGATGGATGGATGGATGGATGGATGGATGGATGGATGGATGGATGGATGGATGGATGGATGGATGGATGGATGGATGGATGGATGGATGGATGGATGGATGGATGGATGGATGGATGGATGGATGGATGGATGGATGGATGGATGGATGGATGGATGGATGGATGGATGGATGGATGGATGGATGGATGGATGGATGGATGGATGGATGGATGGATGGATGGATGGATGGATGGATGGATGGATGGATGGATGGATGGATGGATGGATGGATGGATGGATGGATGGATGGATGGATGGATGGATGGATGGATGGATGGATGGATGGATGGATGGATGGATGGATGGATGGATGGATGGATGGATGGATGGATGGATGGATGGATGGATGGATGGATGGATGGATGGATGGATGGATGGATGGATGGATGGATGGATGGATGGATGGATGGATGGATGGATGGATGGATGGATGGATGGATGGATGGATGGATGGATGGATGGATGGATGGATGGATGGATGGATGGATGGATGGATGGATGGATGGATGGATGGATGGATGGATGGATGGATGGATGGATGGATGGATGGATGGATGGATGGATGGATGGATGGATGGATGGATGGATGGATGGATGGATGGATGGATGGATGGATGGATGGATGGATGGATGGATGGATGGATGGATGGATGGATGGATGGATGGATGGATGGATGGATGGATGGATGGATGGATGGATGGATGGATGGATGGATGGATGGATGGATGGATGGATGGATGGATGGATGGATGGATGGATGGATGGATGGATGGATGGATGGATGGATGGATGGATGGATGGATGGATGGATGGATGGATGGATGGATGGATGGATGGATGGATGGATGGATGGATGGATGGATGGATGGATGGATGGATGGATGGATGGATGGATGGATGGATGGATGGATGGATGGATGGATGGATGGATGGATGGATGGATGGATGGATGGATGGATGGATGGATGGATGGATGGATGGATGGATGGATGGATGGATGGATGGATGGATGGATGGATGGATGGATGGATGGATGGATGGATGGATGGATGGATGGATGGATGGATGGATGGATGGATGGATGGATGGATGGATGGATGGATGGATGGATGGATGGATGGATGGATGGATGGATGGATGGATGGATGGATGGATGGATGGATGGATGGATGGATGGATGGATGGATGGATGGATGGATGGATGGATGGATGGATGGATGGATGGATGGATGGATGGATGGATGGATGGATGGATGGATGGATGGATGGATGGATGGATGGATGGATGGATGGATGGATGGATGGATGGATGGATGGATGGATGGATGGATGGATGGATGGATGGATGGATGGATGGATGGATGGATGGATGGATGGATGGATGGATGGATGGATGGATGGATGGATGGATGGATGGATGGATGGATGGATGGATGGATGGATGGATGGATGGATGGATGGATGGATGGATGGATGGATGGATGGATGGATGGATGGATGGATGGATGGATGGATGGATGGATGGATGGATGGATGGATGGATGGATGGATGGATGGATGGATGGATGGATGGATGGATGGATGGATGGATGGATGGATGGATGGATGGATGGATGGATGGATGGATGGATGGATGGATGGATGGATGGATGGATGGATGGATGGATGGATGGATGGATGGATGGATGGATGGATGGATGGATGGATGGATGGATGGATGGATGGATGGATGGATGGATGGATGGATGGATGGATGGATGGATGGATGGATGGATGGATGGATGGATGGATGGATGGATGGATGGATGGATGGATGGATGGATGGATGGATGGATGGATGGATGGATGGATGGATGGATGGATGGATGGATGGATGGATGGATGGATGGATGGATGGATGGATGGATGGATGGATGGATGGATGGATGGATGGATGGATGGATGGATGGATGGATGGATGGATGGATGGATGGATGGATGGATGGATGGATGGATGGATGGATGGATGGATGGATGGATGGATGGATGGATGGATGGATGGATGGATGGATGGATGGATGGATGGATGGATGGATGGATGGATGGATGGATGGATGGATAGATAGCTCCTTATTTCCAACAGGTGAAAACACCCAATTACAGGAAACGCTGGGAAAGAAAAATACAATAATACAGATAAAAGAATAATAATAATAATAATAGTTTTGGAACAAACCGTTCAAAGGACCCCGCTAGAAAACATATGAGAACTCGGCACTCAGTCAAATTGGCTGACATAGGATTATGTTGTAGTAGCATGAGTCGCAAGAAAAATGTGAAAGTTCAAAAGATTTTAATGGAAACGTTCCCTGAAGTTCTGTTCAATCGATAGTAACTACTCCATATATCGTAATATGGTAAATTTAAAAAATGCATATCTTAGAAACGCAACATAGAAAGTTGAAAAAACTTCCGTAGATAATAGTCGACCTTTTCAAAATTGTATGAGTAAAATTAGGTCCAAATTAACCGAACAGATTTTGAGATATTCAATAAGAACATTATGAATTATCAAAAAATATATCGGGAACACCATCATTATCTTCTGTTCAATCTAAAGTACTAATGAATCATTGTTTTGTAGTTGAAAACGATCATTCAATTTTTTCATCATTAAAAAAAATAATATTACAAAAAACAAATTACCTTTTAATCGAGTAGAATAGAAAAACTAAAATATGACCAGTTTTTTCTGGAATAGTGCCAGAAAAAGAATTCCGAAAAGTGATGTTTTTGACTATGCCTCGTATAGACCCTAATGTATTGTCATTAATGAGATTATAATTAGACATGTTAACGAGTTTCAAAAAATACATTTTCATCCTGGATTTTTCTTATTTTGGTCAACAAAACAGTTATTTCTATGTCAGTCTCACCCAACTAGGAAGTTTTTACGAACTTTGACCTCTCATATCTCAGAAACGACACATACAAATTCATTCAAACTTACACATTTTCTTAAAAACTTATGCTACTACGAGAATAATCAATTTAAGCCAATTTGACCGAGAGCCAATTTCCCTTTGACAAACCAAATTTCGGGGTGGTGCAGTGGGTTTTCCGGGTTTCCCTATAGCTATATAAAATAATGGCCGTCCTCTATCCGTACAGGCCATGCCATTGGGTACACTCTATGAGGGATTATAAGGGGTATTATTATTATCATTATGAATTTGTGATGCAGTCAACATCTGATGTACCATAGATGGTTCCATTCTGTACGGGTGCAAGCGAATTTCGAATGTTGACACAATTGTGTAGAAAATTTAATTTTGAAATGAGTTACTGAAGCTTTTTCTATACCAAACATCAACTTCTATCGAGTTATTCAATAGAAATGAAAAAAGCCTTATTTTGTTGAGTGAATCTTTGTTTATTCAAGTATGCCATGGAAACTAAAGACAATTGTGAAAAAGGTGATATTCTGCCAAAAAATGAGTTGTGCTAATTATTTTTGAATTAAATTGATTCGAGAATGAAAAATTATCCAAACATCCATGCCAGGCTGTGTTCTGAGAGAAAATAATTTTAGAAGCAGGTACTAAAATATGTTCAGCTCGTTTTTCTAACATATCGATAAATTTTCTCCCTTTATTGAAGAAGGCAGAAGTTGAGTCATACCCAGTGAAACTGTGAGAAGATGGTATTAAATCTGCTCTGTTTGGATATTCAATCTCAAAATTTTTAGAAGACTATACCAGTGAAGTGGAATTTTGTTTCCCCAGCTTTGAGTGATACATTTCTTTTTCCACCTTTGCTCTTACGGTCAAAATTACCAAGATATCTATATCCTCTGCTACAATAACTTCTTTGAATTCGGATCGTCTTTGACAGCAGTTTCAACAATCAACACATCTGCTTCTTCTTTCTCTTGCTAACATTTGAATGAAATTTTTTGTAATTCTTGCATAAGATAGGAAGCGATTTTTGTTTTTATAATTTGATAGAAACTTTCGTTGCTTAATAGTCAATTTGGAATTTTTTGTAAAATTGAACTCTTTTGAGGCTACCTTTATTAACCGACGACTTCTTTCGGATGCTTTATTATCACTTTGATCATATGAATAAAAAATAACCGTTACATTATCGCCAAAATGTATTTTTAATAAGCAAAATACTTCTGGAAAAATTTGTTTATATTTACAGTCCGTTGCCATTTGATTTTAGGAAGAGGCGTGCCTCCATCAATATATATTTACAAGATACTTTATTTGAAACAACGTCAAAAGATTGAAATAGAAAATACAACAGAGATTTAGTAGATTTTCTCTTTGACAAATATGAATTCATCTCTTCATCACTTTTTTTCATAACGCTAATTCTTTGGAAAAGTAACAGCGGATCAACAAGTACAAGTGTATCACCAAATTAGCTGTTCACTCCAAGTGATGGAATTACTTTTTTTTAAACTTAATATCCGCAAAACTGACATCAGTTTTTTTTTTCATCGCTTCAATACCAATTATCAAAGTATCATAACAATTGATCTCATCAGTGCCAATTCATTCCCTGTAGCAATGTTTTGCATATTGTTGTTGTTTGTTGTGGTTTTTTCCGTTAAATGGCTGTCATCCCCCTACGAACGACAGCCCTCAGAAGTTGAATCTTGTGCGAGCTAAGGATTAACGGGGTCTTACCTTCTAACGTGCGATTCCTAGCACGAGACCAGTGACCTTGCTGGGAATCGAACCCACGTCCCTCTGATTGATAGACGCGCTCTACCATCATGACCACTGCTCAACCATGCACAACGTCTTCAAAATGATTATTGTCTTGTAAAAATTGCTTGCTTTTTATCTTTCTGGACGCTAGCTTCCCTTGGGTCGACGTGTTGGTAACTTTTAGTAAATTCCACATTACAAAATTCTTCTAAGTCTTCAAACATATCTTTAGTAAATAGAATGCCTTTTATCCATTTGAAGACTACACTGCTTGTAGCTCCCCGTTCAAATGGAGCTCCTTCTACACTCATTTCGTTTGGTATGAAAATATTCCGGAATAGTAAGCATTTGTTTTTCGTGAAGTGAAGAATCCACCATATGTAAACTTGTGACATTCATCTGGATCCATTGTTGTCTTGAAATCATTCATTTCTTGAACATAGAATCGTGCAGATTTTACGTAATTGAAGTGACCTGCTACATGAAAAGGAGGAATTGTGAGTTCTATACTCTGAAGGTGGGAATTCTGGTCTCTCATTCGTTCAGCAGTTAAAATATTTTTCAAAAGAGAAAGCACTGTAAGTACAGAACCCACAGCATACAAGTTAATGGAAACTCTCTGGTTTATTTAAGAAAACTGCCATTTTATCCAAAATTATAAAAATGTCGTTTCAATTCAATCAATCAAACTAAGCATTCCAAATCGGTCAAATTTCTATCAGGTTGTAATGATGAGGGTTTATTTTGGTTATAAGTTAGTCAGTTCTTATGCGAAATATTTGTATCAAAGCTAATTTGGAAGGTTTTTTAATGTATTAGTTGTTTTTCTCAAAAATTCTTTCATATTCCTGTTATTTGAGATTGAAGGTTCTCAATTTCGGAGTTCTTCGAAAATATCCACCTCTCAACAGCAATAACTCAGTCGTTATTCGGTCTTTCAGACACGAATATCTTTATTCTTTATTAGCTACAATTTTGTTCAAAATGATTTTTTTGATTAACTTATTTTTTTAAAGTTATTCATGAAAAAAATTCAAAAACATGGGTGTTTTCAATGAAAAATGTACTCTTTTCGCATAACTCGGGAAGTATCAACTTTACAAAAAAACTTTATGCACGCACAAAAGTTACTTTGATTTGGTTAATCTATCGACTTCCGTGGTTATTTTGATTGAAAAAATGTTCATCCTCTAGGGTTGTTTTCACCTCCAGGGCAAAAGCCCGCTTTAGCATTCATTGTAAAATTTTTCAATACCATATGATTGAATGATATTTTTATCACATTAATTCACATAGATATCTACTACCAGGATACATTTGTTTTTAGTACAGAAATAATCATCGTACCATTCCTCAAAATCTTCTGGAAAGGCTTGATGACTTGCATTTGGTATGTGATACATTCCACCAATGAGCCATTTGGGACCACTAAGATTTACATTTACAAATTGATACCAGTATTTCATTTGTAGTACAAAGTCTCTTCTTTTATCGTATTCATTATTATGCCTGATGTGAATAATTACTCCACCTTTGCGGTGTGAGCTATATTTGCATTTTACTAGGTAGTATTCTCCAATGTTGATTTCGTTATCTTCCATGTCTTCTGTACAGCTTGCTTCACTCACCGACGACTAAGGTCATCACATTATACAGAATCTGATAGTTTTCTGCTAGTATCTGAATGCATTGACGATCTGTAAATGCTATCCACTGCTAATAAGGTGAGGCTACTCTGGTTTTTCTTATCATATTAGAGTGCCAGGACCAAAAAAAATCCTAGTTTTCATATTATAGAGTGTTCAGCCATGAAGAAAATCCTGGATGGAAAAATTCCAAGATGCATAGAACGCGGTCCCGAGCATAAAACAATCAAAACTGGGAGTGTAAGAAGGCTGGTCACTTTCGCTTAAAAACCAATAACTAAGCAGCCACGTGCGTAAAGAGCTCGAGAGACTTTCATGTCTACGGTGCCGTTTCGAAAACCAAGAGTCAATATGCATCTAATCAAAACTGGATTCGAAGTGGAATACAAATCGTGAATGTTGAATATACTTCGAATTTTTCCTAGTACCAAATATGCATTTTTTATCACAAGGGAAAATTGCGGATGACTGTCTAGCTTCAACACAGAGTATTCAATAGGGCTTCTTCTCAGGTAGATCTCACATAAGGCCCCTTCAAGCATTGACCGTCTTGATTGAGCCATCGAGTTCAGTGTTTTCACCCCATTGTTGTTCGCAATTGAGAAAAATATTAGACCAGTTACCGTACCACAAAATAAATCTCCATGGCTGCAGTTCATCAGTTCATCCGAAAACGGACCCTTATCAACAATGGATGAATTACGTTGATTTCCATAATCTTTTCATACCAATGCATCATGGTTCAGATCTGGCAGATCAATTGGACCCCGTTATGCAATTAGGAACCAACTTACATTTTTAGGCCAAATGAGGTAAGCCGGGTTTTAGGACTCAAAAAATATCGTTCCTGAGGTTCGGCAGTTTGCTTCCTGAGGTTATAATTCAATTTAAAAATTAAAACAATTATTAATGTCCTTGTTTAAATACAATTTTATTTTCAATAATCAGTAGACTACTTTTTTTTTCTAATTTTACTCTAAATTATGTTTTTGTCGGTTGGAATTTCATTGCATAACGGGGTCCAATTCAAACTACCATACTCACTTTATATGTTTATGTGATAGATTTTATTGATACAGACGAGTGTCTTGCTGCAATTCTACGTGACCCTAGCAGGGCTTTCAGCTGCGCCAATCACAATGATCTAAAAGGAAAGTTATAGATTTGAGTTTGTTCGTTCCCCGTCGAGAGGAACTAATGATAAGACACTCTCGTGTGCAACATCAAAAATGAGACTACTTACTTCCATTCTGGTATTATTTCTGTTTTTATCGGCGTTAATGAAGAAGAAAGAGAAAAATCATAAACTCATGTTTCAGTTCAAGAATGTGAATACATTTCTGAACTCCTATTTATCTTCAACCAATATTCCATGATTTCTGTTTTCAAATAAATCTCTCTTGCTTACAATGAATTTTGGGTACCTGTAGGTATTCCGTGGAAAGTTATTCGGGAAACTCAGATTTGAAAAAATAAGAAAATTTCGTGGAATATTTTTCAAATTATTCAACCAGGCAGTTTCCTAGAGGTGTCTATAGACGGGTGTGTTTTCATCTAATACGTTTCAATTTCGAAATATTTTCTTTAGTAAAAGTTGAAAAACCTAAAGGTCTCTCCTTCGCTGCCTAAGCATAAGATTCATTGAGTTTATTTTAAAAAACTACTATATATTTACCCAATTTCATATAAACCAAAGTTTTTTACAATACAATTTTTTCCCAAACAGCAAGAGAAAACAGCAAACTGAATAAACATTATTCGGACTCCAATCTATAACTATTCAATAACAGAACGGGATTTAAAATTCAAAGATCCATGCCAGAAAGACTAATCTTGAATTCACAATTTATGAGGGAAATTGAATATAAATTTGCTTCCCACAAAGCTTATAACATAAAGAACAAAGTTCATTTCCTGCCGTTTGCCGCGCCCGTTAATAAGGTTACTAAATTTCTCATCTTCCACCAAGTTTATAAAAGAAATGTTCCTGTGTCTCTTTCATAATATAATGATATTATTTCAGGTGAAATATGGGATCACTGTGGTTGTTGAAAGTCATTTCGCATTATGATGTTATCCGCTGAAAATACGAATAACGTCTCTGTTTATTGGATTTTTAAAAATTTACTCGTCGTTCTCGGCATCTGGTAGGTGATCTCTTTCGTGTCGATCCAATCTTTTGATGAGAGAAAATAATTCTACGAAGGAACTAGTTGTTAGGAAAATGAATAAGGGTTTCATTTTGTTTTTCTTCCTAATGGGCACAATAGTTCTTTCCCTATTTGAGACACCTTTGCAATTCTTTAGTGCTATCTAATTAATTATATTTTGTAATGTTGCAATGAGAACTGTCCTAATTACCTGAATAGCGGTATACCGTTAACTGTCACTGCAAAGACAATATAGGAGATACTAATATCCTTCATCCACAGTCACGTTATAATTGAAGTTTCATCCACACTTATGAACCGTATGAAGAACCACTTCATCCACTAGTGGAATAATAAAAAATACAATCTTGACTCAATTAGATTTTACTCATTCATAATTAACATTTATATTAATGGACATTTCGTTCTTTGTTCAATCACAGTCCACTTAGTTTTCAATAATAACAAGCTTGTAGGTAGTTGTCTACGGATACAGGATGCATAGTACCTGTCGAAGTATATGATAAATCTCTAGAATTAATGGATCTCTTGTAGGAAAAAATTCGTATCTGGACTGAAGTATATTTCTAATTGGCGTATCTTTAATTCTGATTAGCGTATTGTTGAAATATTCTGTCGTTGGATAACTTCTTTGGACGTAAGGACATTTGTTTTATAAACATCTCCACAATACTGATAGAGAATCTTGCTTCTATAATTGTAAATTTTCGTGAAATGCCGGTCTTTTTATCTGGTATCAAAACAAGAGGATATGCGACCCTGTCTTAAACATCAATGATTTACAAATTCGTCAATTCACATCATCGACAGGCATCAGACACCAGGCACGGACTAAATTATCTCAACACTCTAAAAGGTTACGAGATATTATTACCTTGATCATCAAATTTCCTTTATCGCAAGCTCTCGTTAAAAATTCTTCCACGTGTGCCCTTTCCAATACTGCAGCTTCCTTCGCCTTGCATTCTCTCGACTCACTCTTCAGAAAGGCAGTGGCTTATTATATTTCCCAATGTCAATGTTTTTATAATTGCATAATTCTTCTCCGAATTTAAGAATTACGATAGCAGGACTTCCTCATTTATTGTCCGTATTTCTTTTCATTCATTAAATTTGGAAAATACTTTTTGTATACGTTTTGAGGAGTTGTCAATAGATGAAAAAGTCCAGTCTTGTTTGTCAAAGGTAAACCACGAGTGATTAAAATTCTATCGATAATTTATTATTTTCCACGAAAAATCTTTGTTTGGCAAGAATATGAAAACAAACCGATTAATAAAATCACGAATCCTTTAGGCCGAGTGATTTTATCTATATTCGTTTTTTTTTAAATGTTCTTGCCAAGTAAACGTGTTTGAGTGATGAAAATTATCGATAAAACTTGAAGAACGAGTTGTATTTGGAAAGATTTTTTCGCAAATCTGAAAACTTTTTCATTCATTTTGGTAATATAATAATTCATTATAACGTTTTATATGTCCCGGACAATAAAATTGACGCAGATAACCCTATGTAGTTTGACAGTTCAAAGGTAAACAACGATTTATCGAGGACCAGGCAGTTTTATCAACAGTAACACAAGAGCTTTTTTTTTATCGGATAAATTTCTTTTTGTAACGAAATAATTTTGCCAATCAGTAATTTTACGAGAAAAACTGACATGACAAAATCGCGAGACCGATGGTCGAGCGATTTTGTCAAATGTCAGTTTTTCGAGCAAAATTACTGATGGAAAAATTTTGAGTTAAAAAGAAATTTATCCTTAAAAGAAAAGTTCGAGTGTTTTTTGGCAAGATAAATTAACGACCGAATATATGAATGAACAACAACAATAATTATCTTTATTCATACAATCAAATTATTAAAATGAACAGTTATTAAATACACAATTGTTATAAATTGTTTGGTTTGGTGTACTGATTTAAAAATTTTCTTCTCTGGTATTCACACATGTAGAATATTCATTTTGATTTTTCTCACTCGATGCTCGTAAGGAACTAATAAGATTTTCGTGATGTTCAGAATCAATTTGGAGGTAGGGTTTAATAGAAAATGATGATGAGTGTCCCGTTATCTTTATAAGTTGTTGGTCATTTACTCCTGCTTTGGCTAACTGGGAAACTGTACTAGCATGGTTCGAATGATTAGTAATTTTATTATTTGTGATGTCGAGTCCAATTTTAGTAGCAGAATATTTGGTCCAAGTAGAAATCGTATTAATACCCAGTGGAACATTTTTGTATCAAACTTTGGAATTTTTATTCTTCCAAAAGGGATTTGGAGTTATAGAAAGTCGTTCAGATGTTGTTTTCATTTCTTTTTTGTAACAGTAATTTTAACAATGCAACGTGACAAATACCTTCATCCATTTCATTTTTTGTTATCCATTTGCTGTCTGCCAATTTTTTCGACCCACCCTGAGTCGTCTTTGAAAATATTGTATTGTATTCAAATCTTCTTGTTGAAGTTACATCTTGATTTTTTCTTCTTTAAAATTGTACATTTTACAGTTTGCAGCTTCTCCCCCCCTCCAAGCTAATTCATAAGAAGCTATATGAAAGAATATTTTCTGTAATCCCTCTGGGTTTCTATATTCCACAATTTTGCCATTTTTACTATATCTTTCTTGTTCAATGCTACAGAACTTACTTTTCTTTTCTCTGGAATAACTTGTAATTCTTTCAGTATACTATTTCTCACATCACGAGCTTCTTTAAAAGTTATGTCGGCAAAAGGATCAAATTTAATATTGTATTACTTGAAAAATCTTTCTTGAATCATCTTCGCAGTTGAATTCCAAATTGATTTAACTGCATATTCTTTTTAATCTTCTCCATTCCTCTTTATCATATTATAGGCCCAATCTTTTAATATATATGCTACTTCTTGTAACGGAGTTATTTTCGACAGTTCGTAATTTCGTATTTGACAAAACTTCATAAATTATCTCCATACGCTTTAGCATTTTTTGTGGATTGCGGGATTACTTTTTCTATATTTTTTTGTTATTTGTTGAGCCGAAACTTCCCCAAAACGACTCATGTTGTAATGTTTCAGTATCAACTATCAACAATACTTAAATAACTGACAGGGCAGACATTAAAGTGACGTAAGCATACTAGATGTAGACGCTAAAGAGGAACAGGCGTTTTTGTAAGTGATAAAAAACGATACACCTTTTTTATCGCTGTCAAAATGACAAAACAGTCATCTTTAAATGACACATTTTATACAGGAGTTAATTTATCGGTATGGAACCGAATGATTGGCCAGAATAATCCGCTGCTAATGATGAAAATACCAGAAACGTCAAAATTAAAAAAAAGAGTTTTCATTGATAACTTCCATTGAAAAAGGGTATAAGCCTGATAGGTAATCAAAGGCCAAAGGCAGTAATATAAGTGGTCCTTCGAGTAATCCATATTTATAAAAACTAGTTTATGAAAGATGTCAAAAACTCCACGAGGGGACAACAAAAGATAAAATACCTGCTAGGTATATGGCAAGCAGAAAAAAGGTTGAATACGAGAACATGCCTGTACAATTCTCGGATGGTGAACCTTTAACAAATTCAGCCAAAAACCACGGCAGTTCTAAAGAGGCAAGTGTCCATACGATGTCATCAAATAAAA
Organism: Chrysolina americana; assembly: GCA_958502065.1. Classification (NCBI taxonomy): domain Eukaryota; kingdom Metazoa; phylum Arthropoda; class Insecta; order Coleoptera; family Chrysomelidae; genus Chrysolina; species Chrysolina americana. Next base: position 60,809,875 of record OY293414.1, on the reverse strand, counting down.
CCAAATGTAGTACCTACTATGAGGCGGAAACATTCAGAGATTGAACTGAAACAAATAAATAAGCTATCAGAAATTGGAAAACGACGAATAGAACTAAAAACAGAGATTATCAAAACAGAAAGTGCTTTAAAAAAAGCAGAAATGGAAGAACAGTGCTGAATCGACCTTTGTTCAGCAGTTGGTCAATTTTTCGCAAAATCATCTCGAAGCAAAACAATTGGCTGAACAAAAATTTTGATTAGAGCCCCTCCTCAGCCAGTTAACGCAGTGGCAGACGTGGCAGATATGCCACGTGTTGATCTAGCTGCAGAGGAGGACCGCATCATACCACCAACGGAAGGCATCAGAACCCGCAGGGCGCTTCATAACACCAAGCCCCTGAAGCCACAACAACTGGCACGGGTGGATGCGGAGATTCACGATGTTCTTTCAGAAGAGGCTGACATTTGGCATATCAACTCTGCCGTGTATGACGCTGCTCAGGCCCTGTCCCAAGCTGAGAGGTGGGATACCACCCCTCGGATTGGGAGGAATGAGCGACGCATTCACAAGATGGAAGCTAAGATCAAGTCGGCGAGACAACACGCGTCTCGTATCCAGTGTGTGGCGGACTACGTGGCGGCCAATAGGCCCTTCACGCCCGCAGTGCGGCGAATTGCCGCAAATTTAAGACGAGCTCACCACACACTAAATCAAGGCGTGCTGTTTACCATCAAACAGCACTATCTTGATAGGATACGAAAGCTGGTGGCTGCAAAAAAGTCACTAGTGAGGCAGGCCAGAAGCATCGCGGAAAATATGAAGTTCCGCGATAAACCTTCTCACCTATTCCAAGAGCCTCCACGTATCGTGGATAACCCGCCGGCGGCTGATCGGGTAGAAACTTTCTGGAAGCGCATCTACGAATTTCCGCAACCAATCAACGTAGATACTCCAGCCCTAGCGCAGTTCGAAGCTTTCTGCAGGAGGCTTCGTCAGCCTAAGCTCAATGAGCTGCGCAATCTGATAACCCCGGAAGAAATTCGACGGGCCCTCAAAGGCTCGAAGAACTTTGCTGCTCCAGGCACCGATGGCCTGAATTAGTGGAAAAAATTTCCATCCACCCACCACCATCTAGCAAGAGTTTTTAACTCATGGCTAGATGGGAAGCAACAGATTCCGGATTGGTTTGTCGAGGGGCGAACCGTGCTAATTCCCAAAAACGGAGATTTGTCTGATCCGAAAAACTACAGACCGATAACATGCTTGAACGCATGTTATAAGATGTTTACACGCATCTTGTATATGCGAATACTCTCCGCAGTTGAGCCGGTGTATGAACGGATATATGAGCAAAGAGGATCAAAGAAGGGGGTCGCTGGCTGCAAAGAGAACCTGCTGATCGACAGATGCATTACGCAGGACTCCGTGCAGTACAAGCGCAACCTTTCAATGGCCTGGATCGATTATCGCAAGGCATTTGATACAACATTGCATGAGCTCATCATACATTTGCTCAGATGCCTTGTGGTACCCGATCAAATAGTGAGATGCATTGAACAGCTGATGCCGCTCTGGAGGCCTCGCTTTACTATAACATCTGGTCAAGTCAGAGTCCAAACAGAGCAGGTTATCTTTATAAGGGGCGTATTTCAGGGAGACTCCATCAGCCCTCTTCTCTTCTGCATCTCACTATTGCCATTGTTCGTTGCACTACGGAAAACCCGTGGATACAACTGCGGCACCCCCAGCAACCGGAGGCATAACGTCACCCATCTGTTTTACATGGACGACCTTAAACTATATGCCGCAAAATGATGCATCTGCATAGGAGCTTGCATCCTAAATCGTTCGTTCCACGGTTATACTTCCCTAGACAACGGAGAGGCCGTGGACTTTTGAGTTTGGAGTGTCTGCATAACAGAATGGTACTGGATGGAGCCTGTGAAGTCATCAGGAGTTTAGATCCCCTTTTCTGCTTGGTATGTGATCATGAAAAAGCAGGGATTGGAGCATTTCTTTTCAAGGCAACAACCCGTGCAGCCGATGAACTCGGTCTCGTATTCGACACTGAACGGACAAACCCAAACTCTATCACCGAGTTGGAACCCGTTCAGCAAAAAGCCCACGTAAAAGCTGCGGAGTGTGAGAGGCTCCTGCAGCTACATAAGGATAAGCCGATGCATGGGGTCTTCTTCAAGAACATTGAAGACCTAGGCTTATCCAGAGACCTGACCTTCTCGTTTCTCAGGTCAAGTGGGCTGAAGTCGGAGACCGAGGGATTCATAATGGCCTGCAAGGATGGTGTCTTCAACACTCTCGTCTACCGCAGTCGCGTGATGGGTATAGAGGTCCCTGACACTAGATGCAGAGCATGTCGAGGGGCGGCTGAGACCATAATGCGTTTGCTGTCAGCTTGTCCAGCTTATGCGGTCTCAGCCTATATCCACAGACATAACGCGGAGAATGAGAAATGCCGAATCTATTGGAACTAGTCATTCCCCACCCTCAGGCAAATACAAGCAAATAAGCCTGATGTAGTACTCCTCGACCATCAAAGTAGGACGATTTTCGTCACTAAGTTTTCAGCTCCTAGCGAAACGAACATCGTCCAAAAAGAGGAGGAAAAACGGACTAAATATCGAGATGTTCTCTTTGAACTCCGCAGGCTTTACCCAAACCATTCTGTCAAGATGGTGGTTCTGATAAGAGGGGTCCTTGGTGGAATGATGGACACACTGCTCTTAAACTTAAAAATCATACCGGCTTGCCGTGACATGGCAGAAATCCTAGCCGGGCGAATGCAGCAGGCCGTAATTCTTGGTTCACTCCGCCTACTCAGGGCACATGATTCTCGGACCCAGTAATCACTTACCCCATGGACGTGGGGAGTGTTTACTGGGGTTAATGACACACCAGCGCGCCCTCCGGAAGTGTCGGGGCTCCAGAGACAGGGCCTGACTGGGTAATTCCTAACAAAAAAAAAATAATAATAAAATAATGGCCTGCCAGGATGGTGTCTTCAACACCCTCGTCTACCGTAGTCGCGTGATGGGTATAGAGGTCCCTGACACTAGATGCAGATCGTGTCGTGGGGCAGCTGAGACCATAATGCATTTGCTGTCAGCTTGTCCAGCTTATGTGGTCTCAGCCTCTATCCACAGGCATAACGCGGCCCTACGAGTGTTGTACTACTATCTACGACACTCGTACGGTGTAGACGAGACACCGGTGTTGCCTTATGCTCCGGGGGATATTGAGTCCGTTGTGGAGAATGAGAAGTGTCGAATATATTGGAACTACTCATTCCCCACCCTCAGGCAAATACAAGCCAATAAGCCTGATGTAGTCCTCCTCGACCATCAAAGTAGGACGATTTCCGTCATTGAGTTTTCAGCTCCTGGCGAAACGAACATCGTCCGAAAAGAGGAGGAAAAACGGACTGAATATCGAGATCCTCTCTTTGAACTCCGCAGGCTTTATCCAAACCATTCTGTCAAGATGGTGGTTCTGATAATAGGGGTCCTTGGTGGAATGATGGACACGCTGCTCTCAAATCTGAAAATCATACCGGTATGCCGTGATGCGGCAGGAAACCTAGCCGGAAGAATGCAGCAGGCCGTTATTCTTGGTTCACTCCGTTTTCTCAGGGCACATGATTCTCGGACCCAGTAATCACTCACCCCACGGACGTTAAAGATACACCAGCGCGCTCTCCGATAGTATCGGAGCTCCGAGGCCAGTGCCTGACTGGTACATTCCTAATGAAGAAAATAAACAAAAAATACTCCCTCATAAACACTCGTTAAGTGTACCGAAAGGCATAGCCTGTGCGGGTAGAGGACGGCTATTATTATTATTTGCCGTGGAGCTCCGGGGCGAGTTACTGATTTTTGGTGGTGTATTCACTTTTCAACTGTATGAAAACCCGGAAAACCTACAGCACCACCTCGGGTGGTCGGTGTGCACTCCAAGCTAGCACCAGACGAGATTTGCATCTAGACTTTTCAACAAGGCCTGCTGTCGCCTATCGATCCGATATAAAGTAGATGAGAATAATTCTCTTGTACCTACATCGGGCTCGAATCGACTATCAAGTTTCGAACGGCCTGTGCATTAGACCGCTGATCCACCGACCACTTAAATAGTTAACATATACCCATTGAACAGTTAAAATTTAACCAATTTATGGCTAGACATCATTCACTAAACTTCTCCCAGTTTTTACTGGGGAGTTTAGAGAATGAATAAACTTCATTATACAGTTCAGGGAATCTACCAAAATCTGCGGTGCTTTTTAAAATGCAGAAAACATGATACGCTTGCAAAAAGCTTGAAAGGTAAAGCTACTATAGACTCCGTGAATGCATAAGTTTCACCCAAGAAGTGTACAAAATAGCTAAATCCAAATTTTGCAAAATAGACGGCCACAAAGTAGAAATGTGTAATGAATTCAAGAAATTGGGCATTGAAAATCGCTGGGATTGGGTCAGAAAAAATAAAGTCTGCTTCAGCTGTTTGGATTTCCCACATCAAACAAAACTATGTCGTCAGAGAAAAAGCTATGAAATAAATGACTGTTTATTCAAACATCATTCCCTACTGCACAAAACTGAAGTTCTCTTGAAGATTGCTCCAGTTCAAATTAGGACCCCTGAAAGAAAATTGGATACATTCGCTCTTTTTGGTGAGGTGTTTACAGTTACAATGACCTGCTGAACATCTGAGAATCCAATGGATGAACTATATGATAAACCAACGATTCCAGAAGAATTTTCATCAATGTCCGAGGTAAGAATGAAAATGAAGGATTCACTAAGGATAATGTGAGAAAAAAATTGTCCCTTCCTGTACAGCAGAGAATGAAATGATCAACATCTCATAATTTTTTCTGCAAAACATTTTTTGTATGGGCCAAGACAATATCGAACTTATTGTACCGATGAAGGTTCTCGAAGGTTGTAAAAATGATCCGATTCTATCAAAATTTAAATTAGGCTGGGTCGTACATGGAAACATTTGTAAAAGTTATACAGGACGTGGAGATGAAGAATTCATTTCCCAACGTAGATAAAATGATTTAGATGAACTAGTCAAAAATTTTTTCACAATCGAGTGTCTAGGAGTAAAATATTACGAAATTTTGAATCGAACCTCCAGAATAATTAGTTAGAATAGATGGAAATCAGGTTTATTGTGGAAAAAGACGATTTCCGTTTACTTTACAGCAGACAACAATAGCTTTGACAAGACTTTTCTCCATAGAAAAGAAGATCGATAAAAATCCTAGATTTTCTAAACAGTATAAAATGAAAATATCTGAGTAGTTGACTAAAGGATATGCAAGAAAATTATCTGAGGTGAAAGCTAGCAAGGAAAACGAAAACATCCGGTATTTGCCTCATATTGCCATATGAAATTCTGAGTGCGGGTTGTACAACGCAAGTTCATCAACAGCTCAACCATACTGAGTTTAGTGTTAATAAACTAGAAATTTCAAGGGCTAATCCCTAGCAAATGAAGTCAGTTCAGACTGAACTGACTTCAGCGCTAGAACCCGTGGAATCAGTTTGAACGACACACTTTGAAAGAGACTTGACTTACTGAATGCACTAATGGGTGTCATCTTCAAATTCAGACAGAAAAATATAGACTTCACAGCGGATATCATGGATATTTTCCATCAAATGTTAGACCGGAAGATCGTAGTTCTCAGCGTTTTCTGGGAAGGGGTGGAGCAGCTTCTTCATCAAACATAGCAAGCTGATAAAGCTATTCGTGAATGACATTACGTGGATGATTATGTCGACAGTGTAGACACAGTAGGAGAAGCCAAGCATTTGATTTCATCAGTAATTAAAGTTTATAGAAGAGGAAGTTTCATGATTCGAAATTGGTCTAGCAACAACAAATATGTTTTGATGAGTATTTCAGAAAAAAATAAAGTCAAGGAAATGAATTTTGAGTATGAAGAATTTCTTCCCGCAGAAAGAGTACTGGGATTAATTTGGAATCCGAATGATAATGATACGTAAGTAAGTCAATTACATGAGATAAAAATCTGATCTATCTTTTTTATTTCTGGTGTTACACAGGAAAACTCGAATAATTCAAATTTCTTTCTTTACCTATATCTTATTATTTTATATTTATATAAAGAATTTTTGAAACTTCTGGCATTTCCATAGCAATTTTTTGTAGACTATCCACATAAGCAAAGAAAAATCATATACAAGGTATCATACAAGCTGGGTCACCTTCAACTTTACATTTTCAAATACGGACCTGTATTTCTTATTGTATCTTTTCAAATGCTGAGAGTCTTGTTTCATTGAATCGGCAAAACGCCCTTCTGAGATGAATAAATCTGAAAATATGTGGATAAAATATGTGCAATGCGAGAATTTTTCGAAAGAAATCACTAGTCTCTATAGTAAGATTTTCAAATTATCACCGATAATGGTCGTTCCAGGAATTCTTCGAGTGAAGAGAAGAATTGTTAATTCGAATGATTAAACGACAAAACGAAACTTCCCATAATTTTCGAACTTTATTTTACAAAATTGTTAATTTTACATTACAAGCAGAACATAATGGTCAGGAATATGTGACAAATGAACTTAGACAACGTCTCTGGATATTGAATGTTAGATCGGCTGTGACGAGTTCATGGAAAAATTGTCAGTGGAGTGAAAACAATAGAGCCATATATCAACTTCCAGAAATGGGTCCACTACCATTCTGCTGGTTAACTTCATGCGTAAGATCTTTCACCGTAGCCGGAAGCATATACGTAAACGCATAAGGCATAGCTGAACGATTCGGCTTTTGGAGATCTATCGGACCAATAAAAATATAAGTTAAATGGAGACGTATATTATTCTTATATGTCTATAATTCACTAAGGTTGGTCAACTGGTAAAGAGCACACGTAGTTTATTCTGGTACGTATACATTTTATGCTTCTATGTAAAATAACAGTGTGACAAATTAACATTCATTAACATTCGCATATATCACAATTTCCCAAATTTAATGTCACCTAGACCAATATCACTCTCTACACACAGTTGCAATTTGTGTGGTTTTCTTTTCGACTTTCCAGGTTTTCGTCCAGCTAACGATGCTCTTCTACCTGCAGATGTAACCTTACGTCTCAAAATTAAAGTCGATTATAAAGTTTTTTTCTTTTCTTTATACTGCCTGCCTCTTATTTTCAGACGGAATTCCTGTATATTTAAAATCCGACGAAGAGCAAAGATGAACAGGCCTTTGAGGAAGCTAGCCACTCGCGCTAGCGAAACGTTAGGAAACTATTCCAAATCACGACGGCTTTTAAACCCGAATCAAAATAGGTATAGTGAAAATTTTTGGCTTCAAAAGACTTAGACAATTTAATTATGGGCGTATTCGGACGTCCAGTGACCAAACTTTGTATTTTGGACGTTCAGTAACACGAGTAACGAACAAAAGTGGTTGGGAGGGAGTGTTCCCGAATGTCACTTAATACGTTTTGATACAGTTAGATAACCGTTGTTACGTTCGTTTTCATGTTTAACGAATCATGACCACATAATTTGAATAACGCACTACCTTCCTAACTTATTTTCATTTATTCAGACATAAAATCAATATTATCATTCTAAATGGTATTTTTCTGTACTATTTTCGTTTGGTCGCTGTGTCTACTCTACTGCTTGGCCGAAAGTTCTGCATTCTTCTCAAGCCTCACTTGAACGAAAACACATTTTGAATCGGGATCGATCTGAAACAGTAACAGTTATCAAATACAACTCTATCGTATTCCAAAGCAGAATAAGACATTGACTATGAACACTCACGAATATTGGGAAATAGTAATATTATTTTGAAACTCACCTTGGTGTCAGTGTATTTATTGACTGTCTCTGAACAGTGCTATTTTAGTGTAGATAGAAATTGTATCATAATCTGGACGATGTTGATTTGTTTATTTTTCTACCCATTTGACAGTCCGTAGGAACAGGTTAGGAATTCCCTGCATTCAACGGTGTTGTCAGGCATCCTAGCGCTGATTCCGTAGATTCATAAAATAAGATGGATAGAATCGACAGCAATCAATAGATAGATTAGAATAGATAGCGTATTTGCTTTGGGCACGCGCCTTTGATGTATATAGTGCGTTTGTTCATACATTCACGTTGTGTTGTGAGTAGTTAGCTTTGCCTTCTGTATGTGCATCTGCTATGGTATTTTGTGAAGGGCTAGTGATAGTTTTGTTCAACCTAGGACGAAGCGCAGTCTTTCTTTTTCCAGGAACTCGTAGGAATAACGTCCTATTGGTTGTTCCGTGTTGACAGCTAGGTTTGCTCATTTCTCTCTCTTCCTTTTTCACTTTTCACGTCTGAATTGGAAGATGAAGGTTTTGGTGCTCGTTGGCTTGCAAAAATATATGATATATTAATCATCCTTCATTGGGTTAGGTTTTGCTAGTCAAATATCTAAAGTTCTGGTTTTGCTGGTTTTGCTGTTGTGCATATTTTTGATACATAATCAGAATTGTGCTCTTCGGAGGATTTCAAAAGTGCCAAATAACCTGCAAGTGTCAGATGTGTGAGTCTCCCAGGATTATTGGACTCTTGCTAGCGCTTTCCAACCATTCCAAAGCTTTCAATGCATGTGTTCAGTAATATTGCTTGTGTAAAATAATTATTCCATATTAACAGATGCGATAAGGCCGAATTTCCAAAGACGGGTGTACCGTCACGCAACGTCAATTAGCATTGCAGTTTCAGTGAAGAATCGCAGTTGAAAGAAAAACCCTCACGGCCAGGGTACGTTGAACGATTTTTATTATTTTTTTTATTTGTAGCCTTTTGAACAATAACAATTGTTGAATGCAGTCTTTTCAATGAAGTCCAAGTTTTCTTGTACCGAATGCTATATTCGACGGTGTTGCGAGGTGTATAGTTTGTTGTTACATTCCGGAATTTGAACTGAAAATAGATTAGTAATTTAGTTTTTCATATAATTGGGTCCTCATCGTTTTGCTGAATTTTATCACTCACAGAGAGATATGATACTGAGACCCAACTCATAATACGGAGTTATGAGAACATTCTGTTGCTGGTTGATATAAAACTTGTGAAGAATTGGTGTTGGTGGGGTTTTATTCCATCATACCCGTGTTCATAAGTTACAAGGTTCCTTTCGAACCTTGATCATTTCAGGAAAGGGTATTAGTTTCATTTTCAATTATCTTTATTTCCTTAAAACTTTACTGATTTAGGATTCCCTATTTGACAGTTTTTTTTTGTCTATCCTTCGGGTGTCTTCGTCTCGCAATACAGGGTGTACGACTTGTGGTGTCCTAGAGGGTGAGCCATCGTCGGCGGCCTACACGGTGATCCATCATTGGCAATTCACAGAGAAAATCATCATTGTTGGACAGCAGGACGGACTGATTTCATCTACAGGGTGATCAACCTTCCCCGTACTACAGAATGATCCGCCATTGTCGACACACAGAGGGAGTCATCATTGTTGGACAGGACAGGTCGACATCGTATACAGGATGTCACAAAAGGAGAACGCAAGTCTTGAATTCTTGATTTATCTTGTTATATTAATTTTGGTTTTGCTCTTGAGCACTTATTTATTAGATATTCAGTTATTGCTTGTTGGCTAAACGTACTGCTTACATATAACGCTTCTTATTTCATTTTGTAAGCGGAAATTGAGGTGTATTCTTTTATTTTGCTACTGCTTTTGATACTTATGCGCCTACGCCTGAGCTCACGCGACGCTACCATTTTTTTTATATTTTCGTACAGTACCATTTGCTATAATTTCGCATACTGCTCTCACAATTTCCGTTGTAAGTAACAAATTGAGGTGTAGGGAATTTACTATGTTTTAGTGATAAGTTCATTGCTGGTGTCTGGCGTGCATGCGCTCATATATTGCTTAATTGATTTGTTGTATGTCATACAGAGTCTATGACAGGCCATTGCTTGCTGCTTGTTACCGCTTGATTTGAATTCGCACTCACATTTTTATAATATTATCGTTCCTTCCAGGAATTTAGTTGAGTGCTTTATATTTCGGTCAATAAAGGTCAATTACTACTGGCTTGTTGGTTTTAATCTTGTTGGTATGTTGGAGATTAAATGTTTCGAGTGACTGGGTATTTGAATGGGGATTGAACTTACCTGGCGCCCATAGAACACCTTATTTATTATAATCAGTGATTTCTTACGAACCTCCCCGTCTCCACTTAAGCTTAGCTGCAAATATCCACCTCTGTCATCTGACAGTGGTAGACTCAGACTAGTACTGGTTGTTCGGATAGTGTACGGTCACACCGTGTGTATATGTTTTGAGGAGTTGTCAATAGATAACAAAGTTAAGAAACGCTGTCTTGTCTTATCATTGATAATTTTCATTAAAAATTATCTAAAATTAAGGTAATCAAAGGCCAAAGCCAGTAATAATTATGTTCCCTGTAGACTTGGCAGACAATAATTAGCGTATTCAACAACAACACGCCCACAAAATGACATATATGTTCAGAAAATAAAATGGAAAAAGCACAGAAAAATCATTGTTGCATAAGGGTATCATATGCTGTTAATAAACTTCCGGAATCTTTGAAGATCTGTGTAGTTATTGTTACGAGATTGATAAAAATTCTCCTATCTACGCCGCTGAGAGATCCATAAAAACAAATCGCATACAAATGTGTTGACGCCACGCCGCAGGTATTTAGGTAATCGAGCAGTTCTAAGAAGTGATTATTTGGACGGCCTTCTGTCCCGAGTATTCTAGGAAATATCGCGAAAGATCCAGTCGGCACAAATGGACTATATAAAGAGATTTCACTGGGATTAAGATCAAGAAGAAGATTATGAAGAAGTGATCAGCAGTTTATGAAGAATTATAGAAGTATTTGAAATATTTAGTTAGTTATATTGTGGTATAGATCTAAATGTTTAATTAGTCCGTGAAGTAGTTGTATGTTTTTAGTGGAGTTAGAAAATAAACAGTTTAGTAGTGTGCTCGGCATTATTATCGTAGTGTCTGAAGCGGGATATTAGTGAAAAAGAGGAACTATTTATAAACTTTATGATGAATACGAGGAGTACATCGTACGATACGATGGAGGACATTGTAAAATTTATCCAAAATCGATTTGCGGATTTGAAAAGGAGGCGCCAGGAGGAAAAACAAGAACGAGAAAATGAAAAACAGAGAGAAGAAACACGTCGGTTGAAGGAAAAGAAAGAACGAGAAGAGTCACTCCGGAATTTTCTCGAAGAACAAAGAAAAGAGCGAGAAGATGAAAAACAAGAACGAGAAATGGAAAAACGAGAAGAGGAAATGCGACGGTTAGATGAAAAACAAGAACGAGAAAAGGAAAAACAGGAAGAAGAAATGCGACGGTTAGATGAAAAACAATAACGAGAAAAAAATTCTCGAACAACAAAATTCTCGAACAACAAAAGAATGAATTGGAACGAATAGAAAAAGAAAGAAAAACAGACTTCCAGAAGGTCCTAGAACATCAAGACAAGTTCTTTCAACACGTTCTACAGAAAACCAAAGTACGAATGGAGCAACTGAAAGGAAAAATAGAGGAAGACGTCAAGAAAATCGACGATGAGGCCAATAAGAAATATTTAATACAGTGCGAGATGAGATGAAAGGACTAGAAAACCAGATAGCACTCCTCAAGAACCAAGATCGTCGAGACAAGGTTGCCACATCAGGAATTTCCGTGAAACCACCGACTTTCGATGGACATTCCTCTTGGTCCATGTATCGCCGGCAATTTGAAGCTGCGGCAGTGGCTAATGGATGGAGCAGTGAAGAAAAAGCTACGACACTCATAGTAGCTTTGGGAGGGCCAGCTTTGGGTATGTTGCAGACAATACCTATCGAACAGCAAAATAAATATGAGGGCCTGATTACTTCATTAGAGTTGCGGTATGGCGATCAACATCGAGAACAGCTGTATCGGGCTCAAATGAAAACGCGGACTCAGAAATTAGGTGAGAGTCTGCAAGAATTTGAAGCAGATGTGGGACGCCTAATTCAGCTGGCTTACCCAGAAGCACCGGAAGATTTCAAGGAACAGCTAGCGGTGCAGTTATTTATAGATAGACTGAGAGACACCAAAATCCAGAGAACTCTTCGATTGACACACTTCAAGAGGAGTAGCGATACCTAGGTACGTTCGTTAGAAGTGGTGGCGGCCTTCAACACCTCGAGGCCGAAAGTACGAGCGGTATCGATAGAAGAACCTGAGCAACGATCAAGCGCAGCTACTAGTTCATTCGAGAAGGTTCTGGATGAGATCAAATCTTTGATAAGCGGAATGAGCACTAAGAAGAACAGGTCGTGCTATAGATGTGAAAAATTGGGACATCTTATTAGAGACTGCAGGGTAAGAATGCCACCATGTTCGCAATCATCTATGAGGACAAGGTCTTCCAGCGAGTCCTCAAGTGGGCGGCAGGAAAACTAGAATGGAGTACTCAGGGTCATCCCTATCAACAGGCTGAGAAGAACAAGCGATAGCCTTACCATTCCAGGAAAATTGAACGAAATAGACGTCATATGCACCCTAGACACCGGTGCTGCAGTTTCGTTGGTACGCAGTGACGTTCTTCGGACAGAAAACGTGAAACCTATCTCTTCAAACCTTGTGTTTCGAACAGTCACTGGAGAAAATGCATCTAATCGAGGAGAAGCTGAGATTACACTGATTCTTGGGCGACTCACCATCACAAACTCAGTGTACGTCGCAGATATAGAAGATGAATTTATACTTGGGATGGATTTGATCAGTGACTACGGGTTTTCGTTTGACAATGAAGAGAGGATAATGAATGTTGAAGGAGAAGAATTTGTCCTTACAACTCCTACGGAGAGGACGATGTCTGTGAAACTGCGATTAGTGAAAACCGTGAAAATTCCTGAATTTTCGGAGAAAGTAGTTTATGCTATATTAGATGAAGACCCTGGGTGCTGCGTTGGAATAGTACAGCCATTTTTTGAATCACCTAGCTATTTGGTTCTTGCACGAGCCTTAGTAAAGACAAAACATGCTATTCATGTGAGAGTTGCCAACTTGTATCCCGAAGAAATAACAACTTAAGAAGGCGATATCATCAAGATATCATTCAAGTGACCACAAGAAAAGAAAGGTAGCTTCAAAGAGTGTTATGACAGTTCTTGAAAAATCATTTCAACACTTGTCGACAGACGAATTGAGAGCTGCTAAAAAGTTCATCAGAAGTGAAAGCAACATCTTTGATTCAACAACAACAGGAAGAACTAACCTGGTCAAACACAGAATCGATACTGGCCAAGCCAATCCTATTCGGCAACCACCAAGAAGAGTTCCATTTGCCAAACAACAAGAGGTGGAAGAGTTGTTGACAAGATGATGAAAGATGATGTGATTGAAGAATCATCGAGCCCTTGGTCTGCACCTGTTGTGTTAGTTTTTAAGAAGGATGGATCCAGGAGATTCTGTGTGGATTATAGGAAATGATGTCACGTATAGATCTAAGTGTTTAATCAATCAGTGAAGTAGTTGTATGTTATTAATGAAGTTAGAAAATAAACAGTTTAGTAGTGTGCTCGGCATTATTATTCAGCATATCGTAACACTATCAATTTATTGAAAGTAAAGTTGAAACAGAGACAACTGGACTAATGCCATGGACGAAGTTGTTGAATGTTCTTATTCTTTCATTTTATAGGTATGTAGTGATGACTGTGTAAAATATTATATACGTTTATTTTTTTTTCAACTTTTCGACATGCATGTGAAATATTATTTATTAATATTTTTCAAACATATTTTATTTATTGTATATGTAGTGACGAATGACGTTTGAAATAATATTAACAATATTTGTTTATTGTACATATGTGAAATATTATTTACGAATATTTTCTTCTAAATATGCTCGTTACATTTTAAATTAAATTAATTATATAGGTGTTCTATTTTTTGTGCAATTTTATAGGTATACATTATACTCTGTAATACTGTGAATCAGTAGTTTTGCTTAATATAGACTTAATAATAATGATGAAAACCCCAGCTTTTCGTTGCATTTGTTTCGCTTTGCGGGGATAATTCTATTTTTGAAATAATCCTAGCTTCGATATTTTTTTGAGTAGCGGCGATACCGGTCCCAGTCTAGAGCCCGATTGAAATCAATTATTTTCTCAATACTCCCTTAACGCCTACAGACAATACTTTTGAAAGAGAAACTACGAAATTAAACTTCGTATTAATGTGGTTGGAAAATAAAACAAATTGGTTAACAACATATAACAGCGAACTTCGTAATATTTACAATTCAATTCTATTAAATTAATTGCATAAATAGAAATATATGCTTATTATAAGGGTTTGGTTTAATGGTATTTTATTTATGAGCACCATAAATAGAATGTCTGATAAACAAGAAAAAAAATAAAAAAAAATATGTCGAAGTAACTAGCTAATATGCGGTTGTGTATAATAATAATATATATAATTGGATTATCGAATATATAATCGTAATGTGCACTTCATGAAATGATTGATTCAATATTTGATTGATATATACAGGGGACGTATCGCCGGATTTTTTCAGATCATTCTTTAGCGTCAAAAATATTGTGTGATACACTTGTGAAAAGTGTGTTTGAAACCCCGTTTGTTCATTGTAAAAGAGAGATTGAAAGAATCAACTTTCCAGACGAATCAGAAAGATTTTTTATTAAACGAAATAATTGAAAATGAAAATTAAATTATTCCTCATATTGAGCACAGAGTTGAAGCCTAATGAAAAGTTACCCGAATTTACACAAACGGTATATGACAAACTCAATATTTCCATCTTGACTGAATCGAGACTGCCTATTATTTTCCAGGCACGGTCGAATTCTGGAGAAACGGGGTAGTTATTGAGATAGCCTGCCTCTCATATCAACTGTACAATTTTTTTTCTGTTCGACTGAAATGTCCCTGTTTAGGAAATATTCATTTCTCACTTCGACACTTGAAATTAGTCTTACAGACACGGTTCATTGATGAAAAGATCTTTTGTAATAGGTATGTATTTCGAAGGGATTTGAAAGATTAAGTGGAAAACTAAACTATAATTCGATTAATTCAAAAGTGGTTGCTCGGGGTATAGTTTTTACGATTATTTTTACGACCAGAGACAATATTTATTTTCACTTTGCGTGTGCCAATTTCAGATACAATGTTCCCTGAAAAACTATTCAAAATAACGATGACTGGATAATTTCACTTATGAAGAAATTGTCAACATTTCTTCAACAAATTGATTTATTACCTCCACACCCCAAAAAAATCTGAATAGGTTTGACACCGACCACACTGGGACCTGACCGTTACCAACATTGGTCAAGAGAAATCGACTTCTTGGTCGACCGTCTATGAGACGATTGAGGTAGAGCGTTCACAGGATGTGTAGTCGTAGGACTAAAAGGGCCGGTTTTTCAATGTTCAGTTGAGTATCTGAGCTAGCTGGCTAACGGCTTTTGGTCTTCGGGCCCAATACTAGTAAAAATGAATGATAACCCTATCGTGGAGACTTTGTAACTCTGTTCTTTGAGTCGAGGCGTCAACTTGTTATTGGGGTAGCATGTTATCCAATTCAACATTTAGAAGAAATATACGAATTTTCAAGAGTTGGATAATATTAGGCATCAGTAAACAAACAGCTAGCTGAGAATCTTAACTGAACATTGGAAAACCGACCCTTGGAGTGGTAATGTAACATTGACTTTATAGTGTGCGACTGTATGTCGTACCAACTCTTTTCTTCTGTCACTTCATCAACAGTATCGTTGCATTCATAGTTATTCTGAATACACAATAAAGTTTTTTTTTTAATTCGTTTTCATTGAGATGGCAACTGACACTAAAGAAAATCAGAAATATGAGGACATTGAAATAGCGTGAAACAGAAATGCATTAGGAAAGTTTTCTCATTTATATAGAGTTCTTCAACGGAACCGAGCAAATATTTTTGGCTACTACCGAATGAATCAAAAAACAATGGAATACAATACATTCCAAATGCAGTACATCGATCTATTCCAGAATAGTCAAATTTAAGAGAAACAAAACCAAGCGAGCAATTCTATATATCGAATATTTTCAACAACACTGACAAAATGTTGTCCGTGGAAGTCGTATGAAAAAAGTCGCATATCAACGCGATACTCAGCCTTTTACTTTTTTCTCTTGGAGTTTTTCAACTGTCTCCACAAATTAGTAATTTCTTTGGCATTAATATATATTTAGTCAGAACGTTCATAAAATGCGCTACACCTATTATACAACAATAATACAAATAGTGGTATTTTACGGATCATGGAGACAAGTAATTGAGAATAATTCTCAGTTAACCTTCAAAAATAGGAAAAATTGAAATTGTTATCAAGGTACTTACCCATTCAGTAACATTTCTCCTCTATTTTTTATCCAGTAATTTATTGTGTTGGGATAGGCTTCTACAAAACACTCCAACTGAACATCTGTACTGACCGGTGCTCCTAGAAGTTGGTTCGGAACTTTTATTACTGGAGCAACTGGAAAAAAAGGCATATTTAAATAGTGAATAATTGAGACTATATACTAGTTCACAATTCTGGGCACAATATTGTAGTAAATATATTAAAAAATATATATATAATTTCAAGATATTACCTTTGTGATTGTAATGGAATCAAAAAGTTTAAAGAAATCCAAAAAATAATTTTATCCTACATTCTTTCCATATTTAATATTCTAACATGTGAGATTTTTCAATACTGTTAAATATATCACTGGATTATATTTATTTCTTTGAGCGCTGAACCTTGTAAAGATTTTTCTCGTCCAATCTAACTGACATCTCACTATCCATATCCTTGATATTTGTGGATTGCAATAGCGAATGAGCTAATTATAAAAGATCATTTTCTTGTACAATTTACGGCGAAAGTAAGTTTAGTGGATTTCTGGAATAAAAAAAGTTTCAAGAGGGTGTCCAATATTTTTCGAATAATTTTTTATGATATTTGAAAATCGAACATCTTTAAATACGAATTTTTCAGTAAATAGTAGCATGAAATTTCCCTTTTTTTTGTCGACACTTTTTTCATGCGCTAGGCTCATATTTTCACTATAACAATCACCAAAATGAAAGGTTCTACTCAAAACATCGAACCTCATTTCCAACTAATTATATTCTGAATTTTTAGTAACTCTCATTCTTGCGGTAGGTTGAGAACTCAAATTAGTGCAGTTATTATGAGCAAATAATTTATTTTTCGTGTATATGTGAAATTGTTTAATTTGATTAATTACCTGGAAGTAAACCGGTATTCAAGGCAAAACGACCAGTAGCCTATGCCGCCATTCCTCAAGTAGAAGAAGACTAAAAAGGCTTAAAATGTTGAATATAATCACACCTATTAAATTTTCCGAATGGGCTGCACACATTGTAGTTACACGAAAATCCAGTGGCGATGTTAGAATTTGTGGAGATTACTCTGCAGGGTGAATGATGTTCTTCAACCTCACCAATACCCTTTAACAAGCCCAGAAGGTATTTTCACTAAACTTGCAAACTCATATGTTTTTAGGGTCAATCGATTTGTCAGATGCGTTTTTACAAGTTGAAGTTCATGAAGATTTTCGCAATTATTTGACTATAAACACACATGGACTTTTCATGTACAATCGACTTTCATCTGATGCCAAAATTTCTCAAGAGGTACTTCAACAGATAATGGACACCATGATATTAGGACTTGATGGTGTAGCTGCTTATATAGACGATATAATAATTGTGGACGAACCAAAGAACATCACGATGCAAAATTACAACTTATTGAACGAATTAGTAGTTTTGGATTGCATCTTAACATTCGAAAGTGCAAATTTTCGGTTCAAGAAATCAGATATTTGGGAAATATTATCATAATTATAATAAATATTATAAATAAAAATGGAATTAAACCAGATCCTGGCGAAAACAGAAGCAACAATTAACATGCCTCCACCAAATAATTTGTCATCGTTGAGGTCATATTTAGGAGCCATTAACTACAATGGAAAATTCATCAAAAATATACATCAACTCCATTATCCTTTGGACAATCCGCTGAAGAAGGATGCTAAATGGTCATGGACGAAAGAGTATCAACAGTCTGTTGATAAATTCGAAGAAATTCTTCACAGTGACATGCTATTGACTCATTATGATCCGTCACATACAATAGTGGTAGCTGCGGATGCATCAAATTCAGGTATCGGTGCATGTATATACAACAGATATGAAGATGGAAAGATGAAAGTTATTCAAGGAAAGCCAGATAGAGAAAGAAGCTTTAGGTTTGATATTTGCTGTCAAGAAATTCCACAGAATGATTTATGGGAGAAAATTCATATTACAAATGGATCACCAACCTCTTTTAAAAATATTCGGTTCGAATAAAGGCATTTCAACATAATATATTGCAAACCGCCTCCAGATATAAAATCGAGTAGGTATATCAAAACTGAAGATGTTTGATATGCAGACATACTCTCCAGACTCATAAACCAAGGTTCAAGAGTACATCATTTCATCTGTCAGAATTGAGTCTGAAGTATTACCAAATTTGAATTCTCCCATTGATTTGTTACCCGTTACATATATAACACTATTTTTCAAGAAACTGCACATGATTCAGTCCAACAAAAAGTCATAACTTATGTTGAAAATGGTTGGTCACAGAAGAATGACATTCCAGAAAAATTACATACATTTTTTGCTAGAAGAGAATCATTCTCCATTGTAACGACTGTTTAATATTTGGAACTAGAGTGGTGATCCCGCATGTTTTCCAAAGTAGGATACTGCAGCAACTACATGAGGGTCATCCAGGTCAAGAACGAATGAAATCCATAGCAAGAAGTTACGTATATTGGCCAAATATCAATGAAAATATTCGAGATTTTGTTGGCAAGTGTTCCAACTGCGCAGAAAACTCCAAGTCACCAGTAAAAATAGCACCGTCATCATGGCCTACACCAAATGGTCCATGGAAAAGGTTACATATTGATTATGACGGTCCAGTTGATGGTGAATATTTCCTAATTATTGTTGATGCGTATTCTGAATGGCCTGAAGTTTTCAACACCAAAACTATCACATCGTCATATACAGTCAAGATGTTAGAAGAAGTGTTCGGGAGGTTTGGAATAGTAGAAACAATAGTAACGGACAACGGGACACAGTTTCAACATTTTTTCAGTTCCTCTAATAAAAATATAGTTATATACGTTAAAATCGTTAGTCTCATTCTCACTCACCCTCTATACCTTTTGAGTTCATAAAGTTTTCAATAACAGGTTGAGTAATTAGATTTTTGTTCTTGTAGGCAGGTACATTCAGTCGAGTAATTGAGTTTGAAGGGTCAGGTAAACATTTCGCTCTTTCTAATTATTATATTTTCTAGTCTGTTTCTCAAATCCAATTTTTATTTCAATCACTTTATTAAAAAAATTAAAAGGAAGGTATTTGCTGGTAATTGAAAACTTGAATGGTTAGCAGTGCTTATTTCTGGAATCGTAGGTTATATTTGATTTTGATTCTGGTACTCACTATAATTGAATATGAGTTGTTCAGCGTCTGAAAGAAAAGTCCACAAAAAGATGAAGAAATTTGGTACGATTGTTTCGTGTTTGAAACTGGTCGTTTTTCAAGGTTCAGAAGGGCATTATTCGAAATGTGCCTATTGTAGTCCTAGTTGTAATTTGCATTCAGTTGATTGAACTACGTAAATGACAACTTTTTTTATTCAAGAAAAAGTTCAATAAACCTACCTTACCCAACTTACATTTTCAAAATTTCGAGAGTCTCGAATACAAAAACTGGATGTTATTAAAAAATGCTATATATATAGGTCATAACGTATAACACAAGGCCAAGGCTGCCCCAAAATACAGGGTATTAAATATTTCCCAAAAAAAAAGCGTTAAAATACAGAGGCTATATACTATGAAACTGAAAGCCACGTAAAAAAAAACGTATCAGCACAAAAGTAAACAATATTGTTCAAAAATGAAAATTTAACGAAATCCTTGATGTTTGAATTTAATCTTTTATCCATACATTTAATATTTAAGGTGAAAGGTAAAAGTTTAAAATTGTTTCTTCGTTTGTAAGGAGAAGAATGTACCAGCACCAGCTGCAAACTCATTTTGTGTATTTTTAGCATAGTTTTTTATTTTCTCATTTTTGGCGTATTTAGGGCTGTGAGTTATTGTAGCACATATATTTTTTCAAGATCGAGAAATCTCGAAATAATTTCTCGATCTCGAAACATCTCGAAGTGTTTTTCCCGATCTCGTTCTCGAAAAAACCCATTAGTCTCGTCTCGAATGTCGATAGTCTCGTGAAAGACTGCTCTTGTGCTTTGCGAATATTATTTTTTCATATCTGATATCTTATATAGAGTGGGCCAAATTGAACACTTTTAAAGGAAAAGTCCTGTTTTCAAATTGAATAGATGAAAACTGATGGATGTGTCTGTTGGTCAAATTTCATGACATACTTAATGATGGAAACCCCATATCGACATCTGTCATCGTTTCGTCATTCGTGAGTATGATTTTCGAAAATATGCATTTTCGAAAAGTTGCTGTAACTTTTTACCTGTCAAAAATTTCTTGTTTCTATTAAAACATTTCCAGGGCACTTTTCACGTAGAAATTGATGGTGTAAGTTAGGTACTTATTTTTTCAAATAATGGTTATCAATGGAAAAATATGTTTTCTAAATGAAATACCTGTATATTCCTGCATATTTCACTTGAGCTTAAAACTATGTTTCCAAAAATGTAGATCGTCTTCAAAATACAGAGCTTATAAGTTTTTAAATGTAGACTTTGAAACGCACACTTTTAGCAGAAAGAAAGAAGACAACGTATTACAGACAATTTTACAATATTGCGGTACAACCTAATTGATGGTGGTGATTTGAAAATGAAAGGGCAAAATTATATGAATCAAATAGGGATGAGTTGGATGGGAAGTTTGAAAATATCAACAGGCCTACCAAAAACTTGAGTTAGACGGATTTTGAGAAAGCACAAATACAAGCCATACAGGACCAGGAGATATTGAACACCGCATGGATTTTCGCTAGTGGTTCCTGGAAAATTGTAACCAAAAGCGTGATTTCTCGTTTAATTGAATTTGGACAGACTAAGGTTATGTGAGCAGTGCCGTCATTTTTAAACGCTACAATTCTTATACTTGGACACAAAAAAATCCTTGTTCAATTGTGGAGCAGACAAGTCAAGGAAGATTTGGATTCAGTGTGGGGGCAGGTGTTTTCAGGGGTATAATTATCGGCCCGTTCATTTATAATGGCACTCTCACATCTCAGAGGTATGTCGAAATTTTAATGCAAAATATTGAACCCCTTGTTGATGAATTGCCACTAATGGAGCTCAGAAAATTATATTTTCAACAAGACAGGGCTTCGCTTCACAACCCTGCAATTGTCACCAACTTTGGTAATAATTGTGTAGCCAACCAAGGATCCAACCGTTGGCCGGCCAGGTCACCGGACCTAACGCCTATGGACTTCTACCTGTGGAAAAGTTTGGAAGATCTTATTTTTTAACTGCCGACCAATTCTAGATAAAAATTGAAAGCGGCAGTGATGCAAAGTTTTGCTTCTCTCACTCCTATTAAACTAATCAACTATGCAAAAAATATTCAGAAAAGGTGTCGCCTGTGTGTAGGAGAAGCTGGTAGATATTTTGATCACCTTCTCTGAAGAAATATCTTTCATTGTTTGTTCTTCATCATTATAATTATTGTTGGAGTTTCATTTACTAGTGGTCAATATAGTTTAAACTGTTATTAGTTTTATTGCAACTATGAGTTTCAATTACTGCTGTGAAAAGCATTCTCAACATTCAATAGCTACTTACTACTGCCACTATCAACTTGTTCAAAGTATGCGTTTTAAAATCTACATGAAAAAACCTAAAAGTCTGTATTTCAAAGATGACTCTAGCAAAAGATGAAGTGTTCTACATTTTTTGAAAGGTAATTTTAAGCTCTATAGAAATATACAGGAATATACAAGAGATGTCTCGTTTAAAAAAATATTTTTCCATCAATAACTACGGACATTTCATTTGAAAAAATAAGATACTCAGACCATTGAATTTTACGTAAAAAAGTGCTTTGGAAATTATTTCATAGAAACAAGAGATTTCTGACAGGAAAAATGTTACAGACACTTTTCGAAAATGCACAATTTCGAAAAACATGCTGTTACTCAGAAACTATGGTAGATATAGATATGCAGTTTACACCATTGAGTTGGTCATAAAATTTGACCCTCAGACACAGCCAACAGTTTTCATATATCTAGTTTAGAAACAGGACTCTCTCTTAATTTGGCCACTCTGTATATAACGGAAGCACCGTTGACCAACCCTTTTTCAACCCACAAATCAGAAACTCCAATTCATGAAACTAAAAACGGCTCATGTCCACCCAATACTCGGCAGATGCTGATTTTTCCCTGGAAAAGTTATGGACAGCTGAAATGTAAGCGAACGGTTATTGTAATTCCGTATTTTTTTAATTCTTTTACACCTTTATTCATGGTGAACGATCTTATACTATCATTGAACAACTTTCGCTGTTATATTGCAAAAGTTTGAATACTGAGGTACTTTTATATTATTTTTCAAAAAGTCATAAGATGAATTACCCAAAACAAGTCTCGTCCGTTAGTAATGAATCATGACTAACCGGCTGCAGTCAATCAGCGACAAGCACATTTATTACTCAATAGTTGTTCACAAGATAAAAGTTGTAGAGAACGTTTGTAGGTCCGTGTAGCAGAGGTTCGTGGTTTCAGTTGGCAAAGTAGCCTGACACACCATTTTATCAGTGAGGTGGTGGGGGTTTGGATATAGAATGGATGATCAACTTTTTTGGCTAGTACTCTTTCGAATGATTCACGGCGTTCTTCTACGGCTCGTAAACCTCATTCAAATGAATATTAGCGGGCATTATACACTCGTTGGTGTTGCCAATCATTAGACGAAAGGTGAGTATTTAATGGTGAACACTGGTTACAGTCGTAGAAAAGGAATAGTATTTAACTTGCGTGTGATGGCTTTTACTCATTTAAATGATTCACGACGCTTGCCTACTGTAATGTTATTTAAAAATATGGCGAAGTTGCCAGTTGAGTCCGTATTGATGTACTCAAGTGAAATGAAAATAAAATAATTCTCTTCACGTGGTGAGCATGGAAAACTCATCCTAATTAAAATTATCTGTGTTGCCAATCGGTAACTAATTACACGCAAAGTCAGTGATGATGGTGAATGTACACATCAAGACTAAATCTTATGTTGTTCAACATTTTTTCGGACATTAATTATTCAAGGTAGGTATTCCATAATTGGGTGCTGATCCTAAAGGGCGATAATTTATAGAAAAATTATATACATGAAGATAGACCCACAGCTGCTTTCTTTCTGAGATACAGGGACATGAATTCTCTGTTTACATGTTATACAATATTCTTTATCAAAATAATGATACGCCACTATTTTCTTCAATGAATATTACTTTTATAATTGTCCTCTGTATTCCCATAATATAATCTTTTTTCGTCCAACGGATTAATTCTGATTTAGAAATAAAATGTATTTGTTCATTTGCTTATATTTTTCAAGTTTTAGTTCCAACGAAAGGATCGTCCTGTAATGTCTAAAGAACAAGAGAAATTAAGTAAGAATTGGTGTTCTTTTCAAATTCCATACTTTTGAAAGATCGAGCCTGGTAGAGGAGATGTTCGGCATGTCTCCAAACTGACTACAAAAGGATGTGAAGACTGAGCCTGATGAACCATTTTTGATGGGACTGCTAACGTCGGTACGATTGATAATATTTCAGCAGAGCATCGTTCATGAAGATATCTAGAAACAGATCGCCGCCGACGTTCCAAAGGAGTGAGCGAGTTTGTAAGCGAAGCATCGACGACGAGACGAATGGCTATTTTTGGACATAATCTAAAAGTTTCAGTTTGTGTACATACGGAAAGCACATTCCAGGAAAAGTTTAAACTGTACCTTATGAATTATAATCAGTTGACAGGAGTGAAATAGCTGTCGACACAAAGCAGAAAATCAGTTTTCAATAGACACTCTCTGCAATGAACCTCGCATGAATTTTTCCTTGGAATGGCACTGCAGATGGTGATACAAACTGAAGAAGAATTGCAAAATCGCGTAATAGTTTCCTATTATATGAGGAATAATATGGTTATTTTCATAAGAATGCGAGAGTCAATGAGAAGGAAGAGTGAACCTTGCACACTTGGAGGAGGCGGACATTTTGAATAGTGTATTTAATTTTGGTTATTTTTTTCAAAATAATTTTCAAAATAAAAAAATACTAAAACTAAATAATAGTGTTTTCTGAGCACTATTATACGAAGCGGATTACTTTGAGCACTATTGTGAAAAATATATTATTTATCACATTGGTGTGTAAAATTGACGTTTTTCAGATGGAAACGACAACGGAAACAAGAAATGTTTTGTTATCAATGTCAAAAAGAGAAGTACTTTATGTACATTACACTATGAATCAAAAATATCTGTACGGGTTCAACAGGCAACTTCGCCATATTTTGATTTTTTCAGTTGTGATTGAAGTGTGCCTTCGCCATTATTACTAACATTTCGGGTAATTACTTACCGATGGACTTTTCATTTATAAAAAATTAATTGCAAAACTCGTTTCAATCAATTGTTGATAGTCTGAAATGTCACTCTACTTTTTTTACTTAAGAAAAACATTATATTATAAAGTGTGCCTCTGACGTCACGTTCATCGGAAACATCCCCCACTATAATCAACGTTCCGAAATAGGGAATATCTTTCTCCCATACAATATAGCTACTGGCTGATTATAAGCCATCGAGAAATAATTGAAACTTTGTCACTGTATGAAGACTTCAAACAATTTTAGGTAAAAGCAATTTTTTATATTATTTGTAACTTTCAAATTTTCTGAACGAACCTGCCTTTTGATGAAAAATTATTGTTGGCAACACCGCAAATTATAATAACAGTTCTTATGGAACGAAAGTTTTTATTACCACAGAACACACAGTTTATTTGAATTTCCATTGGTGTTCAGAAAACCGGGTACAAAGCACTTCTTAGACATTTTCACGGTTATAAGGAATACAGAAATTACCTACCTAACACAAAAAACAAAACTTTGAATTTGTAAACCGCTTTGACCTAAGAAAATAAAATATTCAAGAGTCTGTTAGTTTCCAGCATACAAATTTGATCTACTAGCATCTATCTTGTATCACATAAGGTAAACAAATGAGTTAAACAGAGAAAAACAATTATTGTTATTGAACTGCTCCGTGAAACAGACGAACAAACCCATCTGGTATCAAATGACAACTATCATAGAACACAATCCAGAAGTACTCAATGATAATTAGAGATTCCATGGTGTACAACTTGCCAAGTTTAATTTTGATGAATGTGACGTCACGAAACCCCTTTTTTTTCAAATTATAGAAAAACTGGCGGTCAGAAAAAATAAATAATCCCAAGTGATATTAGCATATATACTTTCTAATTACAGTGTTTTTCCATAGTCCGTGGAAAGGTCCATTGGCTGATAATGTTATTATCTACATCTAGGTCTCGAAATATCATATTGTATTGAATTATGAATTAGGAGTTTTTGTGGTCTTTTTATAAAAGGTGTAACAAAATGTAAACAACTGTTGTATCTCTTAACCTTGAACTATTCCCGCCGAGAAGAAATAACTATAGATACTCTTCACAACGTCATATCATCATTTTTCGAGCTAGCCTTATGTTATCTATCTGATTTATTTCAAATTGGTTAATTTACTACTTTCATTTTTCATTCTCAAGAAGATTCCCTACTACATAGTACCACTGGATTTATGTATCAATTCGATATCTTTTGAAATGTGAATTGCCATTCACGTAGGTCACACCTGCCTTAGATACCTGAAGTTACTGGAATGAAATAATAGGAAAAGTTGAAAATATCAGACAAAGTCTTCCTTATTCTCTTCGTTATTTAGGCAGATATCTGACAGAAAACTACTTCTTCCCTGGTTTATACCACGACGGATATTGAAATAAATTTGATAGATAACTGTGCAACGTTCCCCCTAGAATCCGGGAGACAGTCACAAATGCTTCTCAGGAGACGCTGCATCTACCTAAGAGAATCATTTCAAATACCAGTGAATTGCGTGACATGAACAAGGACGTCGACCACTGTAAAAAGTTGTCGGACCTACCTTGCACTGAGGAGAGGCAATACCTCAACACTAGTCTGATTCATAATATTTCATTGAAAAGGGCATCAAGCTAACCTCTTTGCACTGTCGGAATATAATTTTTGATAACTTTTTTTATTGATCCAATGGCACTTATTGTTATATTTATATTTTGTACATGTCAGGGAAGAGAATGTATATTTTTCTGGATGCAAATAGGAAGCAACGTTGTCCTATGAACTTATTACACAATGGTATATGAACTGATTGTTTTTCCCTAGTTCGTGCACAAAAAATGTTGTCTACCTTTTGTATCAATGATTTATTTTTATATAAGTTGATGACTATATTATACGTGTATAGTTCCCGTTAATCTAGTACACCCGGTGTAGTAAATAACAAATTTGAAGGTTGAGTGTTTTTTTGTTATAAATTACTTTTAGTATTTTTTCTGTATTAAATTTAATTGATTCAAGTGATTATTTGCAGCCCCTCCTCATCTCTAAAGGATAATACACTATTTTCAACTGTGTCACGTCGCGAATTTTCTTCAGGTATTAAAACTTTGGTAACAGACTCTTCAACGTTTTAGTAACGTTCCATCTCAGATGAAAGTCAACGATAATTCCAAAGTATTTAAGTATTTTATTTGATTGACATTTCCTATTCTGGCAATGCTTTATAATTCTCCAAATGTTAGCTCATCATAGTTTGGTGAACCATTCTAGGAGCTGCAGAGTGGGAGATGGTGAGTAATTTATGTCGTAACCACTTTATTATATGTACAAAATGATTTTTTTTAGATTGATCCAAAAGTGTGAGAGATAAGAATCAGCTGGCTCATCAGCAAAACTA
This sequence comes from Chrysolina americana, assembly GCA_958502065.1. Classification (NCBI taxonomy): domain Eukaryota; kingdom Metazoa; phylum Arthropoda; class Insecta; order Coleoptera; family Chrysomelidae; genus Chrysolina; species Chrysolina americana. The sequence continues at coordinate 60,782,659 of OY293414.1, read as the reverse complement.
ATCGCTTTTCCGGATTCACTTACATTTTCTGATTCATTTTCATTTATATTATTTAGTTTGATTTGTTTCAATTGTCGATAGAAATATTTTTCGATGAAAACGAGTAATTATTTATTAAATGAACTAAAACTCCAGCATTTTTATTTATGTCTCCTCCGCTATTAAAACTTGTAAATCCGTTCAGTTCAATCAAACTTTTATGTCATATCTGAAACGTCTCAGTGAGAACGATACAAACAAATTCAAAAGAGAGTTCATTCAGAGATATCTCTAGTTGATCTAAGTTTTTCATTACACTGTGTATGTTTCGGTGAATTAGTTTGAAGTAAGTTTATTTGTGCGATGATATACTGCTTTCTTCCTTTTGACTTACTGCACGAATCATGCTCTCCTTTTTTCATTAACTTCACCACCAGATAGGAGTCACACAAATTGTTGAACGTATCCTCTGAACAACTATAGTTCCAATATATCCAAAGAGATGCAACCGGTTACGCGTTCAGCCAGAACATGACTGCTTTCAGACAAGCCTTCTTATATACATTTAGCCAAGACCCATCAATGAAACCATTGTTTGTATGAAGTATGAAGAAGTTCGAAAAATGTGCTGGGGGGTTCCAAATCAATCAAATGAATAATTTCGACGAGGTCTCCGCACATTCTCACAAAGTGGAAAATATGACGCAAATATCTGACAGAAAGCAACTTTTTGTCCTTATGGATATCTAGTTGTGCGATATTCCTCAATGAGGATATTATTGTAAGTGCAAATAATCGTGAGCTCACTCACAAACTCACTAGCTAACATAGCAGTTATTTTCTGTCAGACAGAAGGGTATTTTGTCAAAATTATTAGTTTCATTCAACAAACTCCATCGTGTTGCAAATCAAATCATTAAATCCACTGAGTACTGACTGCCAGATCCACGTGTGGTAAAATATCTGACGGTGTAGTTATCGACAAAGTTCAATCAAGTTGGAAACACAATGTAATCATCTCCTCAGATTCTTCACTCTTTTTTATAAGGATTTGTAAGTGATGCTGGTTGAAATTACCTATGTATCCACCTAATCTGTATGCAAAAGATAAATCACTGGGTTTCTTTATACCGCTTACTTACATTTCCAACATTTTCGACGATTATCCTTCGGATACATGCGGGCGGTAAACTCTCCAATTAGTTTGAGCTCGAAACGACGCTGCCTGTGTCTTTATACAGGACAGAGCAGGTGGAATACAAACAACCATGAAGGCTACTGATTTTTATCCTTCATTCAGTAGTACAAAATGTTTTCAGTTTTATGAATTAATTTAGGAAAATTACTTCAGAAAGGGTTCAAATGAAATGCTAAAATCAAACAATTTGTTTTAGGGATTTGAGCTACATCTGCTTTCATATTGTTAAATGTGAATGAGTCATACAATCAATACTATCACCTCATCACAGAGAACCTACATTGAGATACCAAAATCACTGATATCATACCACTCAATTTCTTCCAAGCAGTTACTTGGCAGCACCTCAATAAACATAAATTGATATCGGTTAATCAAACGTAAGCTACCCGATAAAATAATTCAGTATATGTACCAAATCCTGGAACGTAGTAGATTACTTTTCTAGGAGTAAAAGTAATAGTTTATGTGGCGAAGCAGAACGTTCCTTTGTCGAACGAAGTGAGGCAAATAATTCAGCACTGCGCCACATTAACTCACTTTTACTCCGAATGAAATAAATAAATTTATTCAGATAAATTGAAAATTGGTAAAGATCTAGAGTAAAGTACACCACTGATTAGCAAGTATATGAACAACATTATCAGGACGCTTTGCAAGTGATCAAATCATAGTAACGCTTATTATCAAATTTCACGCGTTGAGGCTTGTACTTACCCTCGCGAATATCAGCAATTTTTGTGCGATTCGCAAATCGCAAGATAATCGCTGCATGAACGTTCATACCCATGCGGCAAAAAATTGCGGTAAATGATGAATCATAACATGTATTTGTGGATAAGAATTTTTTGTTTTTTTTTTTCTAAAATATCAGATGAACATGAAAGAAGTTTGATGTTTCCTAAATAACATTACATATTAATGTTTCGAATATAATTCTTAACAGTGAGTATTTTTCAATTCGGCATGCAAATGGCATCGATATCATGTTATTGTTATCTCCAGAAGCTAAGTATCTTCAACGACAATGCAGTTACAGTATAACTACTATCAGGGATCTGCTGGATCTGTGGTCGGAATATTCAGCAGATCGAGTGTTTAATAGTGTCCTCAAAAAGTCAGATCCAAATTTTACACCCCGCTTCAACAGTAACACCCAGCAAGATGCTCAGGAGTTCTAAAGATGCATAATAGGTACTCTGCATTGAGATGTTATCGAATCATTGCAGAAGCGAGATTTTATTTCAACAAAAATACTTGAAAATGATACAGAATCATGGTCTAGATGCCTGAGGATTAGGAATTCCGTATTTGTGGATAATTTTGATCCTCAACTCAAATCTACTTTGAAATGTATATTTTTTGTTCACTGTTCAGTAACCTTTAATCCATACTGGGATGTTGAAAGAATACGGGGTACCCTTTTCTCTAAGTGTTTCCACAAAGTGGAAAATAACAGGCAAATATCTGTCAGAAAACAACTACTTCTCTGGCTAATACCACGACGGACATTGAACTACAACTGACAGATATTTGTGCAACATTCTTCAAAGAAGGCCCAATTGCAAGTGCTTGTCTCGTAATTAAACAGAAAATTATCCTTCATTTGGCTGGGAATGACCACCTGCAGACATGCATGTTTCGAGGTTTATTGCCTCTCATCAGTGACAGGGTAGGTCGGACAACATTATAATTGTCCTGTCCTGTTATTTTCAACTTTGTGGAAACGGTTAGAGAGAAGGGTACTCCGTATTCTTTCAACATTGTTGATACCTCTCTGGCACAATATATTCGAACTTGTTCGAATTTTACCATACTGGGATCTTTATCGATACTACAAAATGCAGGTCAAATAATACTTTCCTAGTGTTTGGAATGGTTCATTAAGAAAGAATCATAGGAAGGTGAAGTGAAACTAAAGTGTTCGATATGCGAAAAAAAAACAAAGTTCGCCAAATCAATATTAATACAAAAGTTTCTCAATATTTTAGTGATCTTGCTGAAACGATTCTTTCATGTACAAAAATCCAGTGTGAAATTGAATTTCAAAATGATTTCCATTCAGAACGGTTAGATCTAGGCAAATAAGCGCTGCAAACAATTTACATCCTCTTGTCGATATAATCTATATATGCATTATCCAATCCCAGCGGGCCTACGTACCTATAGCGGGCACTACATAGCTTATGTTAGACACCTGTATATAAGCACATGGGATGAGTACCTACATTGATTTTCGAGTGTCTCCAATACCGTCAAAAATTCTTGTGAATTAATAAGAATGTATCTTCTTCTATTAGCGAGCAGCAAGAACGCACAGAATTGTATTGTCTCAATATTTAGTTCATTTTAATTGTGAATGATAATTTAATACCTATTTATTTGCAAAGTAAAGGTTATATTAGATATATGAATATATATTCAGATTCAATCTACAATCTATAAGATATTGGAAAAATCAAAAAAGTATCTGATTTTTCAAAATGGCTTTGATGCTGAATGAGAATGGGGCAAATAATATGTAAATTCTATTAAATACATAACTCAGTCACTACCAGAGCATTTCTTGCAGAATGCAATGGATCCAAACCTGAAGACACCCCCTTCAGTTTTGCCCCACTGTAGACAACAGTCGTCACCCGAAAGTAAATAAAATATTCATTTATTTGAATCATATATCCGCATCTCCCTGTAATAATCTTGCTGAACTTTTATAGCATGGAATATTTGACAAACCCTGGATCTTTCATAATTGATTGTAAAATCTTTTGATTGCAAATTGAATCTTTTTGCCATCAAAAGATTCAACATCTTAAGATATTTTTCAAGTTAGTACAATCGGCCTTAAATCACAAAAGTTAATACTTTTGTATATGCCGAACTTAGTGAGGCAACATTTTTGTATTACTATTCATTGTTCAAAGCAAAACTATCATAAATTATGATTTTACCTTCTTTTCAATGACTAAACAGACATTATCGATAATCGTGCTGGCGCATTAACGGTATCGAGGAATTTCATTGAAAGTACTCTTGAAATGCTCATAAACAAACTGGCTAAACTGGAAAAACTGAATGAACAGTTTGAAATATATGGGGAGTAAGTAAGTTTAATAACGTTGTGATCAAATTAAATGTTCTTTTAATGAATTAGTTTATTATAATTGATTGATTGATTCAGGAAAAACGTCGATTCATTAGAACAGAGAAAAAAATAAACACGTTTGAGACTGGTGGGAATGAAGGAAGACGAGAACAAAAATTCACAAGGTAGAGGATTCTTCATCTATTTAATGATGGGATGAAAATGAAAAGCGTACTTGGGGAAATCAATGTTTTCTGTATTGTTAAATTCAGTGGGAATACACGAAAACGAAGGACGGTCATAGTTGAATTCGTTTCATACCAGAAGCGGAACGAAGTCTATAGAGCCAGAGCTGCATTGAAGGATACAGGGATCTATTTGAACGATGATTTGATTGAAAACACACTACGAACTTCTGATTGCAACACAGAAAACAGGGTGTACAGAATGTCTGGACCCGAAAAGGAATATCTTCATAAATGGTGACGATGTAGAAATGATAAATGGAGAATCAGATTGAGTTTAGAAGGCAGAAGAAAAACTCGAACCATATGATTTGCTCGATTACCTTTTTAAAGTACGACTAGTTACTACTGTTTTTTCTCTGGACTGTTTTTTGTTCCACGTGAACGACTTAGGTTTATATTTCCCGTACAATGATAATTCCCAAATATTATCTAAATTCATGAATATATGTGCATTTACAACCCATCGAATAAATGCGTTTTTGTTCTAGGAATGGCAGTACTAACTAATCGTACACTATGTTCAAATTAGTTATATATTACCAGAATTGCATGGGTTGAACAAAAAGTGCAATGCATTTTTTAGGAGTTCGTCGATGGAGGATGATTATGACATAATAATGATAACAGAAATTTAGTTGCATAAAGAGGTCAGAGATGGAGAAATCGGAAGGCTTCATTTGATGATATCTGAAGTTTATAATTGAAGCACTGGAGTTGGGGTCCTAATCGCTGTTGAATCAAAATCCTTAATATTGTGAAACATGCATTGTTTTTCGAAGCAATGATTATTCATTCAGCTCTCGAATTCAGTCGCACTTTTAGAAATATCAAGTGAGATACAGATCTGAGTGAAAGCAATGTTGATAAGTTTTTAGGTAAATTTTATGGTATATGGGAAAATGTTGTAGCTGGGTGTGTCATTAAAATTAATTTCAAGAAAAATAATAATTTGTATCTAATTTAATTCATGAAAGAGATGAGGTGTTTGAGGGGAGATAAAGAAAAATATAGAAAATTATTAATGCTATCAGATCACGATGACAATAAGAACAAAGAGTTGATATGCAAATTGAAAAAAAAAATCAGAAAAGAAGAGAGGGCTTATTATAAGAAAATAAATGATGATATATATACACCAGAGTGAATGAATTTTGGAGTTTTGTAAATGAAAATTGACAACCAACACAAACCTAAGAAGCTTTGTTTATAATAATGAGATTATGGACGACGGTAACATCGACGACATATTTACTAAATTTTTTTCATGTTCTGAACTAGCAACAAATAGCATGCATTTTATAGATACACCTATTGATATTGGAATTTGTAACGAACCATTCAACATTAATGCAATAAGCAAGACTGATTTTATAAGGAATTGAAAAAATTTAATCTCAAGAAGGTAGGAGTTATGGATGGCGTTCTTCAATATATTTCGAAAAGCTGTAATGAAAGGTTGAAAGCCCTATGATTCATATTTACATCTTAATCATTGAAATAAGTTCATTCTCAACTGCTTCTCAACACTTCCATAACAATACTCATAACAAGCAGGAAAACAAAATACATGTGGAAAATTATAGGGTAATTTCCATGTGTTCACCTGTTGAAGGTTTTGAGCAAATCATTTTTAATAATCTCAAATTACACTCACAAATAATTATACAGTCCAACAACATGGATTCATAAGACATGGGGCATTCAACACGAACTTATTGATATTTAGCAATGAGGCATTTAAAATGATAGAAAGTAAATTACAACTAGTCGTTGTGTTTGCAGACTTCCGGAAGGCATTTGACCAAAGAAATATTTGAAAATTGCATATGTTTTATCATTCTATGTACATTATATACTCGATTAGATGTATCAAAATATAAGGTACATTATCCTGAACAGAAATTCATTTTCAGCATTGTTCAATGGCACTCCACTTCGCGTCGTGCTCTTAAAGTCGTTGCGTTTACTTTCAAGGCTCACTTGTACACTTGTATATTAATATACTATCGTTATTATTTTAAAGTTTGAGAAATACGCCAATATAAATTAATTTGTAGTGTCACAAAGATCATATACAAATTGTATACCATGCATGCAGCATTGAATCAACACCTAATATAAAGTGCTCGAATACCGACTCAATTATAATGTTGAGTAATATTGGATTCAGAAAAGGGTTGGAGCAAGCAACGAATAATCGATCATTAGCAGGATTCCACGCATTGACTGGATGCGATTACAACAAGGAACTAATTCACAAAGTTTAGACACGGTCTTTATACAAATTATGAGGAAGAGCGAAAATTTCCAAAAGCATTATCTCTGAACCACTAGCATATTTACCAAATAGATGTTTAGAAACAGGACACTTTCCTTCTATATTTAAAATATCCCTGGTAAAACCAATTTTTAAATCCGGTGATCTCCTAGAGGCCATTAACTACAGACCTATCTCACTCATAACTACATTTGTCAAGATATTTGAAAAACTTCTGAAAACCAGACTTTGCTCCTATTTAGACAAATATAACATTCTAACTGATAGACAATATGGATTTCGAAGTGGTGTATCCATACAGGATGCCATATTATACTTAACATCTAAAATGTATAATGCCATGAATACCAATAAAATGGCTTTGAGTGTCTTCATAAACCTTTCAAAGGCCTTTGACACTGTTAGCCATGCATTACTATTAAAATCCTTGGAAGATGTGGGAATCAGAGGCATTGGTCTACAGATATTCAAAACGTACCTTATAAAAAGATATCAACTCTTTGAAATAAATAGTATCAGAAGTGAGCAAAAAGAAGTCACCTTTGGTGTACCCCAAGGATCCGTGCTGGGACCAGTTCTTTTCAATATTTATTTGAATGATCTCTTTCCAGTACCTATGGCCAGTGGAATCATAGCATACGCTGATGATCTTGCATATTATACTAAGAAGAAAATTGGGAGAAAGTTAAAATACTGGCAGAAAAAGATCTAATAAATATCCAATAACGGTTTAATAGCAACTTACTGACCATCAACTTTACAAAAACATCGTTCCTTCCCACATATGTAGACAGTAGAACATCACCAAATTTCCAAATATTAAACACTCTGAACAACGTAAATATAAATGCTGTCACTGAATTTAAATACCTGGGAGTAGTCTTAGATTCAAATTTAAAATGGGATAAACATGTCAAATATGTAATCAAAAAAGTTAGATTTTTAATATACAAATTTAAATTTCTACTAGATATTCTCAATCCTAAGATGCTACATACGGTTTATATATCACTTGTCCAGCCACATCTAATGTATGGTAACCTTGAAGTGATCCAAAAAAAATATAAATGTTATGTATAAAAAAGATTTTTCTTATCCATCCGATGATCCATTCCAGGAAAGCTATATAATGGACATACGACAACTGTACTATTATTTCACAAACATCCACCAATATAAAAATAAACATCAACTTAAAAATAACGACCATGAACACAAAACAGGAAATAAAAATAAAACTTACGTAATGAAGAAGAAAAATAAAGCGATTGGCCAAAAATGTTACACTTATCAAGCCCCTAAACTGTTTAACACACTCCCAGACTATATTAAGAATAAAAATAAATTAGAAAGTTTCAAATATCACTTGAAAAGTTTCATTTTTGAAAACTCCAGAGATTTGATCCATAGAATTATAGAATAATATAAAGTGCCATAGTTGTATACTTATATACCTATTTTATTTTATTAACAAGATCTTATGCGAGTCAGTAAAAAAAAGATCACCAGTGTTTGTTTATACATTTTACTTTATTTGTCCCAATGTAAATCCTCCTTTTATTCCATTTCATTAGTATAAGTTATATTATTAACAAGCTCTTATGCGAGTCAAGTAAAAAAAAGATCAGCAGTGTTTTTTTATACATTTTACTTTATTTGTCCCAATGTAAACCGTCCTTTTAGTATATTTTATTAGTATAAGTTATATTATTATTATTATGTTTTTCAATCTGATAATGATGTGTTTATTGATGTGTCACGCACAGGTTCAACCTTTAGTGACTTTCTCTCTGTTTATTTACTCTATGTATTAATATTTTTCATCCTTGTGACCTCTATATTTAGTAAATAAACTATTAATAATATTATTACATATGATATACCATGGAAATTGCGGTACCCATGCTGTTTCTGCCATACTTGAAACAAACCAAGTGAACAAAACAAATGAATCTTCTCTCTACAAATACAAATTTTTTGGCTCAAGTAGAAATTCAATTCAATCAATTAATATGAAGTCATTTGATTGAACACAACCAATCGAAACAACATTATATTGAAAACTCTACCACGTTGCTATGGATACATTTTGATTTATTTCGATTTTGACGTTTCATAAATATTTTATATTTCAAAATGTCACGATTTGGTTGTAATACTGACGATAATATTTATGAAATTATAGAATCAAATATACCAAAAAATATTGTTTACAGTAAAAATTTTGTGTGGAAAGCATTTATGGACTTTTGTAATGATAGAAAGTATCAATTAGATGGGAATCGGACGGTGGAATAATTGGCGTCAATTTTAAAGAATTGGGCTGTGAACATGAGAAGAAAAGATGGTACAGAGTTTAAAGAAGCTATGGTCAAAACCATGTGGAACCTAACAAATAAGCTGTTATAAGAAAAATATAAAAAAAATTCACAATTTCGATATTTACCATAACCACCCTGCCATTCAGAATTGATACGACATATGTTGAGATCATGGTTCATTGCAACAACGGGGATGATTTTGCATAGATTTTTATTGCATCATACACAAGTCAGAACCCAATCCATATGGCTCGGAATTTCTTCAAAAATCAAATGGCAAATGGCAAATATTGAAAAGAATAAAAATAGGGATAGGGTCACGTGACTGTGCCAATCTGAATGCAAACATTGGTCTTCAATTCTTTTCGTTCATTGGTTCCCGACATGGCAGGAGTTCAGAATAGTCACCCGGGCTTGCGTTCAATGAGGATATACCTAGGTACATTATATTTTCAATTTTTTTTTTGCTGAATATTCATTGATTGTCTGCAATGGTTGAATACTATCCATAGATTAAAGGGATGATCTGAAAAATGTTTGAAAATTCGATTATGAAATGAAAGTTTATATGGAGAACTACGAACAGCATTTGCCAATCAAGTGTATGTGGTTGCTTTTTCAACTGAAGGCAAACCTGCTTGATCATTTTAATTTTTGTTACATCCTTCTACTATCCAACTTTCATGTATATCCTTGGTCAGATTGTCACCCAGATTGCTTTAGGTGCTTTCGTTGTGATGCTGGGAATTTCTCTGAAAATAGTATAACTGAGCCACAAATGTCTAGATGCCTTTCTGTAGTTGACTCCGTTCGTTTGCTGTCTCTAACTTCTATTTCTACCTTCAACCAAATATTGATCATCCTCTGACTTGATTTACTGTTCAAACGATGGCCAAGAATCCAGAAACACGTTATACCATTTTCATAATTGGATATGTAGTGAGATATGAATTTTTTCTGTTGAGTGAATTTCTGTTCCTAGCTATACTGAATTTTAGTTGATTTCATTGAGAATGTATGAGTGATATGTTTAAGAATGGAGTAGAATGTCATTATTACTTTTTTTAATACTGTTTTCGCCAGAATAGCAAATTTTTTATGAATTTTCAAACTCAGTTGGAGTAGAGCCGTGATGATGATAGCACAGACTGCTTTCGAAAGCGCTCGCATGTAATAATTAGAAGTTATTAAAGCTTCAAATCCTTTTGTGAAATAGTGTTGATATTCGTATAATCCTTTACTGAGAAGTGAAAAGTCGTGATGCACCAACTTTTTAGTTGAAGTAATTGCTATTAAATTTTCTGTAAATGTGAGTGATAGTAGTGATCCAACTCAAACCCATTACTGTCCACAAATACATCAGAAAATTTGGTGGATTTTTAAAAATCATCATCATTATATTGAAATATTATTTTCAGACGTTTCATATCTGATGGAAAATTGTATAAAAACTGTTTTCGCAGAATATACTATCAGAGAATTCCTTCCTCACCTCGTGGTGAATTCTCTTGACAATACGTTCATTTTTGTAATGAGCTCTCCGCAGACGTATCTGCATCAGTAGCCAAAATGGTATACTTCAGTGTTCATCTTAGGAATTCCCAATATTAGCTGAGTGGATTTTTTATTCAAATGGCATCAACCATGAAGTCGATACGCAGGTGTTCAGAAAATATTTCCACATGAGGCCAAGAAGATGATTGGTTATCAGCTTGATTATACTCAACGCGTGTTTTTTCGGCATAAATATGTCATAATATTCCAAGCAGGAAATGTTAGTTTTCCAGACGAAGTTTTACATACTCCATAATATATAAGTACGTAAGAAAACCATATACAGGATGAGGCAAAATAAGACCCACAAACCTCGTGCACATCCAAAAATGCATCCCCTCTCTAAAACAGGGTGTCGAAAATCCGAAAAAAAATTTAAATATAATAACTTTTCTTCAAAACTCTTGCTGGGAAAAAATTATAACTTGGTACACTGATCTCGATCTCGGCTGCATGTTTTCCGGCTTTTCCTACAGCTAAAAAGTGAATACACCACCGAAAACATCAGTAAGTCGCCCGGAGTGCCACGGCAAATAATAATAATAGCCGTCCCCTACCCGCACAGGCTATGCCTTTGGGTACACTCTATGAGTGTTTATGAGGAAGTATTGATATTATTATTATTATAATTTGAAGTTATAGTGTTCAATTTTCGTGAAACTTTGGTCAGTTACGATTGAATGTTGCCATATTTTCCTTCAGAAAAGTGAATTGATCAGGATTATCAATACTTGACTCAAATGTCACAACATTCCATGTGCACAAATATAGAGGTTTCTGAGATATTAACGAAGGTATGTCTTGGGGATGAATCGAGTGAAATTTAATTTCCTGCATGCCATAATCGCATAAAGCTAATTTGTTATAACACATCGGAGTATTTTCCATCCTCCTGAATATTTTCCTTAGGACATCGTTTTAGTTTCTTGTAAATATATCACAATCCGCTCCATTTAGGCAAATACCCATTTATCAATTAACTCGTCTAAAAAAAATATGAAGGAAAATATGCAACATACCATCGTAACGAAGCCACTGTTTCATGAAAATATTTTACACATTGATAAACCACGTAAGTTTCAATTTCTTTCCAAAAAGAGTTTTGAGAAAGAATTAAATCTTTTTTTTTGACATTTGTCACCCTTTATCTCAGAGGGAATGCATTTGGGGACAGATATTGATAGGAATTTTTCACCCCAAAATGTGGTAAAGAATCTGTGTACAGAGTTTGTCGGTCTTATTCTAATTCACCCTTTATATGGATATTATCTGAAAAGCGTGGCTGAATGGAATTTTTTGTTTTGAGATAAATAAGTATTCTTATATATTTTTGCTCCTTATCCTTATTTATACAAGGTCAAGTATTACGGACTGTGAGTGTATCTAGGAAAGCATGAATTGTAATACATTAAAATCCGAATTATCCACTGGATATTCTAATTCTTTTGAAGGCCTTCAGATCAGATCAATTAATCATAGTACGTGATGAATTTGAATTAGACTCACAAACATTTCTCATCTCATCCCAATAAAACTTTTCCAAGTCTTCCTCATTTCAAATTACTTTATGTAATCGGGTTATCATTATTAGTGATGATTGGATTTTCTGTTATTCGTCTGAGAGAAAGTATGTATGTTGAATCGGAAAATAATGAATGGTAGTTGGTTATACCTTATTATTTTCATCAAGAGATAATTGTCCTTGAAACCTACCGTAGAGTGCAAAGAAAACAGTTTTTCTCTGTAACATAATTGCCTTGGATACCTACTACGTTGTAGGATTACTGAATAGAAGCGTGTGGACGTCGGAATCAATTTCCCTCTCTGTCACTGTATGGTGAACTTCCCCCACTATATCAAAATCCTCCGGATGTATTCCTCTCGAAGTATTTGCATTCAAGATATTATAAGTGGTATCAAATACACGTCTTGATTCAGCAAAGAAGACTCCAATATCGTCTTACTTACTCTGATAATCCATGTTACTCAAGCAAAAGATCTACTTTCTGATTATAAGAAGCACTTGAGGCACAGGGTGTGCCTTTGATTGGGGATTCTCTTGAAAAACAAGAAAGAAGGCAATACAGCAATACAGAAATGAATCCAATACCCCTATTGGTCTTCGAATCAGCAATTACTACTGTAATAAAAATATATTCAACTTCACCTAATTTATCTTCAACTTGATGCTTGGCTCGCACAAGTTTCGACTTCTGAGGGATATCGTTCGTAGGGGGAGGGATAGCTGGTTAAAGGATTTTTTATTTTTTTTTAAACAATTTACATATCGCTAATTTATATTGACACAGAAATTCATTTCACTACTCTGTATGCGACTCCAAATACCAATGATTCCTCTGTGTTTCATCTACTTTTGTAGATATCCTCGTAGGACTGACTGTTCGTTTCGAAAATTATTTTTTAGTTTCTGGGTAGAAGGTGTCTATTTCGTCCGTCATCAAGTTCTGAATTTTATTCCCGTAGTTCCTGAAGTCTACTAAATTTCTTGGAGAACACCACAGCGATGGCAATGGACTCGAAAATCCTTTACGACACAGTGAGCTAGTGAGTAATCAGCCGACACATTGGAAAGGTCTCGTGGTTCTTCTCGAGTTATGCCATATATCACTCTGTAGCTATTTGATCAAGAGGATATAAACATCTACACCTTTTTCAAATTTAATTCAGAAAGTGTAACTTGAAATTCAGGTCAGTAAAATGTAATTCAGAAAATATGACTTGTATTCAGAATTGTCAATTCTAATTCAGAAAGTGTAATTTGTAATTCAGATGTGTTAATTGCATTTCAGAAATCGTAACATGTAATTCAGTTTAGTAAATTGTATTTCAGAAAGTATAACCTCAATTTCAGATTAGTGAATTGATATTCAGAAAGCGTCAGTTGTAATTCAGAAATCATCACTTGTAATTCAGAAACCGTCCAGGAATTGATGAGTACGAATAGGGTATATGAGAACAATAAATTATTTATTATGTATTGAACAAGTTTTCGGTTTCTGAATTACAGCTGATACTCTCTGAAGTTGTTAAACTTACGCTTTCTGAATTACAAGTTACACATTCTGAAATACAATTCACTAATCGGAATTACATGTTACAAACGTTTTCTGAATTACATTTTATCATTCTGAATTACAAATTATACTTTCTGAAATACATTTTATACTTTCTGAACTTCAACTGAAAAAGGTGTAGTTTGAAATCCTCCATAACCTGCCCTGATGTCATAGGTCTCCTTCATTCTATCGCTGTTGGATCAAATCAAGTTATTAGAAAATAAGTTCACTGAGAATGACAAAAGAGGTCTCTCAAATGCCTGGAAAGCAATAACACGAAAGAGAAAATAAGCTGAGATTCACTAAGAATGACTGCCATCACAGTAGGAACCTGAAAAGCAATATCAGGAAATCTTGACGGCGAATATTTCAATGCTTTCATAGATAAAACGTTCAGTCTAAACCTTTTTCGGTTGTATTTCAGAAAGTGTAATGTGTATTTCAGAAAATATGATATGTAATTCAGACCAATCAATTTTAATTCAGAAAACATTAAATGACCTAACCTAACCTAACCTAACCTAACCTGAAATCGAAGTTACACTTTCTGAAATACAAATAACTAATCTGAAATACAAATTACTAATCTGAATTACATGTTACGGTTTCTGAAATCCAGTTAACATATCTGAATTACAAATCACACTTTCTGAATTAGAATTAACAATTCTGAATTACATTTAACTAATTCAAAGTCACACTTTATGGATTACATTTGAAAAAGGTGTAGAAATATAGTAGTATACGGACTTTTGAATTATATACAGGTTGTTAGGTGAACATGCGGCAAAAATTCAAAAGGTTATTCCTTGACCTATTCTTAGAATATTTGGCCCCATGGTTATTTATATATAACTCATGACGTACACTCCACGTTTATTTAAATTAATGATATCAACAAATATCGAAATTGGTTGTCGCAAATTTTGTTCGCCCTTTATCTTCGAAAAAAAGGGGTCTTTCAAAAATCATCAAGGTACAAAATATTCTTAGAATAAGTCAAGGAATAACCTCATGAACCGCATGTTCACCTAACGCTCTGTATAATAGTAATTATCTATACACATTTTTATTTTCAAAAGAAATTTGTTTGCCAACCCACATAATATTTCATAGAGAATGACTCCGAATGTGTAATCATCGAAGAAATATCGAGACAGAATCTTAACGACAGGGTTTTATCATTAAATAATGAAATCTGTCCATTTTGTATTTGATATCAGAATTAAACACAGTTACTCAACTCCTATACCCGGAGTTAACACATATATCACGTCAAATGATTCTATCACGAAGTTTCACGGCACAAAAACTCATTGTCTCTGGACCCTTGCTATATAGCTGAAACAATGTAATTAGATTGTGAATCTGCAACCCTACTATTTTGTTGTATTATTATGGTACTGTTGCGTGTAAACAGTCACCGTAATTTAAGGCCGCTCCTTCCATTAGACCCTATAATTGGGTTGTTAGGTGAGAATCTAATTTATTTTACTGATCTTCAATTCCATTCTAATAACCTGGGCTCAGCTGGTCCTGAATAGACTATAAGAAAACATGTATCCTACTATAGCATTAATACTTTCCTAAAACTGTTGCATCGAATACAAGGAAACATTTGATTTTGGAAATATTTTTATTGTATATGTAGGTATAGTACTATCATACATATTCAATTCGATCATTATAGTTCAAGACGTATACACATGAAAAAATTTGTTTAAATGATAATTGAATTTGAAAAAATACGTTAACTATACCTGAAGACTACACAAGAAATAAACAGATTAATTTATCGAAAACAAATCTGAATTACCAGAGAAATTGGAGTAAAACACTTTTTCTACAAGCAAGCGTGATTCGCTCATACTCGCAAGCATTTTGGTTTGAGTGAGAAAAATTTTCCGCATGCAATAGTATATTAAATTAAGAGTGTGGAAAGTGACCTTTTTCACACGGGTGAGAAATGTTGTAGCACGACGCGAAGGAGCGTATGACAACCACGAGTATGATAAATCACTTTCGCATAAGAATATGCACAATTTTTTCTATCGAATCGATCAGAAGGCTGACTGAGAACCATTTCATTTATCTTCATCAATTTTGAATGATTATTTCTTTCGTCATACGTTTGTTTCCTGGTTGACAGGACCAATCAACACGCTCTATTAGCGACTATTTACATGATGCACAATAGTCATCGACTATTCAGCATGATACTCATATCAAGGAGCCTGAGCATCTGACAGTACTCTAAATAAATACATATTAAACGTCAAATAGAATCAATCGTGTTAAAGCTGAATAATTATTTGAAAATGAATCGGTTTGGAAAAATCAAAAACGATGAGATATCGAGGCTACAATCCCTGACAATACAGTGTCATTCATATGACAGATATGAAGAAATGGATTCAAGAAATAATCTTCATAAATATAACACGACCTTGATTAATTGTCGACTATTTTATTGCGGCTAAATTTCTCTTGTATTTAATAATTTTACTCGACATTATTTTGGCATTAATAATCAGAGATGAAAGCCCTCGATTATTAATGCAAAAATAATGTCTCGTTAAATTATTATAAAATACAGTCGAAATTTAGATGCAATAAAAATAGTCGACTATTTATCAAGGTCTTGTTATATTACCCTTGATTATTTTCATAATATGCAAAATCTTCCCGGCGTAATAAGTGCGAGATCAAATTCATAATTAGACATATTTCACTAAATCATTATTACAAATACAGAATATGCAGCTAGAATGTTTTTTTTTCGTAACGAGTCTTCCAGCTTTCCAGAGAGAAAAACCGCTCAGAAGCTCCTAGGAGCTTGTGCGAGCAAGAAAAAGATCTGGGACCGGTGGCCGTGCTGGGTTTTGAACCCAAGACCTTATGATTGTAAGGCGAGCGCTCTACCATCACGACCACCACGGCCCATTTTTGAGATACTTACCATTCAGTTAGTAAAACGTTGAGCGTTCAATCAAGAAAACGCGTGATCATATCCAATTTATGGAATTTATTTATTTATGGAAATAAAATTTTTTTTTTGTGCCTCAATTGTGAATATTGTGTAGGTAAATCTAAATAGGTAGAAATAATATATTCGACCGCTTGACCGGTGGTAAATCTAAATAGAAATGATGCATTTGACAACTTATCTTCCGTATTTCGACCAGTTTTGGTAGTTGTTGCATATACAAGTGATTCCACACACGGTATACTTTGTTTCTCATGTCAAGTTTGAGGGCAGGGAGAGTTATGGTTGGGTAGGGTAGAGAGTAGGGTGGAGTAGGATGGGGGAAATTAGAGTAGAGTAGGGTAGGGTGTGGTACAGTTTGGAGGTCAGCAAGTAAATCTCGTCGATCTTGCGGAAGCCTTTTATGCCGTATGTCATGAGGAACTGTTGAAAAAAATCAAGAATTATGGAATCACAGAAAATGTTAACAACTACCAAAAATAGGAGATTTTAACAGTACCAATAGGACAATAAAATATGGGGTTCCGCAAGGTACGATTTAGTTCCCATTTTATTTCTTATTCATATCAATGATTTACTTGATATCTAAATATTTCAAAATATACTCAGCTATGCAGATGATATGGCAATTTTTCTCAAGCTATGTTGGGATAATTTGAAACCGATCGCGGAAGACGACTTCTATGAAAAGGTCGTTTGATTTTGACCTGTTGATAGTTAACTCCACATAAACCTTTTACCTCCCATTCACCTTCCAAATTCTGAGACATATACCCAAGATTGGATGTATATATCGAACAACTCGGTTATAAAATTAGGGACTGCTACCGCGTTTCAAACATCTGAGAAAGTATTTAGATCAAGAACAGTTAATTGATATAAACATATATCCATTAGTACATAGTCATTTGAGCTATGGAAATATAGGATGAGGAGGGACGAATGATGTTCACCTGAAAAATCTGAGTACACATCAGACATGGGTTTTCAGAATTATAAACAACAAAAATCGAACTTTGTCCAGTGATATTTCCCAGAAATAAAAAAAGGAATGTCAAAACCACAAAGCCAAAAAGCAATTGACCAAAGGACATGATACACTTATCTTATTCCAAGGTTATACAACTTTTTATCATAAGATATCAAAATGTGCAGAAACATGTTTTCACCCAAAAGAAATATCTAGAGGGGTCACCGAGCGTTTAGAACCGTTCTAAATGATGGCGACATCCCTCAGCGATTCTGGAATGATGTAGCAAAAGCATTGCAGATTTAAATTCAGGATTCTCGAGCTGAGTAGAGAAATGTTCAAGAGTAGAGACAGTTCACTATTGGTATTCAGTTAACATTGTGCAGAAGCTAGCCTGGTTGCATATGAATAACCAGAGTATGAACTTAAATAAATTAGCAGATAGTTAAGTGCGTTTTCATTGAAGTGGTGTGAGAAAAAGGATTTTTTAAATAAATAAGTGTTCGTGTAGTGGACGGTCTCCGTGTTACGGGAAAAATATTTTGTATTTGTTTTGTTTGGTTAAGATTGTTTTCCCCCTATGAACGACAGCCCTCAGAAGTCGAAACTTGTGCGAACCAAGGATTAACGAGTTCTTACCTTTTAACGTGCGATTCTAGCAATTAATATATACTGATAGACCTTTATCGCGCGAAATAGACTAGTGACCCATTGAACAAATGAGTGTTCGCGAAATGGACACTTCTGCTCATTAAGGGATAATAAACTAATAGCGTCATGTGTGGAATAAATAGACTGATATCTCGGCTGAAGACAATGAAAGACAAAATGTTTTGGAGGAAAGTTCTTCTGGTTGAATTGAAAGTCAGTGAATTATAGGAAGAGTTAAAGGAACGGGAACTGAAAACAAGCGGTAAAAGGTCGTACTCCAGAAAAGACTCGCGGAAAGACTGATTCAAGAAAGAGGAGGCCCCGAAATCTACATATTCAAAGTTTCCGGAATGGATTTGAATTCATTATTGAATAAATTTGTCGAAACTACCAAACCTCTTGAAGATACATTTCTAGAAAATTCGAATAGTCTGAATGAGGAACTTCAGCAAAACTGAAAAAAATCTATAGAAGAAATTTGTAGAAAATGTGGAGGTTCTGGAAGATGAACTACTCCAAAACACAGAGAGTTTGAAGGAAGAACTTTGTCACAGCCTTCTCAATTCTCCGAGCCATAGTAAAGAAATTTGACAACAATGTTATTGCGTCCTACGATCCACCATGTGACGACGAAACGAAATCAGTCATTGTACTATTGTGTAAGCTAAGTAGATTTCTAGGGGGTTTAATACTTAAAGTCAAAAAACAGATTTTTAAAAAGTAAACGAAAATTCGTTTATCGAACAATCAAATACGTTTGTTTATTCTCTACAAAGCTCAGACAAAGAATGAATATGTTAAAACAATTATATTTTACATCATCTCGGGCCTTATCTGGGAAGTCTCGGGTTTCCGTGTAGTTGGCATAATCTTGATATGTACTACCATGTAACTGCTCCTTCCTCAAGATGAAAAAATAGTTATTTTTGGAATCCTTGTTTTCGGGGGTCCCATGGCCTCTCTTGCAGATCTCGAAGATTTTCCGGCATTGTGTTCTGATTTTTGGCATTGACAGGAGCAAAATGGCGATGATTACAATAGCCAATAGGGTTCCAAATATTGGAGTGGTTGGCCCCGGGTTTAGCTCCATTTGGATGGGTTTCAGCTGTTTGGCTTTCTCGTCGATGTCGTGCATTTCGTCGAAATTGATTTTGGTGAAGTTCGGCGTTTCATAAATTTTTGGAGATTTCAGTTTGGCTATCTCTAATTTTGGTAGGACCAACGGTTTGCCTTGCTGCCTGAGGATATTATTGACGAATTTCATGTCGTTGATTCGGATTTGACATGATTCCGGGATTCTGATCAATACTGGAGAATTGATTTCCAGATACTGATTTGATTTGCATTCTGAGTAGAGTTGTTCGGTTTTAGAAGGAACAATGAGTACTCCGTCTTGTGTCACTTGTTCTATGATGGATTCTTCCACATGGATTTCTATAATACGACATTCTTCGGGTGATTTTCCTTTAAGGAATTGTAGGGTGCAGTTGTCCTCGGGTTCAAAATTTTCCGGGCAGTAATAAGTATTTTCCAATAGTGGACAGTCTTCTTTCTGGAACTGGGCATTTTGACCATTCCGTGCCAAATAAGGGTATCGGAGGGAATATATTTTGAGATTTTGGATAATGAGATACAGGTGATAAAAATCAAGGACCTCAGGTTTTATGATAGGCACATGAATAGCAAAAATCAATTTAGTATTGACAAAACTTACTTGTGTCCCTAAAAATTGATAATACGTAAGCGTACTTTTGATATTTGGCACGCTATTCTCATCGTATATTTTCTGGGAATATTTGATCATTTCTTGAAATTCAAAACTAGAAATTATTGAATTATGTAAATTATTGAGTTTCGAGAACATGATGGCTTCCTCAATATTGTCTATAAAGGTGATTACATTTTGACAGTCCAGGTTCATTTGGGTTATTGTCCCTTGAAAACTAAGATAATTATTGATATTTTCGATTCTTTGAGTAATTGTCGCTTGGAACATTTCTAAGTCTTTTTCAAATTTCTCCTGGTTTGCACTCAATATTTTGATTGTTTTATTATAATGATTGATCAAATTTTTAGATAGGGATATTTGGAGATTTGTCTCTTGAATTATTTGTTTTTGTGTTTTTTCCAAAATTTCAATAGCATTGTCATAGCGTTCTTCGTCATCAGAATCTAGATTGCCAAAAAGTCATTTATTTGCTTCACCAATCACATTCATCATCAAGCCTCTTTTATTTCGTATTTGAAGCTCATGAGTGTAGTATAAAGGAAATAGATTTTCAAGTTTCATTTAGGCTGTTCCGATTAGTAACAAATTTTCGGCTAACCCATGATATGATATCGGGTTTGTTGCATTTATTTTAGTGATACTATTTCTGATCGATTGAAAATTACTACTCAGAATATTGACTTGCTCAATGATTGATTTTAGATCTAAATAGTGGAGAAAGGTGTGTTTAGTATATATGAGTCTGGCATTCTCTAGCTGTATAGGAAGGATTAGGTTATGCAGGGAGGTAACTTGAACATCTTCGTTACATCGTACTTGTCGAAGTACCAGGTACAGGAGAAGAAACTTCATTTTCTGGAGTTTCCTGTAAAAATGTTTTTTTATTACTTCTAGGTTTTCTAGCTGAGCTTTTATGGTATGTTCCCGAATCTGTTATCAATTTTATGTCCGTTTCTTTATTCAAATTTGTTTTCTTGAATTTGGGTAATTTTTTATCACGGGCTTTTGTTTTGATCTAGGCTGTTTTTTGACCACTAAAATCTGGTGGTGGTGACCTTTTTTCGTTCACTTTGTACATCACTTTTTCTTTGGTTTTTTGATTAGTCTCCTTAATATTTTCATACAACTTTTTGGTGATTTCTTTATGATTCTGAATATAGTTTGATACTATAATATTATCATTAAGATCGAAAGGACTGAAATTATCGATGTGTCCTTTGATTACTTCGAATGGGGTGAACTTTGTTACACCATGTATGGAGTTGTTATAACTCAAAATAGCGCGTTTAATGAGTTGATCGGGTGTTAGAGTCTTATTTTCTTCTCTCAGACAACGAAAGTGTTCTATTATGGTGGAATGAAAAAGTTCGACTGGAGAATTCGAGCTACTATTTTTCGCAGTAGTGAAGTGAAGTTCTATGTGATGTAAGGTGCAAAAATTTTCCAAGTCCTGTTTTTTAAATTCGGTGCCACTATCACTAGTTATTTTTTGGGGTAACCCATGATGTGTAACAAAATTTAAAAGCCCTTCTACAATAGATATTCCTGTTACTGAATTCAAGGGGTATGCTTGGCCATAACGCGAGAAAGTGTCGATGATTGTCAAATATGTCTGATTCGATATCCTAAAAACATCTATGTGGATATGTTCGAAAGGTTTGGAGGTGGTTGGAGTTAATTTAAATTTAATCACGGGGGGATTTCTATCGTACTTGTTTTTTAAACACGTCTCACAGTTGTTGATATAACTTTTTATGTCTTGCAACATATTAGGCCAATAACATCGAGAACCCAATGACATTTTGACCTCATTGATACCTTTGTGACCAGATTTATACACATGATAATATTCAAGTGTCTCTTTTTGTTCATCTTTGGTTTCTACGTCTGTCAGAAATTCTGTACAGCATAGTAATTTGAAAGAAGAGTTTTTGAAAGAATTTTGGATAGTCACGGCAAAGGTTTCAGGTAAGGATGAATTTTTGAAGTATAGTGCATAATTTTGTCTAGGGTCCAAATAATCTTTCACAAAATTGACAATTTGGTATCCTAGATTATTTTTTGAAAAAGTGACGTAATGTCGAATATTACCAAAAATTATTTCTCCCTTTATTTTCACCTTGTCATTGTCTCCACATGTCATAACCAATTGATTTTTGTATGTGTTCAAAGATCGATCGGTTACAGGTATTGTTAATGTAGGGTTTTCGACAGAGGTATGGACAGTTTCTAGATGTTCTTCAATATTTTATTTCTCGTTCAGAGGAGGTTTCAACTGAACATTTGAAAGAATATTGATTTTTGGAAGGTTATTCAAGCTCTCGAGTTCCTTCTGAATAATTTCGTCAATATTGTCCAAATTCACGTCGGTTGACATAGTTTCTAGGACATTGATATCATAATTTGGTGGATGCCTGGACAAAGCGTCCGCCGCCTAGTTACTTTTACTTTTTTTGTATTCGATCGAATAATCAATTTCCTCTAGCTTCAAACGCCACCTAACAAGGCGTGAATTGGGCTCTTTGAGGGAAAATAGCCACTGTAACGGTTTGTGATCTGTGAAAATTTCAAACTTTCGCCCAAAGAAGTAAGGCCTGAAGTATTTGCATCTCCATACGATCGCTAGCAATTCTTTTTCGATCGTGGAATAGTTAGTTTCAGCAGGATTCAATGTCCTGGAAGCATAGCAAATGGGATGGCTATTTTGTGATAAAATGGCCCCCACAGCATAATTTGACGCATCCGTAGTCAGTTCAAAGTCTTTTTTGAAGTCGGGATAGGCAAGTACTGGTTCTGATGTTAAAATATTTTTACAAGTTTCGAAACATTCTCTAAACCCTCTCGTGTGTTCGACCTTCCGGTCCTTTTTTAAACACAATGTCATAGGTTTTGTGATTTTGGCGAATTTTTTTATAAATTTCCTGTAATACCCAAGAAGACCCAGGAAATATTTAATTTCTTTCTGTGTGCGTGGTATTGGAAATTTCTTAATGGTTTCGATTTTTTTCGGGTTTGGTTTTATACCGTCTGGTGTTACAACGTGTCCCAAAAATTCTACTTCCTTTCGCAGGAATTCACATTTATCCAGTTGAATTTTCAGCCTAGCATCGCGCAATTTGGCAAAAACCAACTTTAAATTTTGATTATGTTCCTAGAGTCTTGTGCTGAAAATTATTATGTCGTCCATGTAGTGTTCGGTATTCATTCAAAGTCTCAAAGCATTCAATATTATGTACATTTTTTACTCTTTTTAAAAACTTTATTTTCGCGAATATAAAATGAGGAGACTCGTAGAATGCAGGCCGAACTGTCAACCAGAGACGGGCAGTACCTATTTTGCGCTGAATCGGCACACACGTTCGCCTTTCTGGCCCACATACAAGATTTTGCATTTGAAGGACATTTTGTGAAGTGAACTGCCAAACGTTCTACAAGACCCAGGGGTACCCCTGCAAGAGTGGTGAAGATTATAAAAGTGAGTTTTAATTACACCTTTTTATGCGTCTCCCTTTTTTGCTCAGTTATTTTTATACTTATTTTTGAACATCGCTAAGACATTGAAGATTATTCAAAGATCAAACTCATTTACAGTCCATTTATGCTTTCTCGCCCAACATGTAGACCATACAAATTTTGTTTTGTAGGTCCTTGAGGACTTCATCCATGATCCTTTGGAACGTTAACGGTGCATTTTTGAGCCAAAAAGACATTCTCAAGTACTCAAAGTGACCGTTTTCCACGATGAAAGCAGTTTTTTCAACTGAACACTTACCCATCTCAATTTGATGGAATCCGCTGGTAAGATCGAGAGTGGTGAAATATTGGGCTCTACCGAGCTTATCCAATATATCAGTGACATTAGGTATTGGATACCTATCATCGACCGTTTTCTCGTTTATTTTTCGATAGTCGACCACCAGACGCCATTTTTGCTTTCCTGATGCGTCCAGTTTTTTGGGTACAACCCAGATTGGGGACGACCACGGACTGCATGATGGTCTTATTATATTTTTATCTAACATTTCCTGAATTTTTTTTGGACCTCTTGTTTGTGAATATACGGGTACCTATAGGACTTTGTATGCGTCGGGATTTCATCTGTTGTTCTAATGACATGTTTAATTTTTGAGGTAAACGATAGTTCATCACCTGGCTTGAAAAATATATCACAGAACTCTTTACAAATTTTCACAATCGATGATTTTTCCTCGGAATTCATATGACTGGTACGAATCAAATTTTCAATGTCGTTTTTTTTCAAATCTACGTCTGTCTGTTCTTGTGGGTAAGTGAAAGTTTCAAATCTATAAATTTCAAATTGTTGTGTTTCAAAAGGGGTGGCTGAAACGGGTTTGTGTAATGTTATTGATATCGATTGGTATGTCAAATTTTGTATTTCTACTGGAGCTTGTCAATTTTCTGCTGAAGTCAAAATTCGCGGTCAAGGTTTCCCAAGTTCTGTCTTTCGATTACTATATCTCCTTCAAAAACCATTTACTGGGATATTTTTTATAATTTTCTCATTAGCACTAACTGAGGATGTGAAGCTAACATCCTCTATCTGTCTATACTTGAAGGGAATTTCTATTTGATCGCCTATTAATTTTCTATCGGTCAAATTAATATTGAAATTCATGTTGATCAGATCTGTCAAACCTATAACTAAATCGAAATAATCGTGAAAATCGAAAAGACTGAAATATATTTTATAATCACAATTGAATTCGGCAAATGCTGGCACCAATGCACGATACCTTATATTTTTACTTCCCAAACTTGTTTTAATGATAGTATTTGTATGATAAATTGTGTTTGGAAATAATTTTTCGATAATTGAAGGTCTGATGATGGATCTTGAGCTACCTGTATCTATAAGAAGTTTTAATTTTGGATATAGAATTTCTATATAAGGTAGAGCGTTATTTGACATGATATTTATTTCTTCTATGTTTGGTTTATGTCTTGGTAACCCTGAGGAAAATTTTCATCCCCATCATTTCTCAAACTGTTCTTGGTACTGATATTGGTCTTGACTGGACTATAATTGGAATGTTCATCAATGTTAAAATATTCGGATGGCCACGGATTTTCGGACTCATTCGAATGCAATTCTTCAAATGAAAAATTTGGGTTTCGCTTTGACTGATAATTTTGAGTGTTTGCATGATTAGTGTTTCCAAAATTTGTAAATTTCGAATTTTGATACTGTGGTCTATGTGAGGTCATTGTTGGATTTCTAGATGTTGTTGACATCGGCTCAGGTTTGGGCAATTGATTCGCAGATAATTGATTGGGTTTGAAAACGTTTTTTGGTGGACCAAAAACTTCGCGATTTGTTGGATATCTAACCTGTTGTTGCCTTGGTTGTACTTGAATTGGTTGATTAGGCCATAAGGGCCTACCAAAATTTTGGTTGTTCCAGGGTTGAAAAGAATTTTGTTTCACTGGTAAATTTCGAGATTGGAATTGAGGTTGATAACTAAAGTTGTCTTGTGAGTTACTTGCAAATTGTTTTCTATTCAAAGGATTATTATTTCTGGGGGTTGTATTTCTCATTTCGGAAATATTTCCATAAAGTCTTTCAAAATTTTCAAATTCATTGGCATAGGCCATTGCATCTTCCAGTGAAGCTGGTTGTTTAAAATGAATATTATTTTTCAAAGTACCTGTACACCCAGCTATAAATGTGCTCAGTGCTGTTTTATCATAATGGGAAATTTGGCACAATTTTTGGGGTTGTGTTAGGTTTGTATCGTTACTGATTCTTTGAACCACACTACTCCTCAATATCTGAAGCCTTCCTCCAAAATTTACAACATTTTCCCCTTCATATGGTCTAGTTCTGGTAAGTTCTTGAACTAGACCATCTAGATCTCTGTGATCAGAAAAACATTGTTTCAAAGCATTTTTCAATTTATCCCATGTGTCTAATTCGACACAATTTCCTACCATGGCTTCTGCCTTACCAACTAATTTTTCCTGAATACAATCCAGAAGATGTCTTTGAAATATTACATCTTCAATAATTTGGTAATCCGTCACTAAGCTGTCACAACGTGTAATAAATTTATTGAGAGTATTACTGTCGCCATCATAAGGTTTGATAATTTCCAATCGAGATTTGAAAAGATTCCAATTGATTACTGGTGGTTCTACCATTGGCGGTACCATATTTTCAGAATTATTTATAGGACTATTAGTATTCACTAACGAAAGAGTACTCAATTTACTCAAAATATCGTCAATATCACTCATAAAAAATTAATCAATAGATTTCCAAAAATCTATTGTTTCTAACTATTGTATTTATTTGTGTCAATATTTATTTCTTCAAAAATCAATTAACGTTTATGCAATAATCATTCAGTTATTCCTAGCTAAACTACCCTATCTTCCCCAAAATCCTTGAACAGAGGGTTTAGGAAAGGCAAAAGGATTTGGCACTTACAGAATTTCAGCAATTTGGCTCCTGTAGTCTCCTGGCTCCTTCTCTGATCCTTTGTCCCTGCTGATTGCAGGTTGCTATGTGTTCGATTCACTCAGATTCTCGCTGAAGAAGTTGAAACTTCAGAGTCACGAAAACAACTTTTTCCGACACGATGCGAAGAATGTTCTTTTCACAACCGCAAGAATCCTACCGACTGCGCCAGTTTAATACTTAAAGTCAAAAAACAGATTTTTAAAAGTAAACGAAAATTCGTTTATCGAACAATCAAATACGTTTATTCGCTACAAAGCTCTGACAAAGAATGAATATGTTAAAACAATTATATTTTACATCATCTCGGGCCTTATCTGGGAAGTCTCGGGTTTCCGTGTAGTTGGCATAATCTTGATATGTATTACCATGTAACTAGGGTGAATTATTTGTGTTCTAATTGATGAATACCGTATGATTCATGTGAAATATTTTACGAAATATCGATAAAAGTGTAGTGTTCGATTTATTAGTGAAAGTGTGTTCAAAGCCTATCAAAATTAGTGTTGAATTCAAATGTGATTGTGAGGTTATCTACGTATTCCATTTCTGGCTTTTGGAAGGAATTTCTACTATATGCCAATATGCTTACTCGTTGTTGTGTACCAGAGTGTAAGTCAAATTACGAATCTCAAAAAAACAATATCTCAGTATTTTCTTTTCCGAAACATGAGGAATTGAGAAAAAAGTGGATTTGTACAATACCTCGTAAAAATTGGAGTCCCTATCAAAGGTCTGTTGTATGTGCGAATCATTTTCATGATACTGATATCATCAGATATGAAATATTTCTTCTGCCAGATGGATCCATAAAAAAAATTTGGTTATGCGTCCAAAGTTGATGAATTTTTCCAAATTTACCAAAATATTTTTCGAAACCTGCAACATTATTGAGAACTAACCCCGATGACAGACGTCAGAAATGTTTAGATGAAAAATCAGATATTATTCACAGTTACGATCAATTAGTTAGGGAATATGCTGAAAAACTGAAAATGAATAATTGGAAAGTTCATCATAGTGATAGTAATCTTTATTTCTATTTATTAGGTTTGCAAACAGATGTTTTAGTTTCTGATAATGAGAATAAAGAATTATAATATTGAATGAGATGCAATTCCAAGTTTACCTTGGTAGTAAGTTGATATTCAATGAGTTGAAATGGGTTCTTCCTTTTGATTCGAAACTGAGTAGGTCGTCACAACTTATAAATATTCTAGCAAGATTTGGAAGAAATTCCGATCAGACCGATGGCAATATGATTGATTCTTTTGATAATTTGATGGATGAAAGTCTGTTATATTTAGAAAAAGCCCTTACATTATCTTGTGAGAATAGTTCACATTACTGCAAAATTCTAGAAATATTGATTGATCAGTTGAAACAAGTGCACATGAAAAAAATAGATATTCTTCCTCAACAATCATATCATATCATATCATATCACATCACTTCTCATTGTGTTTATGAACTCGTGAAGAATTTCTTTATTTTACCTAATAAGCGATACTTGCAACTACTTTCCTCTAACTTGAATGTTTCTCCAGGTGATAATTTTGATAACAATAATAACCTATCAAATATCTGCTCATCACTTATACCTAGAGAAAAAGTGGTTGTTCTTTTGATAGACGAAATTAACATTTTCCCAAGATTAGACTACAGATCTAATATTTTAATTGGGTACGCTTCTAATGTTGATAATGTTGCCAAAACAAATGTAGCTTTCATGATCTCTTCAGCATTTGGAAATTTTCATGCGATTGTGAAATTATTACCAGTCAATAGTATCACTGGAAAGGAAACGGTCCCTTTTGTTAGGAGTGTTATTGACCAAGTTCAGGGATGTGGCTTTGAAATTGTATGTATGGTTACTGATAATGATTGTAGGATCAACCAAGAAATGTTCAAAAATTTGTCAAACAGTCAACAGTCAACAGTTTTTTCAATCCATCCAAAGATGGAAAATCTATATTTCTGACATATGCTTTTGTTCATGTTATGAAAATTGTGCGAAACAATTGGTTTAATTTAAAAAATCTTGATAAAACATTTGTCTATCTAGATTTCAAAACAGGTGTAACTAAATATGTTAAATTAAGTGACATTAAGGGGGTATATGAATTAGAGGAACATTCTGTAATAAAAAAGGCACACAAATTAAACTTCAAGACATTATATCCTAATAATTTTGAGAAACAGAAAGTATTGGTAGACAATTCATTCCACCATTCCACAATAGCTGCTATGAAAGATTTTGGTTTCACAGATACTGCAGATTTTTTAGAATTAATGAGAAATTGGTGGGATATAGTTAATAATACTAATTTTATAAAGGGTGTTATCAAGAGGAATTAATTTTCAAATCCTATTTCTGAAATTGATGATTACTGAGTAAATTATCTGTAAAAATTTGTTATTTGGATTAATAATTGGCAAAAATTAGAAACTAATGGACACCTTACAAGTGATACATATGAAGCGCTTCTTCAAAGTACAAAAACTCTCTTGGAAATGATACAGTATAGTTTTATAGTTTATGATATTGAGTACTTCTTACCAGGCAAATTTACTACTGAAAAACTGGAAAAACGTTTTGGAAATTACAGACTTTTGAGTGGTTGTAATTATAATGTGTCAGAAGATGAAATTTAAAAAAAGAATCAGTTGAAGCTGACGAAAACTAACATTCTCAAGTATTCAATCAGACTACTCCTTCGGAGAATTTTCTCAAATTTGTATTTGTGATAAACCATATGAACAAATTTTATTTCACCTTTTATCAAATGTATCGAATATCATTTTGAACGATTATATTAAAAATGAAAATAACTTGAGTATAGAGTCTAAGAAGCTGGAAAAACACAAATCCGTTAAATCTACCAACTCCATACCAAACATACAACCGCAAAAGTCCCATAAGAAGCGAAAGTTGCAAACATATAACTAAGAATTCTCACTATTATTTTCGTGATTGATATGGCCCCTGGAATCATAAATTGTTCAATTCTCGGAATGATCGAAATTTCAGTTTTCAAGGTGGTGCTATAGGCTTTTAGGGTTTTTTCTACAGCTGAAATAGCGAATGCGCCACCAAATATCACACATTCATTGCCTTTCGAAAGAAATGTAAGGGAGGTTGTTATTATTATTACTATTATTATGAGTTATTTCATTTTCGTTCAGGAAGACCACTATTATTATTTTTTTATTGTTTATTCATTTATGAGTATGTTATTTTGTGTTTCTCTCTGTGAGAGACAAAATTTTATTTTGTTATATAATAACATATATTTCATCGTGGGAAAAAGGGCTACTGGCGAACCACCTACAAAAATAAAGAGTAATGCAACACGGTAGTACCTCATGGGTGTTGTGGAAACCTACCATATATTCATCTGAAACAATTCACGTGATTTTGGCACATTCAGTACATGTACCTTCTAATAACATATTATTTTCATACTTCATATGAAAATTCTGGAAAAAATTTGAGATTATCTTTATAGTTTGAATAGGTACTTATCAGAAAAAAAATCATTACAAAATCTTTCGAAATGTGAATTTTAGGGCATAGAAAAACCGAACTTGACACTTTTCCCTTTTCTAAGAAATTGAATAAATTGCGATTCCACATTGTGATGAAAAAAACCATACCATCACATTAACTGGCGTTTTTTTCTCTACAAATTCATTGTCTTGTGATTTTTCCTAGTTTCCCAAATAAGCCGAGAAATTGATATTAACGTATAAATGAATCGGTCGTCAAATTGATTACCGTGCGGTGTTGCCGATTTTTTCACCACGGCTCGGAGAAATAAGACAGCAGTGACTTTGTAGTGTAGCGAACCGGTTATAAGAAAAAGAATTGAAACCGTTGAGACAGAGGTGGATCAAATTTAAGATGAAATCAAGAAAGGAAAGGAAAAATGGAAATAAATAATAAGCGATCAGTTAGTTGAAAAACCGAATTAATACTGCTCACACCACAGAAACTGCCCACAAAAATTCAATGCTAGATTTGAGATTGAACTTGGATGAAGTTCAAAAAGGGATGAAAGATGTCAAGGTCTGTTCCGAAACAGGTAATAAGCTTCCCGTGAAACCGCCTCAGATCGACGGAAAAACTCCATTGGCAAATTACTGCCGACAATTTGAAACTGCTACCAGAGCAAATAGATGGAATGCATGGCTTGGTCCACCTAGAATACGTACACCATTCACATCTGAAAACCCGCTGACAGAGATCTGGCAAATCCTAACAGGAATTTGAATCTAACATTGCATGCTTTTTTTGCCTTGAATATCCAACCACACCGAAAACTGTAATGGAGCCATTGGCATTTCAGGCATTTTTGGATGAGCTTCGCGACCAGGAAACAAGGCAAGCCTTGATAGACACTAGCTCGTCTCACACATTTCGTAGATGCACTGGCAAGCTCTTTGGAAGTTGAAGCTGCGAAATAATGCTGCAAGTTAGAATGCTTGAAGAAGGTCCACAAGCTATCATGAGGAAAGTAATACAAGAAGTGTTGCCTCAGTGAGAATAAATGAAATGGTGGATTTGTGGAAAAATTGGGCATGTGCGTAGCGAATACTCAATATTAAAAAGAATCAACATCGATGTATATCCAGCAAGACCCGTTTAACAACCTCAGATCACAACAACGCATATGTCGCTATTCTTCAACGGCAAAACAAAGGGTTTTTCGTAGAAGGTCTCATCAATAACGAGACTTGCACTATGCTGCTAGATATTGGTGCGACTAGGACATTCATTGCTCCCACTTTTACTAAAACACTGGCGAGAATTGAACCGTCGAATCGAAAGCTGCGAACAGTAACAGGGGAGCCAGCAACTGTGTATGGTGAACTACCAAATGATGAACAGCATGCCTCGATTCAACGTGTGGCTTCAGAGGTTTGGTGATATGAAGGGCCCTGCGGTTTCTGATACCCTCCATTGATGGTATGATGAGTCTCATTTATAGCAATACAGACAAGTATCATGTCTGCTACTTCTGCCACTTCTGCCACTTCATTAATCAACTGAGGAAAAGCTCTGACCCCAACATGAGTAACCTCATTCCTATGAATTGTGAGAAAATTGCGGCATACTCTGGATGCCTCTTTCACCAGAGAGCATGCATTTTTCCCATGTTTTCTCTCCAGGCGGACTCACTGTGCTCGTGTCAATGCATGTTATAAATATTTTCATGTTGACTTCTAGCTACCTTTGAAAAGGGATAAGGGGTTGATTCTTTTTTTTAGGAAAACGGAGATTATCAGAAAGTGACAGAATCGAAAAAGTTGTTGAATGTCTGATTGTAATTTTGAAAATAAAGTTAGTTACACCAAAGTCTCGAAATATCTTACAAGTCCCAGCCAGCCGACAGTACGTTGGAGATATTTCCAACATTAATCAGAAGTGGTGAACTTGTTTGAGGAAAAACGCGGAGTGGAACTGACTTTTGACTTTCAACGTCTCTTGATAAGTTTTTGATTCATTCGCGAATTTATAAGTTAGACTTTCGTTTTTGGTGCGGTTGATCTAGTTTTGGTTTCGGTAAACTAGTAACTTTCAAAAACACTGACGTCTAGGACTACAAATATCTACATTCAAAGGTGTAACGTGAATTCATTAAATTCGATATTTTTGAATCGTAAAATGAACGCAGACGGTAGAGAATCAGAACATCCGGACTACAATATGGCAGGAGCAGATGTCAATTTAATTGAAAAATTGATGAATATGATGGTAATGATGGAACAAAATCGTTTGACTAGTGAAGAAAAATTCATGAAATTGCTAGAAAGGCAAAATGTACAGCCTCTGTACAAGCATCCACCCAGTTTCATATCATGCCAGATTTCAGCCATAGTATTGAAAATTTCAATGGAGAGTGTATGGGAAAAACAGCAATGGATTGGTTGAAGAGCATTGAAAATGCAGCGATATTGCATAAATGGCCCTCAGAATTTCAGTTGGAAACTGCCAAAATACATCTTACTAGAACAGCAAAAATGTGGTATTCTGAGAAATCAGAAGAAATTAAGTCATTTGATGATTTAAAAAGAAGTTCAAGAAAACTTTTGATATGAAGGTCAGTAAAGATGAAACATGGGAAAGAATGAAAAAGAAGAATACAAGGTAAGAATGAACCAATATTTTCTTATTTACATAAAGTATCTTTGTGTCTCGCCCTTGGATACGAATTTGACCGAAGTCAAAGAGCAGGTTTTGATCGGTTTATGTAGCAAAGAAAATATTCCAGGTTTGATAGCGGCTAGAATCAATGATACAGATGAACTTCTGCACGAAATTTTACGTTTTGAAAAGGTTTCTGCAAGTGCGAATCATTGGAATACACATAATCCAGTATAAATTTGGGCGAAGTCAAGGCGTGCATAGAAAAGGTGATGAATCAAATCAATGCATTTCAATAAAATCTAGTTCAAAAGTTGACGGAACTGTCACAGATTGTAAAAGTCAAAATGGCATGTAATATCCGGAGACAGAGCTCAAACAGGGTCTGTTGATAATGTAAATGTACAGGGTGGCGCACGTCGAAAATTTTATTGCTATCGTAAAGAACCAGGTCATTTTAAACGAAATTGTCCGACTTATATCGGAACTCGTCTAGTTCTGAACCTATAACTGACAACCCAATTCGAAAATTTTCCACAGAAAATTCTGAAAATAGGTTCATTGATACAGTTGGCAATACGCAGACAATAGTTGACGATGCCCTAGTTGTAGATACACAGGGTGATACAATAAAAAAGTTCATACGTGATATATATTTAAATGATAATTTAAAACTGCATTTATCACACCAGATGGTATCGCGGAATTTCAAAGATTATGCTTTGGCCTGGTTGATACGCCTTTTGAATTTTCCAAATTGATGACTCTTGTTTTAGGGCCATTGAGAAATACAGTAGCGGTATCTTATCTACATGACATTTTAGTGGGTTCTAAAGATTGGACTGATAAGTTAAATAAACTGCGTCTTGTTTTCAGTGCAATCAAAAGTGCTAAACTAACATTTAGATTGAGCAAATGTATATTCGGGAAAAAGTGCGTAAAGTTTTTAGGATTCCAACTAACCAAGGATGGACTGCAACCAGGAGCAGGCAAACTGAAAGCAATCGAGAAATTTCCTATACCTAAGAATAAGCATAAAGTTAGTCGATTTTTGGGGCAAACAGGCTTTTTCAGGAGGTTTGTTAAAAATTATGCTCTATTGTCCAGACCGATATCTGATTTAACTAAAGCAGATAAAGTATTCCATTGAAACAATGAACATCAAAAAGCATTCGTAGAGTTGAAGGAAAATCTACAGAAATCTCCTGTTCTGCAATTGTTTAATCCTATGGCTGAACGCACAGAATCACACTGTTATGCTTCGAGTTTAGGAATAGCAGGAATGTTGCTACAAGATGGTTTTGATAAGAAAATGCATCTCGTGTACTGCGTTTCGAAGAAAACAAGTGAAGCAGAAACATTTTACCATTCTTCAAAACTGGAATTATTGGCAATTGTTTGGTGCATAGAGAGGCTAAGATCGATGCTTCTAGGAATGAGGTTCACTGTCGTTAGTGATTGCCAGGCGTTAGTTTATCTCAATGTGAAATGAACAATTAATCCACAGATTGCACGCTGGTATACAACTTTGAGCGAATATAATTTTGAAATTAAACATCGAAATGGCGAGATAATGGCACATGTTGATAGTTTAAGCAGAGCAGCAGTAGATTAGCCAACAGTCGACGAAATGAGAGAAGATGTTTAAGATAAAAGGCTGAATATGTTCGGTATACTTTCTGAAGGAGACAGAATAATAATGATACAGAAAAGCGATGAAAAACTGAAAGAAATATCTGAAATTTTGAGAAAAGATTATTCAGAAAAATCAAAAGAAGACATGTATCGAACCAAAGATTATATGATCGACAATAATCGTTTATACAAATTGATAAAAGTCAATAAAGAAGATAGATGGCTTTATGTGATACCGGATTCAATGAGAAAAGCAACTGTGGTGAAATATCATGATCAAATGGGTCATTGGTCTGTTGACAAAACAGTGGCTAGCATTTTGAAGAAGTTTCGGTTTCGAAGTTTGAGGAGATATGTTAAAAAAACATATACAAGGATGTTTCGAATGTCTAATGGAGAAAATACCTGGAGGAAAGAGACCCGGAAAACTTCATCCACCCAAAGTACCGAAACGACTAATGATCAAGATACATGTTGATCATCTAGGACCTTTTCCAAAGAGCCATAATGGAAAAATGTACATTTTCGTAGTTGTGGATGCATTTTCATGGTTTCTGAACTTATTCACTACAAGAACTGCCTCAGCAAAGGAAACAGTTTCTAAGATGGAAGAATTCATCAATCAGTTTGGCACACCAAAAGAAGTAGTAAGCGACAGGGGATCTGCGTTTACAAGCAATGAGTTCCATAATTTTTGCCAGAAGTTTGACATTAAACATAAATTTATTGCAGCCCAATTTCCACAAGCGAATGGGATGGCCGAAATAAGAATGAAATCAATAGTACCAGTCATAGTTACGTCTATAAACTTTCAAGATGAAAATTGGTGTAAAAATATAATTGTTGTGGAACGAAAACTCAATACAGTAATAAAAAAGACTACAGGGTATTTACCTTATTAATGTTTGTACGGATATACTCCAAGTTTTAAAATGCAAAAATGGAAAATTTTGCTGAGAGAACTGAACAGAAACAAAACTTTGGAGAAATCAGGAAGAAAGTTCGAGAAAACGTAGAGAAATCCCAAAACAGCTATAAAGAATATTATGACAGAACGAAAGATGAAGGCGTGAATATAATATTGGAGATATAGTAGCAAAACGGTGTATGTCAACCAAAAACACGGGCGAACCAACGAAAACCCAGATGAAATATAGAGGACCATTTGCTGTCATAGGAAAACTTCAAGGAAACACTCATAAGCTGGAAAAATTGAATAAAGACGAGAGTGGATCTTGTAGAACAACTGTTGCTCATGTCTCACAATTAAAGATCTATAAAAATCATGATGAAAATGAAGAGGAAAATGATAAAGATGATACAACTGATTAGGGAGATTATCTAGTTCCAGAGATAGAAGATATAAAAGACAATAATTCGGAGTCAGATCCAGAAAGTATCAGTCAGGATAGTTGGAAACCGGATATCGAGTCAGCCAGCGAAGAAGGTGATTCTACAGGAGAAACACTGAGAAATAGACCAAAAAGAAATATGAGAAGACCATCAAGATTTACAGACTATGTTTGAGGGCAAACATATATTTCTGGATAGCCGAATGTTATAAATATTTTCATGTTGACTTCTAGCTACCTTTGAAAAGGTATAAGGGGTTGATTCTTTTTTTTAGGAAAACGGGGATTGTCAGAAAGTGACAGAATTGAAAAAGTTGTTGAATGCCTGATTGTAATTTTGAAAATAAAGTTAGTTACACTAAAGTCTCGAAATATCTTACAAGTCCCAGCCCAGCCAGCCGACAGTACGTTGGAGATATTTCCAACATGCAGAAGACCGTCCCTCCATTCATCTGCCCCTTTGAAATGTTATTCTCGCTATGATGGAATCGATTAGTTTCGTATGATCATGTCTATTTTTAATTATTTCTCTGTTATTTATGATACAGTTCTATTAAATAGAAAAAAAATATCCCAACCAGTTCTATAAGATTATGAAGTATTTCTTTAAATTCGCTCATTTAATTCTTTCAATTTATATTTTCCTTCTTGATATTCAGTTTTAAATGATGCTCTTTGCAATGTGGTTCAGTTCAATCCATTTGTTACACATCATTTTGAGTATATTCATTTTTGAGAATCCACACAGTTTATTAAAATGATCACATCTATTATTGTCATTTGAGAAAAAAATTATGTAGGCATTTCATGATGATATGCATCATTTTAATTCCAAAAATGAAATATATGTCTTGTTATACAACTCAGCATGTTCTTTATATGTACAATTGTGCCATCAATGACTAAGTGCCCTCATATTATGCTCTGTACAAAAACCAAGTGTGGTTTAGTTTGCTTATCAAAGATACCAATCTCTGTGTCGAGACCTTTTTTTGAGTTACATTGAGTACCAAGTGTGATGCTTTGGGTTCGTCCGGGTTATTCTACATTCGAAAGGTAAAGGCGCCACCAAAAATCAGTCAGTCGCTCCGAAGAACTACGGCAACTGATAGTGAAATGAAAATCGTCGTCTACCCGCATATGAGTATTCATGATGCAATATTATTATCATTGTTATTATTTTTCTCTTCATCAAGTAGCTAATATACCAATAACTCTCTTCCGCAAGACACATTCCACAATCAGAAAATACAAAATGGGTGAAACGAGGCAATCAACAGTTGGAGTGATTGAAGTACAAACACTCAACTTTCTCCATTCTCTGGAAAACCTTTTCCGAATGTTCGAAAAACACTTTTCGCAATTTTCTAGAAGAGTTTTGCAAATAGTCTGATAATTGCATTAGAAAGTCAGTCGCTAACAAACCGAAGTGAAAACAGCAGTGCTGCGGACACGTTCACGTTTGATTCCAACAACTCAAACAGAAACGACAACTGACCAGCAGGAATAACTCGAAGCGTACTCCTTAATCCGGGGATGAAGCAGAAAGCAGAACTTAGGAGTTCGAGAACATTGTTTTGAGCTGTTATTAAGACTTGAGAAAGACGTGTTGAAGGGTGGGTTTGAGTGTTGCAGATGTTTACTTGCTTTCGCACGATTTGGAGTCCCTGATAAATGGATACGAGAGGAATGACTGAACAATAAATTTTCATCTACAATTAAGAATAATGATCGAAAAACTTACAAAAAAATTTGACGAAGTGTTTGAAAAAGTTTAGTCTTAAGCTCGTCTATAGTTCTGATTGCTTTCTGATAAAAGCTGGGAATAGCAATACCCTGAAAACTTTTCTCTTCGAATGTAAAACACAGTTTGACGGTTTCAGATCAAAATGAGTTTTAGTTATGACAAAAGATCCACCTAATAATAAGAATAACATTATTAGTAACTTCGTCTTGGAAGTGCGAAAAAGTCTACATAAAAGATGCAGCAAAACTGAATACGCGCAGCTACCGGAGTATGAACCTATGCATCGGTTAACATTTTAGAATGAAAGTCAAATTGAAATTTTGTACCACTTGTAAAATATCGTGAGAAAATTAAATAGGTATGCCACGGCAAATAATGATATTAGCCATCTCCTACCCGTACAGGCTATGCTTTAGGTACACTCTATGAGTGTTTATTATAATCAATATTATTTTTCACGTGACTACGGTAGACGAGGGTGTTGAAGTCACCATCTTGGCAGGCCATGGATCCCTCGGTTTTCGACTTGAGCCCACTTGACCTGAGAAAAGCGAAGATCAAGTTTCTGGATAAGCCAAAGTCTCAAATGTTCTTGAAGGAGAATCCATGTAACTGAAGGAGCCTCTCACTTTCCGCAGTTTTGACGTTGACTTTTTGCTGAGCGGGTTCCAACTAGGTGATAGAGTTTGGGTTCGTTTGTTCAGTGTCGAATACGAGACCGAGTTCATCTGCTTCACGGATTGCTGGCTAGACAAGAATTGCTCCAATCCCTGCTTTTTCATGATCGCATACTAAGCAGAGAAAGGAATATGAACTCCTGATTCCTTTACAGGCTGCATCCAGTACCATTCTGTTCTGTAGATACTCCAAGTCCATGGCCTCCCCATTGTCTGGGAAAGTATAACCGTGGAAAAAGCATATTAGTTGCAGGAACTTTGTTCTTCCCCGTCAGTTCTGATGACCAGATCTGTCGGAGTTTGAGCTGATACTTGCCGAAGAGAGTTTTTGACAGTAGTAAACTCTTGAGAGTGGCGTTGTTCCACCTCTAGGTAGGTATACGTCTCTCTGGCATTCAGATGATGTAGGATGCTTTCATCCACGATCTGAACGTCCTCTTCGTATTCCTTTGAGATGAACAGTGGCATATTTGTCTACATTCCGAGAGCATGCGTGAACTCTTGCACTACCCTTAAGGACTGATGAAGATCCTTTTCTCCGAAGGCATATAGTTTAGGGTCATTCATGTATAACAGATGGGTGACCTTATTCCTCCGGTTGCTGGGGGTGCTGTAGTTGTATCCTCGGTTTTGCGTAATGCAACGGACATTGGCAATAGTGAGATGCTGAAGAGAAAGGGGTTGAGAGAGTTTCCATGGAACACGTCCCTTCTAAAAATAACCTATTCTGTTTGGCCTCTGACTTGACCAGATGTTATGGTGAAGCGAGTCCTCCAGAGCAGTATCAGCTGTTCGAGGCATCCTACTATTTAATCGGATACTGCAAGACATATAAACAAATGCATGATGGGCCTCATGCGATGTTGTATCAAATGCCTTGCGATAATCGATCCAGGCCATTGAAACGTTACGCATATACTGCACGGAGTCCTGCGTGATACATCTGTCCATTTGTCGATCAGCAGGTTCTTCTTGCAGACAGCGAACCCCTTCTCTGCTCATATAGCTCACATACCGTTAATCCAATGGATCAACTGCGGAGGGTATTCGCATATATAAAATGCATATAAACATCTTGTAACATGCATTCAAGCATGCTTTTGGTCTAGACGGTGTAGTTAATCTTTTTGCAAAGCATTTTTCTTCTATATGCACTTCTCATGATAATGTACCTATTCCTGATCAAGCATTTGACACATGTATCAACTTCGGTGATGTTGAGATCAGCCTTGTAGACGTAATTGACAAAGTCAACTTTATACCCTCCAAGTTCTCCTCCGGTCCAGCTACTGTTCCGTCAATTTCTTCAATGAAGTGTATTTATACTTTATCCTCTTACAGAACTCTTTAATATATCTCTCAGTTTTGGTATTTTGGAAACAGAGCTTCCTGAAACCCATATAAAAATCAGGGGCGAAAGATGATTTTGGCAATTATAGAGTTGTTTGCACCCAATCAGAAAAGCCTAAACTATTTAACTTTTTAGTAAATAGGCAATAATATGACTTGGCAAAGCAAAAGTCTAGTATCTCCACAGCAACATGGATTTGTGACTAATAAATCAACTGTGTCGAACCTCCCCGTTCATGAAAATTATATCTTGAGTGCTATGGAGAACAGACTAATACGTTTCCACAAAGTGGAAAACAAAGGCAAACATCTATCAGAAAACAACTACTTCCCTGGCTAATACCACGACGGACATTGAACTACAACTAACAGATATTTGTGCAACGTTCTTCAAAGAAGATCCAATTGCAAGTGCTTGTATCGCAATTAAACAGAAAATTATCCTTCATTTGGCTGGGAATGACCACCTGCAGACATGCATGTTTCGAGGTTTATTGCCTCTCATCGCTTAGAGAGAATGGTACCCCTGTATTCTTTCAACATTGTTGATACCTCTCTGGCACAATATATTCGAACTAGTTCGGATATTTACAGATTTCTCTTCCTGGAGACTATGCTGCTTGGGAGTGTTTTGTCTTGTTCCGTGCGGATGGCGCTTCGATCAACTTGGTTGTAGATCGTGGTGTTATCCGTGGGAAAATATAAGTTAAACAGTTGATAATTATTCATTTGGCAGGGACAGGACAATTATAATGTTGTCCGACCTACCCTGTCACTGACGAGAGGCAATAAACCTCAAAACATGTATGTCTGCAGGTGGTCATTCCCAGCCAAATGAAGGATAATTTTCTGTATAATTACGAGACAAGCACTTGCAATTGTGTCTTCTTTGAAGAACGTTGCACAAATATCTGTCAGTTGTAGTTCAATGTCCGTCGGGTATTAGCCAGGGAAGTAGTTGTTTTCTGACAAATGTTTGCCTTTATTTTCCACTTTGTGGAAACGCTCAGAGAGAAGTGTACCCCTGTATTCTTTCAACATTGTTGATACCTCTCTGGCACAATATATTCGAACTAGTTCGAATGCTTACAGATTTCTCTTCCCGGAGACTGTGCTGCTTGGGAGTGTTTTGTCTTGTTCCGTGCGGATGGTGCTTCAATCAACTTGGTTGTAGATCGTGGTGTTATCCGTGGGGAAATATTAGTTAATCAGTTGATTATTATTCATTTGGCAGGGACAGGACAATTATAATGTTGTCCGACCTACCCTGTCACTGATGAGAGGCAATAAACCTCGAAACATGTATGTCTGCAGGTGGTCATTCCCAGCCAAATGAAGGATAATTTTCTGTTTAATTACGAGACAAGCACTTGCAATTGGGTCTTCTTTGAAGAACGTTGCACAAATATCTGGCAGTTGTAGTTAAATGTCCGTCGTGGTATTAGCCAGGGAAGTAGATGTTTTCTCACAGATGTTTGCCTTTATTTTCCACTTTGTGGAAACGCTTAAAGAGAAGGGTACCCCTGAATTCATTCAAGAGAATTATTGTAAATGAATGTTTTTTAAACAAAATTTTATCTGGCAGCATCGACTGTGAGGAGATTTCATCTTAAATATTAGACTTTGAATGTAAATAGTCAGAACTGAAATATTACAAATACCGTTCCACTCCACAAATTATGTTTTCACCCTAATGCTCAGAAATGGAAATAAGTATCAACAGGTAGATATCTTTAGCAGCTTCACAGGTACCATTAAAATTGAACTGAGTCGCTTTTTTTCCTGAAACAATTCCTTTCATTGTTCTGTTGTATTATTTCATTATTAAATTGCTACGTATTTTTATATGATATTGTACAACTATATTATATAATATTTTACCACTATATTGTATTGTTTGTTACCACTATATTTTGTATTGTGTTTTATATTATTATTAGTATTAGTATTGTATTACGTATTTAATTATCTATAGTTTAAGATTTTACATTTTTTTATATAACAAATTGAAATTGGGACTACCCGTTAAGTAAATAAATAAATGAATATAGTTATTGAGATTAGAAAAATCTTCGTTTTCGGGAATTACCACGGTTCGCCACTCGACAAACCAATCCGGAATCTGCTGCTCCTCATCCAGCCATGATTTGAAAACTGTTGTTAGATGGTGGTAGGTACATGGGAACTTTTTCCACCAAAATTCACTTAGCCCATCAGGGCCTGGAGCTGCAAAGTTCTTCGAACCTTTGAGGGCCCGTCGAAATTCTTCCGGAGTTATCGGATTGCGCAACTCATCGAGCTCAGTCTGATGAACCCTTCCGCAGAAAGCTCAGAATTGTGATAGGGCTGGAGTATCTACGTTGGGTGGTTTCGGAAATTCTTGAATGTTCTTCCAGAAGATTTTTACTTGATCAGCCACCGGCGGGTTATTCACAACATGTGGAGGCTCTTGGAATAGGTGAGAAGGTTTATAGCAGAACTTCATGTTTTTCGCGATGCTTTTCGCCCGACACACTAGTGACTTTTTTGCAGCCACCAGCATTCGTATGCTATCTAGACAGTGCTGTTGGATGGTAAACAGCACGCCTTGATTTAGTGTGTAGTGAGCTCGTCATAAATTTGCGGCAATTCGCCGCACTGCGGGCGTGAAGGGACTATTGGCCGCCACGTAGTCCGCCACACATTGGATATGAGACGCGTGTTGTCTCGCTGACTTGATCTTGTCTTTCATCTTGTGAGTGCGTCGCTCATGCCTCCTCTCCGCTTGGAACAGGGTGTGAACGGCGGCATATACGGCAGAGTTGATGTGCCAGATGTCAACTTCTTCTGAAAGGACATCGTAAATTTCCGCATCCACCCAAGGCAGTTGTTGTGGCTTCAGGGGCTTGGTGTGATGAAGCACCCTGCGGGTTCTGATGCTTTTCGTTACACACAGGCGAATTTCCAAGAAATCGTGGTTAAGATCATAAAATATCAAGTTTGGATTTTTTTGGGAATTGTCATGTGTAATTACTTTGATTATTATCTGAGTACAATAGCTGATCATCATCGGAAATCTGGTAGCATTCCTTTTGATATTTTATATTTTATCGGTTGAAACTTTATATTTGTAGAAGGTGGATGTTAGTGACTGTAGTGCGCGTTCTTGATAATTGTTGTGTTTTTGAAGTTATGTGATAAAGTATATAACTGAATTGATATGGAGACTATTGCAGGACGTATGTATAATATTTCCATGTTTTATATACACAGATTTTTTTTTGTCCATAGTAGCTCTGAACGATTCTGTAATTGGGTGCTTTTCAAATTATAACAAAGAAAACCATTTGTTTTCCTAAGCAAAAACTTATTCATAAACTCATATCAAGAGGCAAATTTTAGCTTGAAAATTACTTTACGGTCTAAGGATTCAATGTCTGAAGAAAAAAATTGCGGTAATTTG
Organism: Chrysolina americana; assembly: GCA_958502065.1. Taxonomy (NCBI): domain Eukaryota; kingdom Metazoa; phylum Arthropoda; class Insecta; order Coleoptera; family Chrysomelidae; genus Chrysolina; species Chrysolina americana. The sequence goes on along the minus strand of OY293414.1, from coordinate 60,739,754 downwards.
CGGTGTTGCCAGATTTTATTTATTTTACTATAACCTGTTAATCCATGAGAGTTCTTTTTTTATTGCAGATTCAATCTATAACATTTCATTTACGAAAAAAAAAAAAATATAGATGAGTTTCTACGAAATTGTCTATCGACTACTTTCCAAGAGAAATGTAATTTACCAACAGCTCTGGAAGTATCACTGAAATATTAGCGGAAATGATACAAATATTGACAAACTTTTGTTCGCAGTACAGAAACAAATTGAATACTTCATCCGGGATTTCCAGAACTTTCAGGATAAAAACAATCGTTGTCAGAGATCCAGATTGAAGTTCTCTGTGAGCTAGAACCATTCACGAGCAAGTGGGAAACCACTAGATGTTTCTTCCGGAAGAAGCCAAAGAGCAAAAAGAATGAAAACTGAGGCCCTGCGATTACAATAGTCATCAAGTATGGAGCAACGCAGTCCAAAGCAAAGAAAAACTAGTTTCTGAAACTGTTATGAAAGACATCTTTTTTTTATCGACTGCAACAAGAAACGAAGAAGCCTACTCCAAAATTAACCAGATCTTTATTCCATTCTTCTGATAAAGCATTATCAAGAGTCGTTGAAGCAGATTTAACAATATTCCAGTATGATATCACTAGAAATGCAACCGATGATAACAACAGTAATTTCATACCAATTACGGAACTACTCCAGTACTAGCAATGAGTGTTATCCTGACAATTCTAGAAGCATCTTTGCAAAATTTACTGGATCATATAGTTGTCCGAAAATTGATATCCTTAAAAATCAGCACAAGACGACACCTCATGAACCTATTTTTGCCCTACATGCCATTTTATGTTCAGTTGATTGATATGATTTTTTTTTTATAAGGAATGTACCAGTCAGGCCCTGTCCCCGAAGCTCCGATACTACCAGAGGGCGCTCTGGTGTATCATTAACCCCAGCAATTACTCCCCATGTTCGTGGGCTGAGTGATTACTGGGTCCGAGCATCATGTGCCCTGAGTAAACAGAGTGAACCAAGAATAACGGCCTTCTGCATTCTTCCGGCTAGGTTTTCAGAACCACCATCTTGACAGAATGGTTTGGATAAAGCCTGCGGAGTTCAAAGAGTAGATCTCGAGTAGATCTCGCCAGAAGCTGAAAACTCGATGACGAAAATCGTTCTACTTGGGTGGTCGAGAAGGACTACATCAGGCTTATTGGCTTGTATTTGCCTGAGGGTGGGGAATAAGTAGTTCCAATATATTCGGCATTTCCCATTCTCCACAACGGACTCAATATCCCACGAAGCATAAGGCAACACCGGTGTCTCGTCTACACCGTACGAGTGTCGTAGATGGTAGTACAACACTCGTAGGGCCGCGTTATGCCTATGGATATAGGCTGAGACCGCATAAGCTGGACAAGCTGAAAGCAAATTCATTATGGTCTCAACTTCCCCACGACAAGCTCTGCATCTAGTGTCAGGGACCTCATACTCACCACGCGACTACGGTAGACGAGGGTGTTGAAGACACCATCCTGACAGGCCATTATAAATCCCTTGGTTTCCGACTTCAGCCCACTTGACCTGAGAAACGAGAAGGTCAGGTCTCTGGATAAGCCTAGGTCTTCAATGTTCTTGAAGAAGACCCCATGCATCGGCTTATCCTTATGTAGCAGTAGGAGCCTGTCACACTCCGCTTTCACTTGGGCCTTTTGCTGAAAGGGTTCCAACTCGGTGACAGAGTTTGGGTTCGTCCGTTCAGTGTCGAATATGAGACCGAGTTCATCGGCTGCACGGGTTGCTGCTCCAATCCCTGCTTTTTCATGATCACATACCAAGCAGAGAAGGGGATCTCAACTCCTGATGACTCTACAGGCTCCATCCAGTACCATTTTGTTATGTAGACACTCCAAACTCAAAAGTACACGGCCTCCCCGTTGTCTGGGGAAATATAACCGTGGAACAGACGATGTAGGACTCAAGCTTCTATGAAGATGCATCATTTTGCGAGTTTTTACGTCGAGTTGTCGCAGCTCTTCCTGAGTCCATTTCATTACTCCAAAGTAGTAAAGAAGAATAGGAACGCCAAGCATATTAGTTGCAGCAACTTTGTTTTTCCCGACAGTTCTGAAGACCAGATCTGTCGGAGTTTGTGCTGATACTTGCCGTGGAGAGAGCTTTTGACAGTAGCTACCTCTTGGGTGTGCTTTCGTCTACGAGCTGAATGTCCTCTCCGTATTCCTTGCATCGTCCTCGTTTGAGATGAACCGTGGCACATTTGTCTATCCCAAACTCCATTCCGATAGCATGCGTGTACTCTTGCACCACCCTTAAGAACTGGTGAAGGTCCTTTTCTCCGGAGGCATTAAGTTTGAGGTCATCGATGTATAACAGATGAGTGACCTTATGCCTCCGGTTGATGGGGGTGCCGCAGTTGTATCCGCGGGTTTTCCGTAGTGCAACGGACAATGGCAGTAGTGAGATGCAGAAGAGAAGAGGGCTGAGGGAGTCTCTCTGAAACACGCTCCATCTAAAGATAACCTGCTCTGTTTGGACTCTGACTTGACCAGATGTTATGGTAAATCGAGTTCTCCAGAGCAGCATCAGCTGTTCAATGCGTCTCAGTATTTGATCGGGTACCGCAAGGCATCTGAGCAAATGCATGATGAGTTCATGCGATATTGTATCAAATGCCTTGCGATAATCGATCCAGGCCATTGAAAGGTTACGCTTATACTGCACGGAGTCCTACGTGATGCATCTGTCGATCAGCAGGTTCTCCTTGCAGCCAGCGACCCCCTTTTTTAACCCTCTTTGCTCATATATCCGTTCATACACCGGCTCAACTGCGGAGAGTATTCGCATGTACAAGATGAGTGTAAACATCTTATAACATGCGTTCAAGCATGTTATCGGTCTGTAGTTCTTCGGATCAGACAAATCTCCGTTTTTGAGGATTAGCACGGTTCGCCCCTCAACAAACCAATCCGGAATCTGCTGCTCCCCATCTAGACATGAATTGAAAACTCTTGCTAGATGGTGGTGGGTACTTGGAAATGTTTTCCACCAATAGTTATTCTGGCCATCAGGACCTGGAGCATCAAAATTCTTCGAGCCTTTGAGGGCCCGTCGAACTTCTTCCGGGGTTATCGGATTGCGCAGTTTATTGAGCTCAGGCTGACGGAGCCTCCTGCAGAAAGCTTCGAACTGCGCTAGGGCTGGAATATCTACGTTGAGTGGTTGCGGAAATTCGTTAATACCCTTCCAGAAGGTTTCTACCCGATCAGCCGCCGGCGGGTTTTCCACAACACGTGGAAGCTCTTGGAATAGGCGAGAAGGTTTATCTCGGAACTTCATGTTTTCCGCGATGCTTCTCGCGCTCCTCACTAGTGACTTCTTTGCAGCCACCAGCATTCGTATCCTATCAAGACAGGGCTGTTTGATGGTTAACAGCACGCCTTAATTTAGTGTGTGGTGAGCTCGTCTTAAATTTGCGGCAATTCGCCGCACTGCGGGCGTGAAGGGCTTATTGGCCGCCACGTAGTCCGCCACACACTGGATACGAGACGCGTGTTGTCTCGCTGACCAGATCTTAGCTTCCATCTATTGAATGCGTCGCTCATGCCTCCCAATCAGAGGGTTGGTATACCTCCTCTCCGTTTGGGACAGGGCCTGAGCGGCGTCATACACGGCAGAGTAGATCTGCCAGATGTCAGCCTCTTCTGAAAGGACATCGTGAATCTCCGCATCCACCCGAGCCAGTTGTTGTGGCTTCAGGGGCTTGGTGTAATGCAGCGCCATGCGGGTTCTGATGCCTTCCGTTGGTGGTATGATGCGGGCCTCCTCTACAGCCAGATCGACGCGTGGCATATCTGCCACTTCTGCCACTGCGTTAACCGGCTGAGAAGGGGCTCTAACATAGCCTCGAACCCGAAGGGAGGATACATAATCCCTTATGTTTTGTGCGGAAAAGGCAGCATGCTCTGGGTGCATTTCACACCACAAAGCATGCATTCTCGCCATGTATCTTCTTCGGGCGGGCTCACTGCTCTCATAGCAATGCAAAAGACTGTCCCTCAGTTCATCCGTCCACTCAAAGCGTCCGTTTTCATTGCGGTCGTTATATAGTGGAAATCCATCGTCATGGGCCCCACCACCTTGCCTATGACCCCTAATCCGAGGGGGTCGGTTGTGGGGGCCTCTTTCTCGTCCATCGTGAACCGAGTAGTGGGGTATACCGGGGGGGTTAACCCATTATACCCACGTCCGACATCAGAAGGAATGAGCATTCCCTCCAGGGTGCGCCATGGCTGCCGGTCCGGTTTTGCACCGGTAGCTCAGGAAAGTGGTGTCGCAACTCACCAAGGCCTTGGATGATGGTTAACCTTCCCTGCTTATATTATTATTATTATTATTTTTTTTTTCCGTTTGGAATTACCCAGTCAGGCCCTGTCTCCGGAGCTCCGACACTTCCGGAGGGCGCGCTGGCGTATCATTAACCCCAGTAAACACTCCCCACGTCCATGGGGTAAGTGATTACTGGGTCCGAGAATCATGTGCCCTGAGTAGGCGGAGTGAACCAAGAATTACGGCCTTCTGCATTCGCCCGGCTAGGATTTCTTCCATGTCACGGCAAGCCGGTATGATTTTTAAGTTTGAGAGCAGTGAGTCCATCATTCCACCAAGGACCCCTATTATCAGAACCACCATCTTGACAGAATGGTTTGGGTAAAGCCTGCGGAGTTCAACGAGAAGATCTCGATATTTAGTCCGTTTTTCCTCCTCTTTTCGGACGATGTTCGTTTCGCCAGGAGCTGAAAACTCAATGACGAAAATCGTCCTACTTTGATGGTCGAGGAGTACTACATCAGGCTTATTGGCTTGTATTTGCCTGAGGGTGGGGAATGAATAGTTCCAATAGATTCGGCACTTCTCATTCTCCACCACGGACTCAATATCCCCCGGAGCATAAGGCAACACCGGTGTCTCGTCTACACCGTACGAGTGTCGTAGATGGTAGTACAACACTCGTAGGGCCGCGTTGTGTCTGTGGATATAGGCTGAGACCGCATAAGCTGGACAAGCTGACAGCAAATGCATTATGGTCTCAGCTGCCCCACGACACGCTCTGCATCTAGTGTCAGGGACCTCTATACCCATCACGCGACTGCGGTAGACGAGAGTGTTGAAGACACCATCCTGGCAGGCCATTATGAATCCCTCGGTCTCCGACTTCAGCCCACTTGACCTGAGAAACGAGAAGGTCAGGTCTCTGGATAAGCATAGTTCTTCAATGTTCTTGAAGAAGACCCCATGCATCGGCTTATCCTTATGTAGCTGCAGGAGCCTCTCACACTCCGCAGCTTTTACGTGGGCTTTTTGCTGAACGGGTTCCAACTCGGTGATAGAGTTTGGGTTTGTCCGTTCAGTGTCGAATACGAGACCGAGTTCATCGGCTGCACGGGTTGCTGCCTTGAAAAGAAATGCTCCAATCCCTGCTATTTCATGATCACATACCAAGCAGAGAAGGGGATCTGAACTCCTGATGACTTTACAGGCTCCATCCAGTACCATTCTGTTATGTAGACACTCCAAACTCAAAAGTCCACGGCCTCCCCGATGTCTGGGGAAGTATAACCGTGGAACAGACGATTCAGGATGCAAGCTTCTATGAAGATGCATCATTTTGCGAGTTTTTACGTCGAGTTGTCGCAGCTCTTCCTGAGTCCATTTCATTACTTCGAAGGAGTAAAGTAGAATCGGAACGGCAAGCATATTAGTTGCAGCAACTTTGTTCTTCCCCGACAGTTCTGAAGACCAGATCTGTCGAAGTTTGTGCTGATACTTGCCACGGAGAGAGTTTTTGACAGTAGCTACCTCTTGGGTGTGGCGTTGTTCCACCCCTAGGTAGGTATACGTCTCTCCGGCATCCAGATGATGTAGGATGCTTCCGTCTACGAGCTGAACGTCCTCTCCGAATTCCTCGCATCGTCCTCTTTTGAGATGAACCGTGGCACATTTGTCTATCCCAAACTCCATTTCGATAGCATGCGTGTACTCTTGCACCACCCTTAAGGACTGGTGAAGGTCCTTTTCTCCGGAGGCATAAAGTTTAAGGTCATCCATGTAAAACAGATGGGTGACCTTTTGCCTCCGGTTGCTGGGGGTGCCGCAGTTGTATCCGCGGGTTTTCCGTAGTGCAACGGACAATGACAGTAGTGAGATGCAGAAGAAAAGAGGGCTAAGGGAGTCTCCCTGAAACACGCCCCTTCTAAAGATAACCTGCTCTGTTTGGACTCTGACTTAACCAGATGTTATGGTAAATCGAGTCCTCCAGAGCGGCATCAGCTGTTCAATGCATCTCACTATTTGATCGGGTACCGCAAGGCATCTGAGCAAATGCATGATGAGTTCATGCGATGTTGTATCAAATGCCTTGCGATAATCGATCCAGGCCATTGAAAGGTTACGCTTATACTGCACGGAGTTCTGCGTGATGCATCTGTCGATCAGCAGGTTCTCCTTGCAGCCAGCAACCCCCTTTTTTGACCCTCTTTGCTCATATATCCGTTCATACACCGGCTCAACTACGGAGAGTATTCGCATGTACAAGATGCATGTAAACATCTTATAACATGCGTTCAAGCATGTTATGGGTCTGTAGTTCTTCGGATCAGACAAATCTCCGTTTTTGGGGATTAGCACGGTTTGCCCCTCGACAAACCAATCCGGAATCTGCTGCTCCCCATCTAGCCATGAGTTGAAAACTCCTGCTAGATGGTGGTGGGTACTTGGAAATTTTTTCCACCAATAGTTATTCAGGCCATCAGGACCTGGAGCAGCGAAATTCTTCGAGCCTTTGAGGGCCCGTCGAACTTCTTCCGGGGTTATCGGATTGCGCAGTTCATTGAGCTCAGGCTGACGAAGCCTCCTGCAGAAAGCTTCGAACTGCGCTAGGGCTGGAGTATCTACGTTGAGTGGTTGCGGAAATTCGTGAATACCCTTCCAGAAGGTTTCTACCCGATCAGCCGCCGGCGGGTTTTCCACAACACGTGGAGGCTCTTGGAATAGGCGAGAAGGTTTATCGCGTAACTTCATGTTTTCCGCGATGCTTCTCGCCCGCCTCACTAGTGACTTTTTTGCAGCCACCAGCATTCGTATCCTATCAAGACAGTGCTGTTTGATGGTTAACAGCACGCCTTGATTTAGTGTGTGGTGAGCTCGTCTTAAATTTGCGGTAATTCGCCGCACTGCGGGCGTGAAGGGCCTATTGGCCGCCACGTAGTCCGCCACACACTGGATACGAGACGCGTGTTGTCTCGCTGACCTGATGTTAGCTTCCATCTTGTGAATGCGTCGCTTATGCCTCCCAATCAGAGGGTTGGTATCCCTCCTCTCCGTTTGGGACAGGGCCTGAGCGGCGTCATACACGGCAGAGTTGATCTGCCAGATGTCAGCTCTTCTGAAAGGACATCGTGAATCTCCGCATCCACCCGAGCCAGTTGTAGTGGCTTCAGGGACTTGGTGTTATCCAGCGCCCTGCGGGTTCTGATGCCTTCCGTTGGTGGTATGATGCGGGCCTCCTCTACAGCCAGATCGACGCGTGGCATATCTGCCACTTCTGCCACTGCGTTAACCGGCTGAGGAGGGGCTCTAACATAGCCTCGAACCCGAAGGTGGGATACATAATCCCTTAGGTTTTGTGCGGAAAAGGCAGCATGCTCTGGCTGTATTTCACACCACAAAGCATGCATTCTCGCCATGTATCCTCTTCGGGCGGGCTCACTGCTCTCGTAGCAATGCAGAAGACTGTCCCTGAGTCCATCCGTCCACTCAAAGCGTCCGTTTTCATTGCGGTCGTTATATAGTGGCAATCCATCGTTCTGGGCCCCACCACCTTGCCTATGACCCCTAATCCGAGGGGGTCGGTTGTGGGGGCCTCTTTCTCGTCCATCGTGAACCGAGTAGTGGCGTATACCGGGGGGTTAACCCAGTATACCCACGGCCGACATCAGAGGGAATGAGCATTCCCTCCAGGGTGCGCCATGGCTGCCGGTCCGGTTTTGCACCGGTAGCTCAGGAAAGTGGTGTCGCAACTCACCAAGGTCTTGGATGATGGTTGCCCTTCCCTGCAATCATATTATTATTTTTATTTTTTCCGTTAGGAATTACCAAGTCAGGCCCTGTCTCCGGAGCTCTGACACTTCCGGAGGGCGCGCTGGCGTGTCATTAACCCCAGTAAACCCTCCCCACGTCCATGGGGTCCGAGAATCATGTGCCCTGAGTAGGCGGAGTGAACCAAGAATTATGGCCTTCTGCATTCGCCCGGCTAGTATTTCTGCCATGTCACGGCAAGCCGGTATGATTTTTAAGTTTGAGATCAGTGTGTCCATCATTCCACCAAGGACCCCTTTTATCAGAACCACCATCTTGATAGAATGGTTTGGGTAAAGCCTGCGGAGTTCAAAGAGAAGATCTCGATATTTAGTCCGTTTTTCCTCCTCTTTTCGGACGATGTTTGTTTCGCCAGGAGCTGAAAACTCAATGACGAAATTCGTCCTACTTTGATGGTCGAGGAGTACTACATCAGGCTTATTGGCTTGTATTTGCCTGAGGGTGGGGAATGAATAGTTCCAATAGATTCGGCACTTCTCATTCACCACCACGGACTCAATATCCCCCGGAGCATAAGGCAACACTGGTGTCTCGTCTACACCGTACGAGTGTCGTAGATGGTAGTACAACACTCGTAGGGCCGCGTTATGTCTGTGGATTTAGGCTGAGACCGCATAAGCTGGACAAGCTGACAGCAAATGCATTATGGTCTCAGCTGCCCCACGACACGCTCTGCATCTAGTGTCAGGGACCTCTATACCCATCACGCGACTGCGGTAGACGAGAGTGTTGAAGACACCATCCTGGCAGGCCATTATGAATCCCTCGGTCTCCGACTTCAGCCCACTTGACCTGAGAAACGAGAAGGTCAGGTCTCTGGATAAGCCTAGGTCTTCAATGTTCTTGAAGAAGACCCCATGCATCGGCTTATCCTTATGTAGCTGCAGGAGCCTCTCACACTCCGCAGCTTTTACGTGGGCTTTTTGCTGAACGGGTTCCAACTCGGTGATAGAGTTTGGGTTTGTCCGTTCAGTGTCGAATACGAGATCGAGTTCATCGGCTGCACGGGTTGCTGCCTTGAAAAGAAATGCTCCAATCCCTGCCTTTTCATGATCACATACCAAGCAGAGAAGGGGATCTGAACTCCTGATGACTTTACAGGCTCCATCCAGTACCATTCTGTTATGTAGACACTCCAAACTCAAAAGTCCACGGCCTCCCCGTTGTCTGGGGAAGTATAACCGTGGAACAGACGATTTAGGATGCAAGCTTCTATGAAGATGCATCATTTTGCGAGTTTTTACGTCGAGTTGTCGCAGCTCTTCCTGAGTCCATTTCATTACTCCAAAGGAGTAAAGTAGAATCGGAACGGCAAGCATATTAGTTGCAGCAACTTTGTTCTTCCCCGACAGTTCTGAAGACCAGATCTGTCGGAGTTTGTGCTGATACTTGCCGCGGAGAGAGCTTTTGACAGTAGCTACCTCTTGGGTGTGGCGTTGTTCCACCCCTAGGTAGGTATACGTCTCTCCGGCATCCAGATGGTGTAGGATGCTTCCGTCTACGAGCTGAACGTCCTCTCCGTATTCCTCGCATCGTCCTCTTTTGAGATGAACCGTGGCACATTTGTCTATCCCAAACTCCATTCCGACTGCATGCGTGTACTCTTGCACCACCCTTACGGACTGGTGAAGGTCCTTTTCTCCGGAGGCATAAAGTTTAAGGTCATCCATGTAAAACAGATGGGTGACCTTATGCCTCCGGTTGCTGGGGGTGCCGCAGTTGTATCCGCGGGTTTTCCGTAGTGCAACGGACAATGGCAGTAGTGAGATGCAGAAGAGAAGAGGGCTGAGGGAGTCTCCTTGAAACACGCCTCTTCTAAAGATAACCTGCTCTGTTTGGACTCTGACTTGACCAGATGTTATGGTAAATCGAGTCCTCCAGAGCGGCATCAGCTGTTCAATGCATCTCACTATTTGATCGGGTACCGCAAGGCATCTGAGCAAATGCATGATGAGTTCATGCGATGTTGTATCAAATGCCTTGCGATAATCGATCCAGGCCATTGAAAGGTTACGCTTATACTGCACGGAGTCCTGCGTGATGCATCTGTCGATCAGCAGGTTCTCCTTGCAGCCAGCGACCCCCTTTTTTGACCCTCTTTGCTCATATATCCGTTCATACACCGGCTCAACTGCGGAGAGTATTCGCATGTACAAGATGCGTGTAAACATCTTATAACATGCGTTCAAGCATGTTATCGGTCTGTAGTTCTTCGGATCAGATAAATCTCCGTTTTTGGGGATTAGCACGGTTCGCCCCTCGACAAACCAATCCGGAATCTGCTGCTCCCCATCTAGCCACGAGTTGAAAACTCTTGCTAGATGGTGGTGGATATTATTATTATTATTATTATTATTATTATTATTATTATTATTATTATTATTATTATTATTATTATTATTATTATTATTATTATTATTATTATTATTATTATTATTATTATTATTATTACTGAAGGAGTACCAGAATTTAAATACATTTAATACCACCTTATCCCACATTTCCATGAATAGAATAAACTAAATATTGACCGCAATTTCTTGGAAATTCGCCTGTGTGCGTTGGTGTTATGGTGCGGGCCTCCTCTAAAGCCAGATCGACACGTGGCATATCTGCCACTGCGTTATCCGGCCGAGGAGGGGCTCTAACATAGCCTCGAAACCGAAGGTGGGATACATAATCCCCTAGGTTCTGTGCGGAAAAGGCAGCATGCATGACATATGACATATGCAAGTGTTATGGGATCACTAGACTGCACACATTCAAGAATTCGATCACCAGGTGAATATCTAACAGCAACTTTCAGTGATTTTTCAATGAATATTCATGTCTCAAAATGATCAAAACATAATACCTATCAGTAGTATCAAGCTCAGAGTATAACATTGGAAAGAATAATTCTCATACATAAAATATTTTGAATTCAAAAATAATGAATATAGTTGCACGCTGGCCAGGTTCAACCCATGACCAAATTGTTTTTGAACATTCTAACATCAGTCACAGAATTCACAATTATGATTTTGGAGATAATCCGACTGTAGGTGACAGTGGTTATGCCAACATCAAACATATAATAACTCCATTATTGAGGGCTGTTATATGGTTTTTTAGATAGCTTCACAACAAAGTTTCATGTATAATTTCCATAAAAACACCGAATTCACAAATCTGAAATAATTTAGAATTTACAGGTTGAATCAAAACTCATATTGAACTTATATTCGCAATGTAAGTCAATGCAATTTTCAAATTTGAGGAAAAAAATATATGAAATCAGTATTTCTCCACTTTAACGCCCTGTATCTAGAAAACTGATCATAGGATCAATAAATGTGGAAATCATACCTCCCAAGACGTTATTAAAATAATGATATACTGAGAAAATGGTAACATCTGACCGAGTAAATTTCAGAATACAGAGGGTTCATGGTTCTTGTACTTATCTCAGAATAGAATACCCTTCGGCAAATTAACCACCTTCTATATCTTAAAGCTTAGAGACCTCATTTATATTAGTGGTGATAGTTAATTCTCAATCAATCACATGTATTCACCATTGTTCTACTAAAATATGTAGTAAACATGTGTATGAAACAGAAATTCAATCTAGTTCATGAGTTAACAAAAAAAAATAATCCAAAAATCTGGGCAGTTTTCAGTTTCAACACCCGTATCTAGAAAGCTAGTCATAGGATTGGGTTGGACCCATTGAAACTTTTGGTTACTTGGTCGAGTACAAAAACATACTAAAGTTTCAAAAAATTTGACCGGACTTGGGGATTCAGCATTGAATTTCTCGGTGACTTTCTTCCAAGTTGCTTTCTTTCGTTTCTACGTCACTGCATCGGTTTTTATTTTCGATTATATTATTGAACTTGCTCACCACTCTCAACAATAAATTACATTCACTACCTGTGAAATTTGCAAATCTTTTTTTATTTGTGGCGTTCGTTTTTCCAGTTTTGAAAACAGCAACTGACAGTAAGGTTATGTTGCAGTTCTCCTCCACCGATCAGAACGACTCTTTCGAAAATCACGGCTACCAACATTCCCATGACTTGGAGCTACGTAACTATATGATAGTTGTGCAGTGGATAAACAGTTTGTGCCTTAACTCGGACTTTGACCCCTAGTCATTGCTAGCTCCTAGTCAGCTAACTCGCAGCTATAGCTCACGATTGATAAACCAGCTCTTAGTGTAGGTAGATCGTTATTACTGATTTCTGTATTGTTAGGCTATCCACAATATATATTTTGTTATATTACGGAACCTAGAAAATATCTGAAATTTTAAAAAATGTTCTTGATCTCTGAAACATTGTCTTTCTCCATCCGAAGTTATCGAGAAAGTGTCGAATATTCTAGATGTAAACACATAACTTCACCCCGTATAGATACAACACCAGCATTCAAAGAAAATCTAACGTCGAACCACCCTGTTTGATACCGAAGGAAGAACACCCCTCATCGAACAGCAATAAAAAACAATCTGTGTTTTTCAAAACAGACATCTTCAACGAAAGATTAATATGGTTTACCCTGTTCTGTTAGTATTCGAGTGAGAACCAAAATAGGTGGACACAGAAATATGAGAAAAAACTGGTATAACGTTACCAAGTGAATCAAGAAGTAGCCGACTTTAAGTGTCACTTCGTAAAGCTAATATAATATAAAAACACCAAAATTGACGATGAGACCCCATGAAATGTTTGACAATGAAAGCTTTACCGAATTCCATATATTCACGAAGTATTCTTCTTTCCCAAAAAAACGAATCCACAAGGAGAGAGAGAAGGAAAAAAAATTATTCATATCTCTTCTCCTAAATTGAAAAAGTGTATGGCAACAAATTATGAATATTCCTGCTATGCTAAAAAATAATGTATTATTTTGTTATCAGCCCTGGTAGGATCTCACTTAAAATATTCTATTCGGAAACCAGTTTTTGTTTTATTCAGGATCCCTCTCGCGACTGGAAACGAAATCATCGTGCGCATGCCCGTTAGCAAAAAACATCATATATCAACGCCAATATGACGGTTTGTGACAGAAACCGACTCCCAAATACCTCCGAACATACCCTTTATTCTACCGACCATAAAACTAAACAAATAAACTGACTTAGGTACAATGACATCCCAACAATTACCTGCAGTGGGACTCCGTGTCATATAGAATTCTACAAGTCGAATTCTACAGCAGAAAGCGATTTTCGCTTACTATTTCTTAGGAGTTTCGTACTCCGTGTACACAGAAACAGTTTCGGGTCGTTTCGGATATTTACTATTCATTCTGAATAGATTGACCAAAATATGCAAGTTTGACATTAAACTGACAATTGGAATTGATTGATATTGTGACATATGAATGATTCTACCTGAAAGTTGGTATTTATTATCATATGAGAATTACTGGAATATACGAAAAAAGTAAGCCAAACATTTCTCCTTGATACCTATATGGTATTTATATCAAATTCCATGTTTTTAGCAATGAGAGTTCGAACTGAACACTGGCAGTGCTTGTTGGATTATGCCGAAAAAAATCCTGAGCTCATCACTAATAGGTTCAGTGGGTTTCAGGGCAAGAACAAACTGAATACTTTGTGGCAGAGCTTGGCTACTAAGCTCAACAGTATGGGTTTCGGTGAAAAAACTGTAGAAGGATGGAAAAAAGTGAGTAAGATTTCATACCCAGTAGTACTAGGAATATACTAGCAGTATCTGTATGGTTGAATAATGATTATGTTGCAGACATTGGTAGATTGGAAATCAAAGACAAAAGCGAAGGCTGCAAAGTTCAAACATGAGATAAATAAAACAGGAGGAGGGGCAAACTAGGAACAGCAACTATCCCAGCAGGAACACAGACTGATAGGTTTCATGGGAGCCAAATCTTTTGAGGGAGATCAAGTGACAGAAATGGGTTTTGGAAAGGTAAGTCATAACCATCAGCAAGTATTTAATATCCATGCAAGTATAAACTTTAAATATATTGCAGGTTCTTGTTGAAAGAACAGAATCCCATCAAAGTATGGAGTATGTTGCAGCTTCCGAAATATCAGGGCCTTCCACGGTTGTAGAATCTGAAGTCCCAGAGAAAATACATAATCCAAAAAGGCTCAGGCCTAACCAGGTTCCCAGAATATCAAATGAGTTATTGAGTATAAACGCTAAGGCCCTAAAAACATTCAAACAAATTGCTACTGATGTTCATAATATTGCTGGCAGTTTGAAGACAATAGCGTCGTTGCTAGAAAAACATTTTGATGGCCATTAATCTGTAGTTTTATAAGAATTTACATATTCTCTTTGTTGAAAGGACTGAATAAGCAGTTGGGTGAACTTATTCTAGTTGCAAAAAAATATAGTGTTCATTTCTATAAAAGTAAATAATTCAGTGTAAAAAATTAAAATATTAATTATTTATTCTGATTGTGTTTTTTGGTGCATTAATGAAAAATTTAAGTTTGAATTTTTTTTAAGGTTGTTCACTTACAGATGAGGTTTCCTTTCCTAGATAATTGGTTTGAAAATAATCTTTGGAACAGATCTAGTGATATTTTCAAAAAATCTTAATATGAAATGGTATCCTCTGATATGGTTGATAGAACTATCAATAACATTGTTATGCAATTATTGTGTTTCATAATCAGAAAATCATATTGCCTGTACGACATGATGGACATTGTAAATTTGAGTAAATACATTTTATACACACTTGTATAGTGGTACTCTTCCACAACCAAATATTGATCATATACATATAAACATCAATTAGGCAGATGCTCTACCATTAACATACAAATTAAATGCACTGGAATCCATAATATTTTAATGGAAATACAATTGTATAACATTTCTTCTAGCAAGTTCACCTTCTACCAATTGTGAGCCATGGATTCCATCATATGGTATATTGCCTGGATTGTTGTGCCCTGGAGCATGAAAATCTTCGTTGAGCATGGCTTCACAACACATATTATGCAGTATGGCACATGCATTTGCAATGTTCCCACTTTTTATAGGTGAACAACGCAAAACTTTTGACAGACACAGAAACCTACCCTTTAAAACCCCGATACATCTCTCCACACAATTTCGGGACTGTATGTGACACTGGGTGTATCTGTATTCAGGGGTTCCTGGAGTAGCATTTTCTATCGGAGTCATTAACCATGGCTGTTGGGGGTAACCTGAATCACCAATGAGCCAACTATTTGTATCACCTGAAAACAATAATATGTACCTATTTATTTCATTGTCTTTTTGATGGAGTTCAGTTGGTGGTGGCCTATTTTTTGACGGTGCAAAAATAAAGTGGAAGTAACCTCAGAAATGAACTGACCTCTTCGAAAACAAGCCTCACCTGTAACAAGATGAATCAGTGGTACAGAAAACAACAACACATTCCTCAGAATGATATTTATGAACATGTTCATATACCTACCATTTGGACATTCTTTGAATGATATCCTTTTCTATTCAAATAGTATGTTCTTCTTCATGGGGTTTGGTTATCTCAATGTGTGTACAGTCGACAGCTCCTATTGTTCCTGGGAAGCGGTTCAGCTGCATAAATTTCTCTTTGATCGCATTTTTACTGTCTGCAGTTCTAGGAAAAGTGACCCATTCTTCGGAAAAATTTCGCATCATGGCAGCTGTTACCTCATGTAATATTTTGGAGATAGTTTGTTGGGAGGTTGAAATATTGTAACTCTGCCCAATAATCTTCTGATATGTCCCTGTAGCATAAAAATGAAGAGCAGTAAAAAATTTCACTGCTGGGGGAACTGCTACAATGCTGTCATTTTGGATATCCACTATTAATTATACCATTGAGTATGAATTGTGCCAAATCCTTGTTAACTCGAAATAACTCCTTGAATCTGATGTAATTTATTGCAAAACAGCCTGAATTGTCTCTCATTACCCTTCTTTTCAAATTTTCACTTCTAATCCTTTCCAATCGTTCTTCTTCTGCTACCGCAAGCACATTCAAGTTGAAAGGTAGCATTTTCATTGATCTCATTCATTAGGAAACACTAAACAGTAAACACCATCACGTCCATCTCCACAAAAAACCCGAATCCCCAACCACATGCATACAGGGCGGGCAGATCAACCAAAACCGCTCTGTACATGCTTATTGAGAGCATCCAGAGATTACTCGAGCATAAAGAAATGGCTATATACGACTTCTTAGACATAGAGGAAGCATTCGACAACACCTCTCACAAAGAAATTAATGAGGCCCTAACGAACAAGGGGGTGGACAGAACCACATCCAGATGGATGTACCAAATGCTGGCTACATGAACTGCTGAAATGAAAGTGGGCGATACCTGCTTTCGGATTAGCACAAACAGGGGATATTCACAAGGAGGAGTACTAGGAGTATCGAAGTAGACGAACTACGTCGAACACTTACCGGGAACGGAGTTACTTGCCTTGGATATGCTGACGACATAGTCAATATGGCCAAAGGCAAATTCGAAGGAAACCTCTGCGATCTCATAGAAAAGAGCTTGAGACTACCAGAAGATGGTGTCTCTTTGTGGGGTTCTGAATTGATTCAAAAACCACAGTGGTACCATTCACTAGAAGAACAAAGCTTCAGCACCTAAGGACTGTTTGCTTCGGCAGAGTAGACTTAGAATGTCAACAAGAGGTGAAGTATCTAGGGCTTACCCTAGACTCAAAACTACTCTATAACAGAAACGTAGAAAAGATCGTTTACAAGGCAAAATCATCACTGATGGTGTGCAGGAATATTGTAGGAAAAACGTGGGGCTGTAACCCACCAATACTGCGATGGATGTACTCCATGATAGTGAGACCTATGATCACCTACGAAGCATTAGTGTGGCAAGGCAGAACCGGACTTGCCACAACAAAGAAAATTCTGGAGAAAGTGCAAAGACTAGCATGTCTTCGTATAACAGGGGCAATGAGGTCGACTCCAACAACAGCAATAAAGGTCATTCTGGACCTCAATCCTCTCCATATTATGGTGAGGAGAACTGCTTGGGAAGCACACCTCAGGTTGGCTAAAGTCGGACTCAAAGGGACAGCACACAATGTCAGGGGCTCAACCCCCACAAAAATTGTTCCAAAATTGTTTTTTCCGTTAACCAGCTGTCACCCCCCTACGAACGACAGCCCTCAGAAGTAGAAACTTGTGCGAGCTAACGATTAACGAGGTCTTACCTTTTAACGTGCGATTCCTAGCACGAGACCAGTGACCATGCTGGGATTCGAACCCACGTCCCTCTGAATGATAGACTAGCGCTCTACCATCATGACCACTGCGGCCCACCTTGCCGATCTCCCAACTAACGAAATTACCAGGAAATTTATTTTCGAGAATATTTTTTGAAAAGAATCAAATACCAAGAGAGAATGAAGCATAGAATCCATACGAGCACTGGAAAATAATACCATAACATAGTACACGGACGGGTCCAAAACTCCTGACGGAACTCGAGCAGGAGTATTTGGCCCTCGCACCAAATACTCCGAACCCATGAGCCAGTTCCCAGTATTTTTCAAGCGGAAATTCACGTCATAGAAAGTTGCATTCAGTTCAACCTCGACAGGAAATACCGGAACAAGGAAATCGCAATCCTCTACGATAGTCAAGCAGCCATCAAATCGTTGAGCTCATATAACATCACATCAAAGATGGTCTGGGAATGCCTAGACGAACCTAAATCTAGGCAAGAACAACAAGATAAACCTCCTCTGGGTGCCAGAGCACGTCGGAGTGGATGGCAATGAACAAGCAGATACCCTGGCACAAAAAGGGGCATCAATGCCACTGATCGGGCCAGAACTATTCTGAGGACTTCTGACTTCAAAGGAGAACTCAGTAAAACTGAAGAAGCAATCAGAGCAACAGGCCAAAGATCTCGGCAATTTCAACTGAGGAAGATCGAAGACACTGATTACCACAAAACTAGTCTAAAGACAATCACGTGATTTCTGGCAGGGCTCTGCAGACTCAAAGAATACCTAAGGAAGCTAGGCTCAGAGGAGGACAGCTCCTGCAGATTCTGTGAGGAACAGATCCAGAAACACCACACCATATATTGATGGAGTGTTATGCTGTACATCACAAGACATTGAATATACTGGGATCACACCAGCTGAGTGTGGGAGAAATACCACAAAATCCTTAAATTTCTCAAGGAATTGGAGCTTGAGGGGCTGCTGTGAACGAGAATACCTTGAAATAATAGAAGAAGATGAGGCATAATAGATCTAATTAGGTCGCACTGGTCGCATCAGTCACCATCCATTAAAGGACCTCGTACATCTCTTACCGGAAATGGCTTTCGTAAATTTGACTGAATATTTGGTATGTACCTAATGTGCAGATCAAAAGTGTTCATAGTCACAAAGCTCAAAAATGGACTGTTTTCGAAATATACCTAGAGCTTTGTTTTTTTTTTGAGATATTCAATTTGAAAGTTCGGTGCCCAGAACTAAACCAACAAATGGTTCTTCTCAGTTATATTAGATGGCGGCGTCCAGCTATCGATAATTTTGCATACTCTGCTCCACACTGGGCATGAAAAGTGATATAAATTCCGAGATTTTTCATACATCTATACATGCTACGAAATAACTCTACAATTATTTTTATTTTTGGATTTTTGCATATTTTGGACATATTTTGAAGATATATTGGAATGCCTAATTCTGAATATACCTGATGTCTGATACATCTCGATAATCAGGCAAATGGGTGCCAAGAAAGTTCTCTCATAATCGCTTGAAATGATACCAAAGATGCAGATAATTTCACGGATTTGTTAGGCTGTGATATGCTCTCATCCATTTCAAGTCATTCTGAAGGTGTTCATACGAAAACAACATTAAAAGTAATCATAGTTGCTATCTCTGAGAATTTATGATTAAGACATTCCCGTTCTCCCCTTTACAGCTCGCTGAGCCTATAGTTATGAACGTTTCAGAGCATATGTTCCATATTATTGGACATACGGTATATTCAGAATAAGTTATTTTGGTCTATCTCCAAAATATACCCAATATATGTCTTTTTCCGGTTATTTCTTAGCATGAATAGATGTATGGAAGATCTTAAAATTTGTTTTTTTTTTTTCATTGTCGGTGTGGAGCAGTGTGCTGGAAATTATTGATGGCGATGCCTGATAAAACTAAGAAGGATCATTTGTCGGTATGGTTCTGGTTGCCAAACATCTGAACACGTTTAAAAGTAAGAGCCACGTCTTTCCTAGCTTGCACAAGTTTCTCGAATACTTCAAAGGTTTGCTCGTGAGGTTGCAGCCGGTTGAGGGTTGAAGAAAAAAAAAATCGAGTTCAACGAAGCATCTGTTGATGTTACGTCAATTATATCCACAGCACCTTGTATATTAACAGTTACAACAGACATTTTCTTCACTGAGGATGAGGATTCTTCCGTCATTTCCCTCCATAGTATATACCTACCTGCGAATATTGTGTTTTCATGGATTTTGGAAAGCGCGTACATTCATGAATACAGAATAAACTGTTTTAGTTATTCAAAGTATCAATTTTTGAACTGAGAAAACAAATTCAATTTAAAGCTTCCTTATCAACGGTAGTTATTCATATTAAATGAGACACATTTACCCCTCGAAGTCAAAGCAGACAGCTCAAAGGAATCTTATATTATTTATGCTGGATTCTCTCGACTAGGTCTCCTGAACTGTACTTTGTCTCTGACTATAAAATTACATTTACGTTTTTCAGAATGATTTACGAACGTGGAGTCTTGATATATGGAACACGGAAAAAATAAATTCAATAAATATTTTTATCTTGTCTGGAATGAAATAGAGGGGTTGATTTATCATTCATATTGTGTATCGTTGGTTAGGAAAATCAAATATATGTATTTATATGAATCATGTTTGGATTTGGACTGAAAATGTAATGTCGGGGTTGAATTGGAAAACTTGATTGGAATACGGAATTAAAAGGGTGGAAAAATGAAATCGATATGGTTTTGGAATAGAAATGAGAAGTTTTCAGAGGACGACTCTTCATTTTAACATAAGACTAATATTCTCCTTTTTATTGTATTTGTGGTTAATCAACGCAGAACTGAATGACCTGAATAATTTTGACAATGTAGTTATACCATCCTCTTCAAACATTTCCACAAACTGAGAAATGGCAACTATATGGTGAAATCGAATACATTACTTGCTTATACCACGACGAAGAACTACGAGTACATCTGAAATATACTTGCAAATCGTTTCGAGGTTATTGCTCTCATCAGTGCTAGGGTGTATCAGACGACACTGGAGTTATCTGTGTGTCAGTTAAGTGAATCATAAAAATATTAATCTTCACTCATAAACAGTCGTAGAGTGTACCCAAAGAATGAGAGAATGATTAATTCAATCTGTATACTCCCTTTGCAGTTTCATTCGAATAATAATTGAGCATTTATTGAAAAACTCAACTTAATATGAACGAAAGTATACTTTTGTGGTTTAAGAAACAAATCAGCTAATTCTTCCTCGAATATAATTTTTTCTCGAAAGAATTTAACCAAGGTGAGTACTCATTTCATAATAAAAGGGTTATTTTGCTGCGCCCTCCAACGTTGAATCGATAGTTCTACAAGTTCCATTACGAAACATGTGTTACTTCTCATGGCGGCGAATAAAAAGATTTGCAATACTGATGATATTAGGTGAAGTGCTATGCGGAACCGGGTCAATGCGGGTGAGATCATCTGCACTCTCCTCAACTTTGTTTCCTTTTTATACAAAGAGGAGGTTCGGTAAATATTTCTTGAAAGTTTTGTTCTTTAACTTGGGAATGGAATAATTCGAACGATCTCATTCGGTTTGCGGATCGAAAATTTGCATGGATATATTTATTATTGATAAAGTTTAAAGCAGTGGTTGTGCAGACATCATAGAGTAAGTTTTTAGTCAGAATATTTAAAAAAATATATCAAAATCTATCAAAAAATAATCAAACGATTATTGTATGTAATAGTAGTGTGAGACAGGGAAATAATTGTAAATAGATACTCAGTATGTATTGTAGAAAATGCTAAGTTATTCAAGCAGTCACTGCCATATTAACTAGGAAATTAGTTGATTTCAATTGTCATTGGAATTTATTCACCAGCTTTTTTTCTGTGGATTTGTATTTATTACTAAAAATATTATAATTTTTTTAATTTCTTATAGCAAAAAATGTTGAACAAAATCAAATTATTTTAATAAATATTTGATATTAGTTAATTTAAACGTTATGATGAGTGAAATTGCTTAAAATGATTCACTTGTCGATTTCAACGAAATTTCTAATAAAAGTTTGAAATAAATTGTTATTAATTCATACACATCATTTCAAATTCGGAACTAAAGCACAAGAGTATTGATATTTTCCATTCAGCGTGTTGACAGGCTCATTTGGATGCGATTGAATAGTGAAAAATATTCATTATCCGTACTAAAAAAATGTGGTAAGGTTTGAGTGACCTTTCCAGTAACGATGGGATCGTAATTTCTTAACGTAAATCTTAGAACTTATTGATTGAAATGATTTGACTTATAGTTTTCTTGATTTAGGGTAAAAGTATCGAATGAGGTTTATCTTGGGTCGTACTTGTGAACAACATAAAATAGTTTCTGTGTTTTATATGTGAATTGGTTCGATATTAACGTTTATGAGGAAAGTTAGCCTTTTTTCAAGAGTGGTCATGTCACTACTCCTCAAGCTATCAGTCCATTAGCTTGTTACTTTATTAAAGAGCATAATACAAACTCAAAAATGACTCATATACAGGGTGTCCTACGAGGTTTTTGCCAGTATATATCACGAAAACTATTGGAACTACGCTTCGATCAAATAACACAACCTAGATGAGTAACTCGCTGCACACGCATTAAAATTTGTGTGTAAGGAACATCTTCCTCCAACAGCAGTGTCGTGCGTTGTTAACAGAAATTTTGAGGTTCAATAAAATAGAAATAATGGAAACCCAATATGGAATAGAAACCTAAAATTATGATGAAATAATCTCCACAGGATTTTGAGAACAGCCGATGCTCTAATTGACATTATTTTTTCATAATTCATTCATTTCACTATTTTCCAATTCGGTTTCCCATCCTTGATAGTTACGACACTGTTAGCTTTCCTATGAAATGACATATTTTGATTTCCAGCCTCAAATGTTCTTTTACACATTTCAGATAATAAAAACTAACGATACTTTAACACGTTGCATGCTGACAACGTCAGTGTGTAGTTTTGCGAAATGCTAACGACGCCGCAACTGCGTTTTCCTGGTATTTGAGAATGAGTGAGTTTTTTTCCTCTGAATTGAATAATGATCTCATCCTCGAAAACTCGATGGTATATTTTTCAACTTTGATAACGGAAACTTCGTATTCATCGATTTTATTGTGAAAGGAATTATTTTTAATCACGTTTCTACCCATTCCCCTTGTTTATCTGCACTTTTGCAAGAGCACTTTGACCCTCTTCTAGGAGTCCGAATGACATGAAATTTAACGGGTGTTTATAATTCGGGTGACAGTGCATTATGGAATTTTTGTTGAAGCAAAATGGCGGCTTCTTGATGGTAGAAGAAAAGATTATGAATGTTTTTGTCAAAATTCATTAATTCAACGTCCAATACAGTCCAATTATTTTCAAAATGGTTATGTGAGAGTTTTTTGTGTAGGAGATTAGAAATTTTTTGTCAAAATTCATGATTTCAAAATGGTGGACGAAATTTGTGAATAAAGTCCGATTCTATTCTATTCTCTTTACCTTTACCTCAATCATTAATTCAAGGTGGCGGACGAGATTCGAGGATATGGTCTGATTATATTCAAAACGTGTAATTTCAGTATTAAAAATTGAAAAATTGTTTGATCATAATGTAATTGATACGCGCATTTTTAACAAAAACAAAAATATTTAAGGCGAATGAAACGTTACCGAATACCGTATCCTTTCTTAGTTTGTTCTGTGAACAAATCTTACATCTCTGTGTTTGGCCACGATGGAGTTATTTCAGTTAATTTATGAGGTGTACCTTGTCTTGAATAAGCTGGTGGTATTGATGGTGTTTCTGTCGTTCTTGAAAAAGAGTTTCAATATTTCTAAAAAAAAAAAATGTTAGAAAAACTATTGATTATAACCATCAGGAATATTCAATAAAATTTTTAGAGCCTTCGTTGGCGCTTCTTATTGATCTATAATATACAGGGTGTTCCATTTGAAATTGAGAAGATCGCATGTTTATTAAAAATGTTTGTCAAGATGTTTTTCGCACGCTGTATATCACAGGTTACTATTTGAATCTCATTAAAATCAATTTCAATGGCACTTGGCACATCTGTATTTTTCCAAATAAAATTGTCATGCTAGAAATCTCGAAATCAGTCAATATTTTCGATAAAAAGATTAACGTAAATAGGTACCTTTCATTCATCATGTTGAAACCGAAAAAAATACAGGTTACCTAAAAACTAAGTTTGGACCCGCCCAGAAAAAACAGAACACCCTTTGTAAGTGCCATTATTTTCATTTTGTAGAGCTCAGAAAATAGCATACTTTTTGTGATAAAATCATCCATCTATCTAAAAAACAAAATGGGGTATTGGATGCCTCTGGTGTCACTCAATGAGAACAAAAGAAGATTTTCCCTTCACAACACTAGTAATTTGATTCCTAGAAATCCTAGATGCAGTTTAGTAATCCTACTGATGAAGTTAACTTGGTTAACGAAATGCGCTTCTAGGAATGATATTATACTAGTGTGGTGAAGGGGAAAACTTCTTTTGTTCTCATCCATCTATCTATTACCATAATGGAATGTCCCTCTAATGGAAAACTTTGTTATCATTCATTTTCGGAGACAAAAAAGTTATTCTTCATAAAAAGTTCTGCATGTTCTGAAATCTGACATACAATAATCAGATATCAAGTTTTTTCAGTCAGTCAGTCAATCAGTTTGTCAAAAAAATATGAATTTCACAAAAAATAAATTAATAATAATAATTTTTGACGATATCGAAAATTGTTATTGCAAAAAGTTGTTCAGAACTGAAAACTATTTAAATATGTAATTACATCCATTTGCAATGAAAAATTAGGTTTTGT
Source organism: Chrysolina americana (assembly GCA_958502065.1). NCBI lineage: Eukaryota > Metazoa > Arthropoda > Insecta > Coleoptera > Chrysomelidae > Chrysolina > Chrysolina americana. The sequence goes on along the minus strand of OY293414.1, from coordinate 60,715,434 downwards.
TAATATTTACTAATTTTTTTATTTTGACTGAACATTTATCTCTTGTGATTATGAATCACATGATAACCTTTTCGATTCTAAATGTTTTTTATCAATTTTGTAATTTAAACATGTTAATAACAATTTTCAATATTGTCAAGTATAAATGTATTCTAGTCTTGAGTAAAATTAATAATTTTGGACAAACCGCGTATAGTATTGAAAAAAGTTGATATCTGATAATTGTATTCTAGATTTGAGAACATGCAGAAGTTTTTATGAGCAGGAATAACTTTTTTCCCTACAATTGATTATGAAGAAGTTCTCCGAATGGTTTCAACTTTTTGAGACATAATGTATCAGCGATACTTTACATAATTTACCGAAACAAACAAACAAAATTTCTATGAAATTTGGATCCTCCATAAACCGCGCCGAAGGCTTAGGAAAAACTTCTGTTTTCCAAAATATTTTTTCATCAACATTTGTCTTGTGTTTCATTTTCGGTTTTTTTAACAATTTTTTCTGGTTGGCCTAGTGCTTGGTTCCTTTTTGCCTATTTTGGTGGTGCTATAAACCTAACTGGACTGGATTATTGTGATAATCGATAAACACTGAATTCCTTTCGAAATCACTGTGACTGAAAATTGAGTTGTAGTCACTATCTTTCATCACCACCACCAACACACAAAAAAACAATCAATGAAAGTGCAAATTTTTGCTATAAGATTTTTCAACAGCTGTATTTACTAATAGGAAAATTTTGCCATCTTGAAGCCGCCATTTTTGTTTCCTTTTACATAACTTCCATAATGCAGTACATGAACACCCTGCCAAATTTCAAGTTATTCGTAGTGGGTCAAAATGCACTTGCAAAATGTGCAGACAAACAAGAAGGTGAGTTTATAAAAAACGTGTTAGGAAAAAAACATAATTGCATCCACAATAAACTCGATCATGACGAAGTTTCCATTATAAAAGTAAAATTCGGGGATGAGGATGAGCTAATCAACCAATTCTGAGAAAATATCTTCGATCAGAATTGTTTCCGTCCCCGAAAACTAGGCAAACGCCATTTGCGGCGTCGCTAGCATATCGCAAAATCATACAATAACGCCGGTTGGCGTCATTAGCATGCAACGTGTTAACACAAATTAACTCAGAATTTGGTCTTTATTCACGAAAAAACACTCCAATAAGCCAAAGACGAAAAAAACAGATGTTTTGTTGTTGTTCTGTCATATTTGATATTCGATATTCCATATGCAATGTTGCCGTACTGACCAGACTATATCGACAACGAAGAATCTCCGTTCGGCGATGGAAATACTATCGTTTTTACATGCTCCCAACAAGCTGCAATGAACGTTTCAATTGCCTTCTTATTGCTATATATTTCATCCAAGACAGTATTTTTGGATTTTCGTTGCCATGAATATACCCGACAGATATCAAAATCTAGCTGACATGCCTATTGAATCCTTAAAAAAATGCGACATGGCAATAATGTCATGATTTGAGGGATAACATTATGAAACTTCAATTATTCACATCGGCATGCAATTTGAAAACATGGAAGTCCTCTTTTATTTTTTTGTTTTTCGTAAACCTTTGAATCCTTTGGGCTGCTGTGAATTGCATGCCATCAATTAGTAGTGTTTCAATTTGTTTGAATATCCTGATATTACAACGGCAGGCAGTATTAGTAGAACACAAAAATTCTCCACAAAAAGAAACGATTTCCTTATGAAGGGCACACGTGCTGCAGCCAGGAACCCGTCTATTTTTCATAATTTAGGGTCGATTATCAAGCCTTGAAAAGGCATGCAGTGTAAAATGGGGAAACGTCACCTGTCACCAGCTCCTGGTCTATGATCCACGAATACACAAAGTGATAGATGGCTGTTCAACATCTATATAGATTCGTTTATTGATTCAAGCTTGGCAATAGCCCGATGTTGACTTGAAATTCATATTGATTCTCAGAAGAGAACAATTTTTACGATAGTAGTAATTAGAGATAACGTCTATCATTCTGTGTCCGAGTAATCATCCATTTCGTATGAAGGAATAATATTGGACAATATTTCAATGGATTCGAATGAATTTGCCAAACATTTAGTAGACCTTGGCTGATATTATTATATTCTGGCACTTTTTCAGTTTTCAATTAGTATATAATTGCTCTGATCGTTTCGTGAAAGTTTTCAGAAAAATTTGAAATTTGAAATATGGTATTATTTTCTTTAGTTTGGTTTTATCTGCATGTTTTCGAACTAGGTATACGTGTGAAGTGTAAAGATGAAGTGTTTGCTATATTTACCCCAGTAGTAATAGCTACAATCTGTTTTATTTCATTTATATATTGATTTTGAGGTTTGCTAATCATTTCATTTACCACCTGCCACAATCTTTGTGCAGATTTTTTGTATTACTCATAATTTTTATCATTGAAATTATTGCTTACTATAATTAAACTTCTTTCTACTTAATTTTTTTGTAGCAATAACGTAGTCATGTTATTAATTTTTTATATTTTTGTAATTTTTCTTCTTAGTCGATTTGATTAGTCGTTGTTGAATCCACTATTTTCTTCTTCTCATCTTTGTATTCTGATATATTTTTTTTTCAATAATTTCAGACATTTTATTGAAAATGAGAGTGGAAGTTAATTTGCATTTTTCGACTCATATTCATTATGTGGCTGGGGGTAATTTGAAAGTGGATTCCTTCCCAAATTCTACCAAAATGAAGAAAGTATGAAATTACAGGTATACAAGTCTAGAGACTCTCAGTTTATTTTTGTGCGAAGTCCAGCATAATGAATCTGACAAAAACTTAATTTCAGATGTACGCACCTCAAACGGATGTTGACCATCCTATTATCTCACTCATTCCGTAAAAAATGTAAAATTCTTCAACTGTTGTTATGATCACTTATATGATTTCTTGTTTTAGTCACATTATTTGATTTTACCTGTCAACAACTTCAAAGCAATGTAATGATTCACAGAATGAATACTCTACCTCTGAGACTTCACGAAAATGGCCAGACTACACACATTCAGCCAGATGTACAGAGAAAGCTTCTTGTATATTGCACCCCATGCTCTCAAGATGATAAAACTTGTTTTCCAAGCAAGATAGCATTAATTCAGCTGAACGAATTAATTTTACTGTTCTCCTGCTGTTTCTGTTTTATGTTTCAAAATAAACTACACACATTTTCCCAAAGAACATTTCACAAAGAAACAAACTTAATATCGTAAAGATAATTACATTCCATTTGGGAGTATCGTAGTACAGTTTTAATTATCTATTTTATCTTTTCAGGAACATAAACAGGAATATGTTCGTTATAAAAAAATGAAATAAAACTGTTAGTCATATACAAACAGTTTCCATTACATGTATCTGGATTTCTAAACGAGTTGGCACGAACGAATGGCACTTTTTTTAAATTAGGTGTTCAAATAAGGTATGTTTGTGTATATTTTGTGCATCAAATTTCAACGTCACTCTATGTTATGTTTCAATACTTAAGATCGACGGTTTATGAAATGCTATATATTTTTCAAAAACAGTTAAATTATCCAAACAGAAAAAATATATCTTATAGACAGAGATATATAGAAGTGTAATATTTTGCGGAATCGTTAATAGAATAATTTTTGCCAGATTCTGAAGAAAGAACTATGTCAACTTTGTGAAAGTAGCATGTTGATGAAACCATTAAGTGAACATTCAAATGAATAACTATGGAATATTTCAGATTTGCCAAATTGAATTGATAAAATTGTCTCGTTTCGAATATCTCAATGATGATTTCCTAAACTTAATCATTATTATTTATGGTAGATGCGGTAATCTGCCAGAACATGTGAATTTGCAGAAAGGTTCCCGAATTTTTCTAGGCCGATACATTGGCTTACTGTAGGGCCTATTCTGATGATTCAATGAATGAAACAAAATCTTCTGTCCGGATATCAGCCTCCAATATAGAAGGGATAAAAACATTATTGACTTCCCTTCAGATTCGCAAAGAAGGATAGATTTTTGCGACTTATTTTTTATATAGAAAAAGAAAGATCCACGTCTACCAGACAGGTAGACAGGTAGACAGGTAGATAGACGGATAGGCGGATAGACGGATAGACGAATAGACGAATAGACGGATAGACGGATAGACAGATAGACAGATAGATAGATAGATAGATCGATCGGATATTTTTAGATGACTTACAGATACATATGGACATAACTAGAGGAAAAGACCGATTGATAGGAGATTTCAATACAAAATCACTCACACGGGGATCAAAAATTGCGAATGAAAGAAGTCAGTTTAAATTAGGTGTTCAAATAAGGTATGTTTATCTGAAATGTTGCGGTGATCTTCCGTTACATAGGACGCAGGCATCAACTTATCATTCAAACACAAGACTGAATTTTATTTTGTGCATCAAATTTCAACGTCACTCTATGTTATGTTTCAATACTTAAGATCGACGGTTTATGAAATGCTATATATTTTTCAAAAACAGTTAAATTATCCAAACAGAAAAAATATATCTTATAGACAGAGATATATAGAAGTGTAATATTTTGCGGAATCGTTAATAGAATAATTTTTGCCAGATTCTGAAGAAAGAACTATGTCAACTTCGTGAAAGTAGCATGTTGATGAAACCATTAAGTGAACATTCAAATGAATAACTATGGAATATTTCAGATTTGCCAAATTGAATTGATAAAATTGTCTCGTTTCGAATATCTCAATGATGATTTCCTAAACTTAATCATTATTATTTATGGTAGAAGCGGTAATCTGCCAGAACATGTGAATTTGCAGAAAGGTTCCCGAATTTTTCTAGGCCGATACATTGGCTTACTGTAGGGCCTATTCTGATGATTCAATGAATGAAACAAAATCTTCTGTCCGGATATCAGCCTCCAATATAGAAGGGATAAAAACATTATTGACTTCCCTTCAGATTCGCAAAGAAGGATAGATTTTTGCGACTTATTTTTTATATAGAAAAAGAAAGATCCACGTCTACCAGACAGGTAGACAGGTAGACAGGTAGACAGGTAGACAGGTAGATAGACGGATAGGCGGATAGACGGATAGACGAATAGACGAATAGACGGATAGACGGATAGACAGATAGACAGATAGATAGATAGATAGATCGATCGGATATTTTTAGATGACTTACAGATACATATGGACATAACTAGAGGAAAAGACCGATTTATAGGAGATTTCAATACAAAATCACTCACACGGGGATCAAAAATTGCGAATGAAAGAAGTCAGTTTAAATTAGGTGTTCAAATAAGGTATGTTTATCTGAAATGTTGCGGTGATCTTCCGTTACATAGGACGCAGGCATCAACTTATCATTCAAACACAAGACTGAATTTTATTTTGTGCATCAAATTTCAACGTCACTCTATGTTATGTTTCAATACTTAAGATCGACGGTTTATGAAATGCTATATATTTTTCAAAAACAGTTAAATTATCCAAACAGAAAAAATATATCTTATAGACAGAGATATATAGAAGTGTAATATTTTGCGGAATCGTTAATAGAATAATTTTTGCCAGATTCTGAAGAAAGAACTATGTCAACTTCGTGAAAGTAGCATGTTGATGAAACCATTAAGTGAACATTCAAATGAATAACTATGGAATATTTCAGATTTGCCAAATTGAATTGATAAAATTGTCTCGTTTCGAATATCTCAATGATGATTTCCTAAACTTAATCATTATTATTTATGGTAGATGCGGTAATCTGCCAGAACATGTGAATTTGCAGAAAGGTTCCCGAATTTTTCTAGGCCGATACATTGGCTTACTGTAGGGCCTATTCTGATGATTCAATGAATGAAACAAAATCTTCTGTCCGGATATCAGCCTCCAATATAGAAGGAATAAAAACATTATTGACTTCCCTTCAGATTCGCAAAGAAGGATAGATTTTTGCGACTTATTTTTTATATAGAAAAAGAAAGATCCACATATGGACATAACTAGAGGAAAAGACCGATTGATAGGAGATTTCAATACAAAATCACTCACACGGGGATCAAAAATTGCGAATGAAAGAAGTCAGGTCTTCGAAGAATTCATCGAAACAAATAGCCTATCAGTCATAATATAGGAGATACTCCCACTTTCCAAAATGCAAATGGAACCTCCATTATAGACATCACACTAGCAACAATGAATATACGTAAAAGAATACAGGGAATGTAGAAGAAGAACTAGAAAATATGAGTAACCATCGAAAAATTAGCTTTGAATTATTATCCGAACAAGAGAATGCGACACAAAACAAAAGCAACAGGGGATGGAAAATATCTCTTGACACGATACAGAAACTTATTGGTGGACAAGTGATATAGCGGAAAAATGGAAAGTTTGCATACAACACAGACGGACTCTCACAAGGCTGAGAAAAATAAAAGATAGAGAAAACACAATGGAACAGATAACCAGAGAGTATAAGAATGCAAAACAAGAACTCAAGAAAGCAATAATAAAGAGAAAGGAACAATGCTGGAAAGAACTCTGCTCAGACCTGAACGAAGATATATGGGGAAAAGCATATAAAATAGTAACCAAAAAACTGAACATCAAACCGACTTTAACTGTAAATCCAGAAGAAACAGAAAAATAAATTAGAACACTTTTTCCTGATCATCCAACGATTGAATGGCCAGAAATACATATAGAAGAACGAAGTATAGTAGAATTCACCACTGAAGAAATAACAGAAGCCAGTGAAACAATAAAAACTAGAAAAGCGCCAGGGCCGGACCATATATCCCCTGAGGTAATAAAAGTAATCATGGAAGAAAACACAGAGTATATCAAAGAAACAATGAACATCTGCTTGAGGCAAGGAATATTTCCAGACGAATGGAAAAAAGCAAGATTGGTTCTGATACCCAAACCAAAAAAAGACCCACTAGCCCAAATAAAATATAGACCTTTGAGTATAATAGATGGCATGAGCAAGTTCTGGCAAGACTAGAAAAAGATCTGACAGAGAAAAATGCTATAGCAAGCAGCCAACATGGATACAGAAAGGGAAGATCAATTATAACAGCTCTGAAAAGAGTTCAAGAAATCAAAGAATACGCAAGGAAAAGAGAATGTTGTTGTTTGATGATTACAGTAGACATAGAAAACGCGTTCAATTCAGCACCGTGGAATGGCATAATAAAAATGCTGAATAAAGAAGGAGTGACCGGATATCTATTGAGAATAATCCAGTCATATCTGAAAGATAGATATATATTGAAAGGAGATGGTGGAATACAGAAAATTACAGCCAGAGTCCGGCAGGGCTCGGTGCTAGGACCCATCCTATGGAATACATTTTATAATGAAATTCTCGAAGTTAACTTAGGGAAAAGGGTGGAACTAATAGCATGCGACTTGGCTATAATCACAACAGCAGAAACAAGAGAGCAAACAGAGGAAACATCGCAACATGCGATAAATATAATTAAAGACAGAATGGAGGAAATGGGACTCAAAGTAGCAGTATCAAAAACAGAAATTGTGGAATTAACAGGTGAAAGGAAGATGAAATACTCATCAATCTGATTGGAGGATAAGGATATCAACATGGGAAGTGCAATCAAATACCTTGGGGTATATCTAGATGAAGGAATGAGAATGACAACACACGTTAAAAAGACCTGTGAGAAGGCCAATAAGGTCTTAAACGATCTAACAAGGATAACCGCAAATGTGGGGGACCAAGAGCAGATAAAAGGAAAGTACTGATGATGGCTGTAACGTCAGTAATCCTGTATGGCGCTCCTATATGGAAACCTGCTCTCAATTATAAGAAATATGAAACGTTGCTCGAAAGGATAAATAGGAGAATGGCAATAAGAATAACATCAGCCTACAGAACTGTACCTACAACAGCAGTACTCGTCATAGCAGGAATTTTACCCATCAAAATTAGTGTTGAGGAAAGAAAAATCATATATGAGAGAGGACAGGCATATACAAAGGAAGCAAGGGAAGAGACTACGATGAAATGGCAAGCAGTATGGGAACTTTACGAAGGGTGGACCAAAGTTTTTATAAAAGAAGTCAAGAAGTGGCAAGACAGGAAGTGGGGTGAAGCAGACTATTTCCTTACACAAGCTATTACTTGGGCACGGGGTATTTGGAAAGTATTTACACAGAATCGGGAAAGCAGAAAATGAAAGATGTTGGTATTGCGATAATGTGGATACAGCGAAACACACGCTTTTCGAATGTATCAAATGGGAAGAAATAAGGAGGGAGGCTTACACATGCAGCATGTAACGTTGTGATAACAGAAATAAATATAGGCGAACTGATGATGCAGAGTGAAGAGCTTTGGAATACAACAACGGGGATGTTGAAGACAATAATGAAAAAGAAGACAGTAGAAGAAAGAATTAGAAGAACAGCAATGTAGACTTACGGTTTCGCTTCTGAAGTAATGCCTCTGGCGGTCCCAGAACGATTCCTCGAATAGAATATAGATGTATAGGTTGGATACAGTGTCTCGTTTTAGTATCCCGAAGCTGTAATGAATCTTTTAAACGACCATGCAGTGCATCAAAACTTGCTATGGACATTTGGAAAAATTTTAATTCATCTTTCCGAATTTCCACGAATAAATTATAGAAAGTACCTCCTTTTTCCCTTTTTTGGTTTATGGGATGCATCCAGTATATCCTCTTTCTATTTAGCCGTCGACGACAACGGTGCAACAACCACATAATAACAATTTTTTACGATTTGTTATTCCCCAATCCATGTTCACTACACACGGTTCTCTAGACACTGCTATCGGACGACTAATGTTGGTTGTAAATCGGTGTTTGTGAAAAGAGCGTTATTTGCCCGACTTTTTGTCAACCCGACTAAAGTCGGTGTGTGTAAAAATAGCGGAACACAAACACTTTACGCAGCGAGGTGACACGCCAAAATCCGGTATCAATATTTTGCAAAATTTTTTATTGCTCCAAAAACAATCCGTATTTTTGTCGCTTCAATATGGAAACAAACTGTATATATAATCAAACTTTTTGTTTCCATACTTCAGGCGCGCACTGTATTTATTGTACTTATTGTACCTTATCTCTGTATTTCAAACAAATTTACTTGGGCTGACGTTTATATTTTGTTCTTATATTTTGTTGGAATGGAATTTATTCTGGATGGACTGATTCATTTCGAATACATCATCCAAACTATTACGAGAGAAATGTGCAAAGCTGCCAAACCTAACTACCTGGAATAACCTCTATGGTATTTCACGATATGAGAAAGGGCAAGACGAAAATAAATCTGATTCATTGCTATAATTTTCATCATTAATAATCTCTGATATCAGATAATTCCGTACGGAGCCACTGAAAAGACTAAACGAATTGTTCTGACGGGTTCTGTGATGTGTGTTCTTCGGAAAATGAAGTGAAGTTAGGCCATTTGAACCCTTCATTATGCGTTGACAGATAGTTCTGTCAGCTTGATGATCACTCGCTATCGAAGAAGCCGACAGAAACCTGGTATTAGTCAGACTTAGTTTAATGGTAGCTATTAAATACAGATACTGGAGGGAGTGATAATATGAGGAGGAAATATCAAATAAATTGCTACAAAAGTGACGAGACATTCCATATGTCAGTTTTTCTTATTTTCTTCAGTGCTGCATTAGGCTGGAAAAATTGCTATTGCCGTTTTAATCTATGGTGAACTGATTTCGATTCTAATTTTGAACTTCTTCGAAGATGTTATATTGGTTGTTGAAATTGGTTACATTATTGAGGATATACAATTTTTTTTACAGATTTTTGTGGTACTGAGGTAGGTTTTTAAATTTTATTTCATGCCAGACCCAATACAGTATTGTCCTCGCAGGTTTAGTTGATTAACGGTTGTAGAATTGTATTTGCATGAGTTGTATATATTATATTGTAAATTTAATATTATTAAACTTTTTGTATTTTGTATTCGTATTTTGTTGGGTGTGTCTAATGGAACGTATCCATAGAAATCTCAATGGAGTAGTAAAGGACCCCGCACTTTTTATAGGTAAAATGGTTGCTGGTGAAATTGTCTGAATTCTCAGTGCATTGTACTATTCGATGTATCGATTGAACGTGCAGAATCGCAAAGTTCGTTGATGGATAGATTTTGTAGTTCAAGTTAAATATCAGTAATTTTTATTTAATTATCTTCTCGGGATTCAAAAGTGCCAACTGCATTTTTTTTCGCTCTTATCATCAATGAACCTTCATATACAAAGTGAAAAATAAAAACATTATAATGTCTGAAAATTCGATGTAGTAAAGAAATATTGATTAAATCATTTCGGCATGCAATATACTATTTTCATTCCATCATTAATCACAATTCATACATTTTTTACAGGGTGATTTTAAAAATTGGTGAAATAAATGGCCAGGTCTTTCGTACACATCCTATTCAAGTGATTTATCATCCTCAGAAGATAGCTGATACCGTATAAACATGATTTCGTTGGGATATGTAGGGTGATCATGAAACTTTTCGATGATAAAAATGACAATATATCAACGTTTCAGAAATCACCCTGTAACTCACGATTAACTCGACGAAATTCCTTTATTATTATTTACTATATTCATCATTATCTCCTCAACACTGTCCTAAATATGCAGTTTTCTACTATGACTAGTTTCATCATAGTTATTAATTGAGAAACTTATTACCATTTGCATGACGAGTTGAAGGAACTTGTTCACGCGTACATTCTACTAGTGGCCAAGATTTTTCACAAATAGTGAAACGTGAGAATGTGGAGATCAAAATAAACATAAAAGAGGGTTCTATCAATCATTTTCACTTTTACCAGATAGTTCGTTTTTTATTCCGACATAGCTTGAACCAACAAAATTCACATAACTATCTGTACCTTATATTATTCAATTCATATAACTAATGTAATTGTTATCTCTAATCTTCACCCTCTTTTATATTTATTTCGATGTCCACATTCTCACGTTTCACTATTTGTGAAAAATCTTGGCCACTAGCAGAATGTACGCGTGAACAAGTTCCTTCAACTCGTCATGCAAATGGTAATAAGTTTCTTAATAATAACTATGAAACTAGTCATAGTAGAAAATCGAGTTTTTGGGACAGTGTTGAGGAGATAATGATGAATATATTAAATAATAATAAAGGAATTTCACCGTGTTAATTGTGAATTACAAGGTGTTGTAATTTTTATCATCGAACATTTTCATGATGGCCCTATATATATATTCCAACGAAATCATGTTTATACGGTATCAGCTAACTTCAGAGGATGATAATTCACTTGAATATACAGGATGTGTACGAAAGAACACGCCATATATATAGTATATAGTAGTAGTATATTGCATGCCAACATAATTTTATCAATATTTCATTATTACATCGATTTTCAGACATTACTAAAATGTTTTTATTTTTCACTCTGTACATAGTAATATAATCTGCACGATCTGAATGATTTTTAGTACATATCTACGTTGATGATAAAAGCGACAAAAAATGCAGTTCACTTTCAAATCCCAAGAAAATAATTAAATAAAAATTACCGATTTTCAACTTGAAAGCCCTGTATTTCAAAATCTATCCATCAACGAACTTTGCGATCCTGCAAGTTCAATCAGTACATCGAATACTACAAAATACTAAAAATTCAGACAATTTCACTGAGAACCATTTTATCTATAAACAGTGCGGGGTCCTTTAATACCGAATCCGAAACACTTAAACTAAAATAGACTAATTAACCTGGTGAAAGTTAACTACGAACCACTGACGATGGATCAAAACAATAAACCCTAGCAGGACTTAGTATTACGGAACCCGCCAATTTGGTTATCTCGGCACCTTGCTCGTTACGATCAAATAAACTAACCAAATGAAAAATGCGTTCTTACCACAGACACTTATAATGTGAAGATTCTTATAGACAAGTTCTCCTTCTGGGGTTATCGGGTTGCTCACGTTTACGAAGATTCTCTCAGACCGCTTCAAACTGTGCTAAGGCTGGAGTATATAAACCTAAGTGGCTGCAGATAATTATTGATATTTATCCGGATCAGCGATCGGCCACAACATGTGGGCGCTCTTGGAATAATTGATAAGGTTCGTCGAGAAACTTTATGATTTGCGATTCTTGTTGCTGATATTACTAGTGACTTCTTTGCAAATACCAGCATCCGTATTTTACCAATGCAATGAATGTTGTGTGGGTGTAAACAGCATGCTTTATCGCACTGCACTTGCGAAAGATTGGATACCAGATAAGTGTTGTCACACCAAATTGTTATTATCTACCATCGTGTGTATGTATCTCTCATGATTTCCAACCAGAGGGGCAGTATTTCTCCTCTTTGTTTGCAAAAAAAATAAGAGGTGTTATACATAGCATTGTTAAATTGCATCACTCGGTAGAAGTTAACGGCTTCGTCTTCCCTATCTTGCATAAGTCTCTCAAAGACTTCAAAGGGTTGCTTGTAAGAGTTCAGCTGCTCAACAAAAAGAACAAAATTCCACCTACTGTTATCTGCCACTTCATGGTACAACGACCTTAAAGATACGATACGTAATCCCAGGATAAGGCGACAGGCTCTGGTGTCTTTCACACCATGCATTTTTGCCATGTACCATCATTGGATGCTCATTGAATTCGTAGCAATACAGAAAATCGTTCCCAAATTACCTGTCTACCTTAAGTGCCTGCTGATTCCTCATTTCATGAACTGGAGCTGTGGGAGCACAGATGGAACATAAAGGAAGTAGTCTCAAACTATTTCGGCTTGCACAGCCCTCACTAATCTCGGCCAAAAATTTTTCCTTGACTGGTAAATAGTACTTACTTCATATGTAGCGTTTTCTCTCTTTTTGTTGCAATAATATGAGCTCTCATTCATTTAAACAGTAGAGGTTTCATACACAAGTCATTCACGATACTACAGAAGCAGTTTATCACCAGTTTATCTCCACCAGACATGTCGGTACATGTCATCCACCTTATAGTTCAATTCTCATTTTCCATATATGAATAGGATTCTAAAAAATGTTGCCTTTTGTAATCCTGCTTAGACTTAAATAACTATGTTAATTATACTTTACCGAAGATGCCAAATGGAGGTGAAAGGAAAATATGGCTTCGCGAGACCAAGAGATTAGTCTTAGTCTCGTCTTGGTCTTAATACAAGACCAAGATCAAGACTTAATGAATCTTCCCAAGACCAAGATCAAGACTCTCCCCCAAGAGTATGAGTCTTGGTCTTTGTCTCGAAAGAAAAATAGTGAACTTAAATCTACTCAATATTAAGAAAATGTGTAATTTTATTTCAACCATTTATTTTTCATATGGTAGGTTTTTAAATTTTGTTTATTCAAAATCGAATTTACATTTGTCGAAATCTGTATTGCAGTTATACAGTTTACAACAAATAGGTGTATGTTGTAAGGTCGTTGTAAGTATTGTAATTTCCTAGGGATTCCGATTCTACCACTCTGGCGCAACCGCATCTCACTGCTCATCACACAATAATTCATTTAAAAATTGTCAGTAACAACCTAATCAACATTCCAACCATTTTGAACCTTTTCTTTGTCTGTCGGGCGTTGACCTGTGTGCTGTGTGGGTGAAATTTAATATTTATTTAAGATTTCTTAAAGATTATTTCTGTACCTTGGAAGAAAAAGGGCCAAGTGTTTTATAAAAATTCATTGGGTACTGAAAATGCCAAGAAGATAGACTTGAGGAGAGGAAGTGTGAGAAAACGAGATGTAGGTTTAACAATAATGACTACAGATTTGAGCTGACCTCAAGGTTATGAACTTATTGGAGCTTCTTTCATTCATAAGTGAATACAACTGATCGTACTATGAAAATCTCTGGCGATCCTCAAATCTGGAAGCTGACGACATCCCTGATCCAAATGGTGAAATCGATTTTACTGAATAAAAATTATTTTTTTCTTTGTTTGTTTCCCCAATTTGAAATTCCATTATTCTGATCCTGCGACAAATTGTTTTCCCACACTGTATTTTTTTCTGAACTGAATAAACTTGTATCTGCAACTGAATTCTTTCATTACATCAAGAGGCCAATGTCATCTTCGCAGTCGGATTATTTAAACTGTCAAACTGACACTCTTTATAATTATGCAACAAGTTATCGATGTATAACCTGATTATTTTGAAGTACTTATAGTATTACTACTGATTATTTGTAAAATCATACAAAAGAAAATGTTTTAGCAATACTCAGACTCATGTAACGTTATACTCATATAACGTCAAGACGAGCATTATTCTGTACTAAAAATCTTTGCACTCTTGTCTCTCGAAACAGCGAAATTGGACATCGGCCCTTTTTCTTCCAAGGTACAGATTTCATGATGGTGAAATGAGAAATGTTTCTATCGCTTACTTCACTTGTACAAATTGACAATTGTTGAAGACTGAGAAATACGAAATAACTATTATATGCATATAAACTGACAATTGAATTATTAAAATTTCTAGACAAATTTTGATCCAAGACTATCAAGACCAAGACTGAGCCAGTCTCGTCTTGGTCTTGAAACATCAAGACCAATACCAAGACCAAGACTACATTTATTTTTTGAGACCAAGACTAAGAGTGATCAGTCACATGGTCTTGGTCTTGGTCTTGTTCTCGCGAAGCCCTAAAGGATAATAATGAAGTGCATTCGATATAATTATTATGACGGAATGTTTGGAACGTTCGTGAAATATTGACCACAATGACAAGTCTCTGGCATAGTATTCAATATGGAAATACAAATCATAAAAAGCATATCTAATGCCGTAATCGAAATTTTTACCTGGTTGCAATTGTTGTTAAACATTGTTCATTTCACTTATAACATATTCGTGCTCTCTTATCGATTCAGGAAAACAACAATAACTAACTGAAAAATGTTTAATATTTCCGTTCCAGTTACAAAACATAATTGAGCAAGTCGAAAAAAAATCTGTCACAATTTATCTAATTTCGAATCAAGTTCATTTTTTGCTTGACATGGCATAATTGTATTTTGCAAATCCAAAAACCGACCCATTAATAAATAAATAGTAATAGCACTGACTATAGTGGTATAAGTTTTCTAGAAATCACTCAAATAATAATTGATTATTTGAATGGGGGAAAATGATATTGTGATGTTTTACATGATTTCAATCAAAACAATCAATTGCAGTCAGTAGGTGTGGTTTCAACGATTCTTTCTTGAATAGGTTTTTGGATATTTTGAAGATCGTTAACTTTGCGTGTGATTAATATCAGGTACATGATTCGAAAATGATGTTTTACAATTCATCAAAGTAACTTGAACCGTCAATATTTTGATAATAAGATTGACAATCCTATGAAATATTGGACTTCGTTGATTTCTGATTTTCACCTATACCGAAGGAAAAGAGGAAAAGAACAAATTAGAAGAGAAAAATGAAGTTAATGAATTCTTGATGAACAAATATGCCACTCTCTCTACTTGAAATGGTCCACAAAGGTTCTTACACCATCAAATGCATGATTAATTCATTGAAACATAACTAGGTATAAGAATGTCGGCTTCCTCGACTCGCAAAATCAACCAGAATAATATAACTCCTTACATTATTCAATAAAACATCGATTTTGTGGGAAAAACTAGTTTTTCTACCCATGTATATAAAATTTATTATTTTTCAACTGGATACGCTATACGAAAGTGATAGTTTTTCACTCTAGAGATGAAAATGAAGATAAAGAATATTATCATGCGACCCGATGGGAATATACTAAAAACAGTTTCATGGAATTTTGAAATTGATGACAGTTAATATCACTACTTGGCACTTAAATCAGCAAGCAAATGTCACATCGTTTGACAGTTTATAAATATTTTTACGTATTCATGATTATTTCATTTGGACGTTTAGCCATGTTCTCATCGGATACTGTACACGGTTTGAAATGAAGTTTCACTATTAATTTTTCAACGCCCACAGAACGAGGCAGATTTCTCTAGTGACTCATGTATGATATCCAACTTTCTCTCCACGTTCTCCAGAGTTTGTCCAAATATCGGTAACATAATGATTTGAAAAAAATCACGTTCAATTTAATTCCTAGAAGAATTCCGGACATATTTCAGAGATTACTTCAGATTTCTGTTATGTGTGATGTAAGGTTCCTTTGTTCTCAAAGGAGTAAACTTGAAAACTAGCAGCACCTGCAGAACTGTACATCGTTTTAGGTAATCCGCACATAGTATGTACAAATGGACATAGTATCGTAACAATGTCCTTGAATTTTTGGGGGTCATACTTTTTTCAAATGGTCTTTTCGTTTCATCTCGTCTTTTAACATGAGATTCTGTTTTATTTTCCACCCTATCATACTAGCGCATCATTTGGTTTATTTGTTGTTACTGAGAAATAGCTCATTGGAATGGAATCACTGAACTAAGTATTCAGTCCCATTTATGTGATGAATACTCAGAAATGGAAAGTTTTTTTTTGATTTACCATCACTTGATACTACTATGTATTGTTCCCAGTTTTATTGTTGCGATATACCATTTGCTCACCTGTGTATTGGCAAACAGAAAATGAATATTGGAATTTATTTGAAATAAGTGCATGTTGGGAATTGATTTTCCTTCAATATTCGAGACGATGCATAGCCTTAGAATTATCAAAGGTAATACTGCATTTTTGTGCATTGAAAACATATTCATGGATTTTACGAGTATTTGTGTACTACATTTTTTGATGAATATTTGTATATCGCACACGCTATTATTACAATTAGAGAATACTCACAATTGACACTGAGAGATATCCTTTTGCTAACGGCTGGTGGAATATCATTGCTAGCAATGCATAAATATGCTCCCATCTGTCGTCTATCCAATCTCCAAAAGTGCATGTCGGAACCATTGTAAACCTCCACTAGAAAGAAAAATCACAATGAAATTACAAGATGTCGATTTATTTCATAGTCGCATTATTTTGTGATATAGGTATTGGTGATAATGTTCTGACGGTAGTAGGTGACACAATGTTTGAACTCATGATAGGTGTATGAAAAGAACTCATTTCCGCCAGTCAGTCTCTTGATTTCTATCATCAGTGTTCCATACAATACATATTTTATGTTAGGGACGTATCAGAAGAGAAATATAATAATTGCATTTTTTCGTATAGATTTTTGCATTGAAGTACCCAACTATCAGAAGTGTAACTCTCACAATTTGAATTTTTTTTCCTTGGTGTTCTGGCATCGAATGCTATGGTCATTAGCCGTAATTTGACTTATTGACTATGTTATGGTAAAACTATGTATACAGAGTGTTGCAATTTACTAAGACCCACCCCCGTATTTATCTGGATTTTGGAAGTTCATTTTAATATTTTTTTTCAATATTTACCTCTCGAAATGCTATATCTTGTCAGGTAAAAAAGTTGCATCAATCACCTTTTCACGACCCACTACGACCACAGAATGCATGCCAAAAATCGAGAAAAGGTATTAGGCATTTTTTTATCAAAATTTTGGTTAAGGCATTCGATTCCAACCATTGTCAAATACCTCCATATAAAATTTCAACATGACATGTTTTACGGTTTTTTTCTATACCTGTTACAATTTTCGAAAATTCAAATCTTTAAAGTCACTCTGTATAAAAAATTCCGTATATATTGGAAAAAATTGAAGCAAGGGGTCGGATTTAGACAATCTGTATACTGAATGTTAATGAAAATAAATAATTTCCACACAAATTATCAATTTTTGAATACCAACAAATTTTGAAAACAAACATGAAGAAATGGAATATATATCAAACAAGCAGATGAAAAACAGAGACACCAACAATTCTAAATCTGTGTATGTTCTTTATATCCCCCGTCATTTTCTATATATTTTTCGTACCTTCTGCGCAAGTTCTGTCCAACTCCTGGTATATTTGGATTGATTCTGAACACCCCAACGCTACTCTCACCTCTACGTGGTGAATCCTGGGCAACGGCATGACTTGGTTGGCCTTTTTACGCGCACGAGATTCGTGGTGGTCCTGCCCGTGCGTGGTCGGGCCGTTCGGTTGACCGCAAGCGTGTGGTGCTGTGGCGGATCCCGTGTCTGGGCGAGCTACCTTATCATGGCGGCTAACAAGAGCAAAGCAGACTCCAGGGGTGACTGAGGCGCCGCAGCCAACGGGGTCAGCGACCCGTGTGCCCCTAGCTCACTATGCACCTACGTCAAAAACACACTTTCCTTGACACGTAACACACACTCTTAAACACCAGAAAGGGATGCGAGAACTGAAGATTTGTCTCCGATAGAAGCCAAGGAGGGGCCTCGGATCGTGTGCTTCGGGACAGGTAGCCGGCGAAAGAAACTAGGAATAGCACACCTAGGCCGGTAAGTAGTACAGAGGCCCACCCTTGCCTAGTCAGTGTAGGAAGCTGCCTTTTCACTCACCGAAAAATCTCGGATTGTATATTAGTGCCAGGTAGCGCTTGGGAAAGGGCCCTGATGTACTATCCGGGCGGCTTTGTCCGCGGCCGCCGTACCATGCGACCTGGTCTTCGGTTGAGAGAAGGAACTCGCTACTCCCTTGACAAACACCTACACACCACACCACACCATTTACTATATAATGGAAGAAGAGAAGAAAAAAGTGACCAACGTGCCGATAGAAGCGGAGATTCCGACGAGGGGTCATCAAGACCTCATTCGACGGACAGCTCTGCTTTGAGAAAGGAGAGGAAGAAGGCCCAAAAGAAGAGGCAGAGGGCAAGAAAAAAAGCAGGAAGAGAAGGAGGAGAGGTTCAGAAAATCGGAAGTTCTCAACAGACCGTCCGGGCCAACTTCACAGACCAAGTCCGATACGCAGCAAGCCGGACCAGGAGGTCCCGAAGGGGACTATCAGGCCCGGCACCGCGGACCGGACACTTGGTCCAGACAGTAAAAGATTCTCGCGAGGCAGTTAATAGAGCTACCGACTGCGCCTAGGTCGGCGAGGGACGTAGGACCTAACGGGGACCCCCTAGAGGGGACTTCGGGGTCTGGACGGACCAAACCACTCCGGCGTGGCCACGGGACCCCGAAAAAGAGGCCTCGGGAGAAAGAGACTCCCCCGGATCGGCCCGCTAAGAGAGGCAAGGAGGGTGGGAGGTCTCGACCCACTGGCCAGACATCTCATATCTCACCCCTTCTCAGAAGAGCGACAGCGGCCGCGGGTAGGGGGGCGGGGATCCAAAACCCGCAAATTGCTTTTATAGCGCAGCCGTGAGGAGGGATTTGCTGGTGGTCATTCGAAGTGACAGGGAGGATGGTACTGTTCTACTAGAGGAGAGCGAGGCCTTTAGGAGTAGCCTGAATGAGCAGATGATGCGAACCTTGGAGGGCCCTGAAAGGGGACCCCAAGGCCCGGAACTGCGCTGCAGAAACTCCGGCGTCGTGGGAACCAGGATGGTTTTTAATAACCGTCCAGAATCAAACGTCGCTAGAGTGGCCGACCATAGCGGGCGTCACATTCAGGGCTGTGCCCTCAGCGGACGCTCCGTGACCGGTCAAGATCGGCTTCTGGTTCAGAGGCAAAGAAGTGGACCTTCCAAGGTTGACGCGGGTGCTGAGCCTCCAGAACCGTTCCTTGAACATGGGGAGGTGGAAGCACCTGGAAATGACAGGAGAGGCAGGAGGGTGGTTTCTAACTTTCATGGTTAGCCGAGAGACCGTCCAAGCAGTGGAGGAGCAGGGTATGACGCTCTATTATGAGCTAGAGTCTGATCCACATTGAGAAGTCAGTTAACGTGACATACGTCAATGCATTTCGAGTGGGACATTTCACGCCAATGTTGCCTACGTCGCTTACAGGTCCGGCCGAGCAATAAAGTGTGTCCCTTCAGTTTTTGGTTCAACAAGTTGATTTGTTGAAACGTTTTGAAAATTACCTTTTGTTTTTAGGAATCTTCAAAATGTACATAGTTTTTATATGATCCATATCATCAATTGTTCAAAAAATTAATAAAGGTATTACTACAATTGTTAACTCAACCCCATTGACCTGGTGTGGAGTGAAGTGAAACGTGTTGTGGCTTCCTATAATATCAATTCCAAGGCAGACGAGGTGAAAAAACCAATTTACGATGGGTAAAGAAAAGTAGAGGAAAACAATCATTGGAGAATATACGTTGAAGATAATTTTTGGACTGTCGACATTTTGCAAGATGATATTCCACAGATGATAATTACATTGACAGACGATTCTGATGATGATACCACTACTGATATCCTATTGTGAAGAAGGACGACACTACTTCACGGAAGACCATTAAACAACTTATGAAAAATTTTTGGATTACGAAATTCAATCTTCCGCAAAAAAAACCTATACAGTAGGTATGGTCGTCGGCAAGTATTCCACAGAAAACAACTACTGCTCCCTACGACCGTTGAATTATATCTGTTTAATACTTGTCAAAGTTTTCTACGAGAACTTCGCAATGCATTTTAAATATCAAAGTTGAAATTATTTTTCGACTTAATTGGGAGAACACCTAAGTACCGGTTTCATGTTGCTTGTCAATCATCAGCGAAGGCTAGTTCGACCCAATTGAATCGAAAAATTCTTTTAGCTTAATTAGAAATTCCTGAGACAAATACTGAAGTATGAATTCAGCGCCATCTCTGGGTTCCAGAATCAAAATGCACTCCGACTGTGTGTCGACTTCAATACGAAGCCAAAAACATCATGAAGAGGGGCGACACTACTTGACGGAAGATCATTGAACGAATTATGGAAAATGATGGATTACGTAATCCAATCTTCCGCAGAAAATCCTATACAATAGGTATGGTTGTCGGCAAGTATTCAACAGAAAACAACTACGTCCCCCTACGACCGTTGAATTATATCTGATTAATACTTGGCAAATTTTTCTACAAGAACTACTTTGCAATGCATTTTAAATATCAAAGCTGAAATTATTTTTCGACTTAATTGGGGGAACACCTCCTTACTTTCATCTCCGTGATGTGGAAAACCCATTTAAGCTCTTGCTAAGGCTTGTTAAGATTTTTGAATAGTTATCGATGCATAAATTAAAGGCGCGTTATCATTAAATCATGCACGTGGTGCAAAAACTAATTTCTCTTGTGGTACAAAAAATCCTGAAATACGATGTGGGGTAGCACAGACATCAATGCGCGTGGAGAAGTGCTACTCGATTATCTAGCAACGACCAACTCAGAGATATTGAATAGGGAGACATCAAAACGTTCGTCAACCGCATCCGACAAGAGGTGATTGACGTCACGTTGGTAACGAGGGATATATTAGGTGATACGGGCTAGAGGGTATCGTAAGACATTTCGATGTCAGACCACCGAATGATAAGGTTCAACGTCTTCGCTGAGACGGAGAATGTTCCTTCGAGCCGAAACCCTAGAGCGACCAACTCGGAGTATCAGGCAGAGTTTCTCTCGGAGGAACAGCTGGTGGGACCAGGCGTTGAGGGGTCTGAGAAAAGAGACTAGAAAGGCCCACAACAAGGTTATTAAGGAGGACATGGAGGAAGCGTGGGAAGAATACAAAACCGCGAGAAGGGAATTCAAGAAGGAATTGAGGAAAAGTAAGAGAGCCTGCTGGAGGTCCTACTGTGGGAAAATTAACTACCTAACAGAATCCACAAGACTCATGAGAATACTGAGCAACGAGACCGGAGGTTCTATAACAATTTTGAAGAAACAAGATGGGACATGAACAACATCCTCCGAAGATTCGCTCACACATCTGTTGGAGGTTCACTTTTCGGGTGGCGTTGATGACGGCCAACGGACTCTGCAAGTACAGCAAGTCCCCCAAGGGGATTGGCAATTGGCAAAGAGGGTTGATACACATGACGCTATAGCCTGGGCAGTGAACAAGTTCAGCCCATACAAGGCAGCAGGACCTGACGGAATTTTCCTGGCAATGCTACAGAAGGGCCTGGAATACCTCGCCACAATATTGGAGGCAAGTCTAGCGCTGGGGAAAGTACCAAAGGTCTGGAAGTTAGAACGAGTAGTCTTCATCCCCAAAGTGGAGAAAGAAAACTACACAGTAGCAAAGTCCTTCAGACCCGTCAGCCTCGCACCGTTCCCGCTCAAAACGCTGGAAAAGGTGGTGGACAGATTCCTGATAGAGGGGCCCCTAAGGGTGAGCCCCTTTTACAGAAATCAACACGCATACAGAAAAGGGAGGTCGACAGAATCAGCCGTACACACTGTAGTGCGAAGAATTGAAAAGACTTTAAGGTTTGAAGAGGTAACGTTAGGAGTATTTTTTGATGTGGAAGGTGCTTTCGACAAGGCGAAAACGACGACTATACAGGCAGCACTAATGGCCCGAGGAACACCTCACTCGATAGTCAGCTGGGTTGTATCGTCACTAACAAAGAGTAGGGTTGAGATATCCTGGGGGCCACAGACTGAAAGCCGAGGTGAGGGGAGGCTGCCCTTACGAAAGCTGCCTTTCTCCCCACATATAGTGCTTGGTCATGGACGAACTCATGAGTAAACTCACAGACGAAGGTTTCGATGCACAGGCATATGCGGATGATGGAGTTGTCCTAGTCAGCGGACGATTCATTGGAGTCGTCTACGACCGTATGCAGGTCGCATGCAGGATAATTGAAAGGTGGTGCGGCGAAAATCCAACAAAAACGGAGATGATCCTATTCAACAAACGTAGGAAAAAGGATGGGTGCAGACCACCCACCATGTTTGGCCAAAAGCTGCAACTGGCTCAGCAGGTCACATACGTGGGAGTGGTTTTGGACTCCAAACTTTCATGAAGGCCGCACCTCGATAGGGGTATTCAAAAGTCGGTAGCAATCTTATGGCAACTGAGAAGAGTTGTAGGGAAACATTGGGGAACCAATCCTGAGATTATGCGCTGGCTATACACGGCGGTGTATTGAAAGAATTGCAGTAGTCTGCGATATTTTGTGTAATATTGAATTTGACTTCAATAAAAATTGATAATGTATGTACAATAATACCTTATTTTCATAACGATTATGATAATCACATCAAGAGTACTATTGAGCAATTTATGAAATGATGATTCAGCTAAACTTGTTAGGTCGTGGAACATAATAGTTATTCATGGAACAAGTGCAATAAACTCTTTTTGCATGAGTTGCATATGATATTTTTTCTACGTTCATGCAAAAACCAAAAATTGTTTCATTTAGATGGCACTAAACTGTAAGGAAGATATTGTTTGTTTAAATCTATCTTCCTTATAGATACTCATAGAGAGTATCAAAAGGCATAGCCTGTACGGGTAGAGGACGGCCATTATGATCAGTCGCCGTGGCGCGCTGGAGCAACTTACTGATTCTTGGTGGCGTATTCAACTGTAGGAAAACCCGGAAAACCTACAAGCACCACCCCGGGTGGTCTGAGCGAAGTCCAAGCAAGCACAAGACGTCGGGATTGGCATCTAGATTTAATTGACTATCGACTCCTATGAAAGTGAGAAAATTCTTCTCGTTTTCCAGGATTCGAACATGGCCAAATGCGAGCGGAAGTTTAGAAGGCCGGCATCTAACTACCTCGCTACCGAGCACCTTTCCTTTGTCGTCCATATGGGGATCAACTACCACTCTTCCTAAAACTGCAACAGTATGTATCTTTTGAAGACAGTATGCTTTCTATGAAATAATCCACTTTTTGCCAAAGTCGAAGTCAAGCGTGTGAAAAACAAAGAGTTTGGCATTCGTCTATCAGGTTATTCCTCTCTGTATGCACGTAGGCATCCCGACGATTATTTCCGCATTTTCCATAAATCAGTATCATATCCAATTTCTCTTGATTAGTGAAGATATTATTATTCCTACGGTTATTCACTTTCTACTGTTAGTTTCTCTGACACGCACACAACTACTGGGAATTAATAACTGTCAAAGTTACAAATAAATGCATTCAATGTTTTCATTTGAAAATTATTAATTCTTCCAGTTCGAATTCAATTCTAATAATTTGAAATTAGACATTCCTTTCATCAACTCAAATGCAAAATTGAAATCAAAAATTGCAAAAAAATATACGGTTCTATTTGGAATAAAAAAGTCAGAGTCACTTCCGGTCAAACCGGAAATAACTTTTCATTTTTGTTTTTCTCAGTTGAAGGTTCCTTGAACGACTTGAAGATAATGAAATTTTCAAGTTTTATCTTCCCCGGTATAAAGCACGTTCCATCTTAGATAAGTCAAAGTCCGCCTGAGAGCTATCGATTGGGCCGTTGCTGTGGAATGCCAAATTGCTTTCTTCCCTACACTTCTGCCCTCCATACCATGGTGACCCCTGGAATATTATTTTCTTCATTGAAGCTCTCTGAAGCAAATGGCCGTTCCTACGTTATTCCATTTAACCCTGATATTTTTTTTCGAAAATGGACATATAATGTATTTCTAGCTATCTGTGAAATCACTAAAAAACAAAAAATACTGTCGGTACTATGTTGCTCAGAAATTTCGTGTCTTTCAAAAGCAGGAACTATAAGATTTTACAAAAGTAATTTCATTCGGATCTAATCAACACTCAAAAACATATAATAATACGTTTTTATCTTCGAACCTGATCACATTTGATGGTATCTGACTACTCTGACACTTTCTACATCAAAAATTGATTGTTTTGTGACATACTGCACATTCACGTTGATTTTCTTGATATACAATCAACTCCATCAGAACGATAAAATTCATCATGATTCCTGAGTAATTTGAAGTAATTCTCCTTGCAGTTCGCTTATACGTTTCCAATAATTCAGTGGTAATGCTTCTACAGAAGGATAATTGGTCCATCTTTCCACCGTTGTTCTTGTGTAGATGCCAAGTTTTGAACTGCCATGTCAATGCAGTGGGCAATTAGGAGAAACTACAACTTTTTTCACGTAATTATATTGTACTAATATTCTGGTCACTGCGATCGACCCCACCCATGTTATCGTTATAACGTTTGATGAGATTTGGATGATCTATATAAATCTTCTTTTCGGACTTCAGAAAACGTTGAGCTCTGTTGTTACAACTATTTCCTTGATTCCTTGTCTGCCAGTGTACACTCAAAAGTATCTCCGCTTTTTCTTCTTCGAATATTCTTTTGGTGAGCAATAGCATTACACAAAGTATCAATCAACTCATCATCAAAAACAATTTGAACGTTGCTGCCGGGGATACACTATTATTCCATATAGTATGTAAAAGAGTCCACTTTGGAAATTCCGATTGTTAAAGTTTCTCTGACATCCTTTCAATCAACGCTGATAACCTACCTTTATCAGTCCTCAGTATACCATGCATCATGGAATCTAATTTGAGCGTGTGCGATGCGTACAGATGTATGTAAAGGAATGGTTCCGTTTAAGCGTCCGGCGGTAGCATTCAGCGGTAGCGGCCGTTGCGCACTGCTAGATGAGTCATGTGTGAAACTGTTTTCGTTAATGCGGCTGAGACACACAGCCTTACCGTCGTCGGACGGTATGCGTCTGCGTTCCGCCGGCGATCGCTGAAGTAATTTCGTAATTTCCGTGTTAACTAAAAACAATTTGTTTAAGGTTCTCATATACCAACTCTAAAACAAATTGAAACTGTCCTGGATTCAATCGAATGAAACCTTTGAAATTTTTCTCGTCTAACTTAAGATGTTTATCTATCAGCACGCTTTTTGTTCGAAGGTTTTGGAACATATTGTGAATGTGATTGCGCTTTTTCAACAAAATTAAAAGTTTCTCTTCCTCTTTGTCCTTCATTATGAGCACAGATTACAGAAACTTACAGATAAGAAACTCCGCCCATTTCTTTTGATGTTTAAAATGTCGCCTCATTGACCTCGGACTTTTAAATTTTGCGCGCCAGAGTTGCCGTTTCGCAAAATTCAAGTCGACATGGTTGTGGATTTAGATTCGTTCCTGCTTAGGCTGAGTGCATATGAAAGCTTTTTGCGTTTCAGTTCATGTAAATTCTGATTTGGATTGGTTTCCTATATAGAGATTTGTCTAGAAGCGCGAAGTTCAAACAATTTTTTTTTTATTAGCCTTCATATATTGCAGTTCAATGTATCTCTGTTAAAAATATAGCTGAAACTTTTCCCCTTTGAATGTTTTGAATGCAGTGCATGTATAATACTGAGGAAGAATTGAAAAGATCAAATAGTTTATTGAACTTTGATTGGACCTCAACAGTTGCCATAGCAGTTTCAGGCAAATTATTCACATTAATATGGCTTTGTTATTTGGTTTTGCGGTTGGCTACTTCAGAAGTTACAAGTGTAGAGATTATACTCCAGTGTTAGTATAATCTTTCTCTTATACACAAGCTTCTATCCATATTCTGCACCTGTAATGCAATAAGTCAATTAGTATGGTGAATTTAAGCAGCAGTTTGAATTCATAAGAAAATATGACTGGTTAGAAATAACGGTCCAAACAATCATTGACGAACATTCTTTCTTATCACTAAACAGTTCACATATTACTAGAAATATCCCAAGAAAACACAAACACATACACATACGTAATCAATCTGTTAAATCACTATCGTAAATCGTAATAATTCAATACATTTAAAAATCCAACCCTTTGCTTTTTCTAATGATTGTTCCTGGGTATGCGAGTATTTTATGTCATTTTAATAAACAAAAAAGTACTTACTTAATTTCTCCATATGGAAAACTTTGTAGTTTGATGCTGTCCGATTTGCTGTTACTATTTCTGCAGTTTCTATATTACAATCATGTCTTTCGCCTCCCCTGTGAGGTTCTTTATTCTGTTCATCACTCATCGTTATACTTCAAGGATTATCTAATAATCGTAAATGGTATATCTTTATTTTTCCTAATAACGAAAAATAATGATCAACGGATTTCATCAACGGTTTTACCTGAGATCGAGAACACTTGTTATTGTAACATTTGACATCTGTCAAAGATTGAAGTAGAAGAGGTATTTGAATGTCAGATGTCAATGTGGCCCTTTAAATTTTGCGCTTTTCTATCTCTCTCCTCAAATAACGTTCCTTGATTATTTCCCAAATCACGCTTTTCTGCGAGGAACATAAATCCACCAGAGTAGCCACTAAATACGAAACTTAAAACTATGTAACGAACGATGAGATTTTATCATCAGACAGGTGGTGGAGAGAGAAATTCAGGAAGGAAAATAGAGTAAATGTCGGTTTTATCGATCCGTGGAAGACACTCGATCGGGTCAGAAGAGAAAATTCATGGAAAATCTCAGGGTGGTGAGGTATTTCCTTGTTGTTCACGTAACATTATCTTCTTTGTTAGTCCTCGAGAAACCAAAGCTTCCATAGTATAATAGTTAAGAGTCACAAATTGCAGTAATTGCACGTGTGCAAAGATTCTATATTTTTTATGTTGAGTACGCTATATCAACTTGAGTAGATTCATTGGGTATTTTCAGTGATTGATCAGTTTGAATTCAGTGCATTGTTTTTTTCTAATGAATTAGCTAAGTTTCCAAAGAGAAACTTCTGAAAGCATATACGCGAGCAAGGGAGATCAGGGACCTGTGAAACAAAGGTGTATATTTTTTAATTTCCTTCTTGGAAAATTCATTTTATTAACTAGTCTTTAATCTTCAGTCAACTTTTCTCAGAAATATGATGAAATATTCCATTATTAACGGTTCCATCAATTTTGACCAGACAAGTTTAGTTGTCACACCACTTATTAATCATTTAAGAGACTTGATAAATGTCTCTTTCCCAAGGCACGTTATACCAATTTTTTGTTTCTGTATATTGAAATTTCCGCTGTTATTTTGTCAAAACCGCCGTGATCATTTCGATGGTATTTTTCTTCATTAATAGGTGGTAGGTGATGAATGAACTTTGATATTTCTAATCAAAACTAATTTTTTTGTCATAGCATAGAAGGACAAACTTTAGTCGCCATTTAACACTGTTCAAGATGACCTCTTGGAAGATATTCATTTCGAATAGGGTAAAATGTCGAGTGAGTCAAATAGCTGAATAATCCGCATCTGACTTCATAAACATCTCTTTTATATTCCTATTGAAATCACAATACTATTCCACGACCGTTTCATAAAAAAAAAAATCTCAAATTGTCATTGTTAAAACAATATTTCATAAAAAATCGTTGCTTCAATCGACTTTACATGAGTACTTTTTATAAGAAAATTGTCCAGAAGATCTTAATTTGATGAAAAATATGAGAAATCTCAGTAATTTCCTGCGTTCCTGAATGTATAGCAAAACAACTGACTTATGCGTGACACCTCATCTAATGAATTATTTCATGTTGTCAGTCACCAAAATTTGGTTGATTTTCAATATTCGCTTGGCCTATAATTTAGTAACGAAGGACATCAGGAAAAAAGTTATATATGGACTACTGGTAATATTTTGACCCTATATCTATAAGCATTTGTTTTTGTCGATGCCTACTGAAAATTCAGATATTTCTCAAGCTGTAGGACCTCGGTCGATTGCTTTTTAAATTTATAATTCAATGAAGATCAATGATTATTATTATTAGATATTTCTAGTAACCACACAGAAATTCGAGTTTTCCCAAGTATCTCCAAAAACCAATCAACTTAGATATGGGATTGTTAGTCTGAACTCTCCCTATCTTGTAGCTCAAAATCCACTGGCGTTGAGGAAAATTTGAGTTGTCATTTGTAAAAAAAAATATTTAACCAATTTTCGAGGTAGCCGAAGCCGAATTCGGCGCTAATTTCCGAGCAACCCCTATAATTTTTTTGAAAAGTTTTCAAATATTCAGGAAGTGCTAGATCTTATTCAGGAAAATTTTTAAAAAATTGATCTGACTTTCTTTGTTTCCAAAGAATAATTTTTTTTGTGAAGGACTGCATCTATCAAAATAAAAAAAAAACAATTAACTGAAAACTGGAGCCCTTCATATTGTTTTGAATAAAGTTATGTTGGAATTCATCGAAGATTGAAGAAAAATTAAGTTCGGGTCCTATTCTGATATAACCGGAAGTCGTGGATAGCTGAAAATATTTCATATAAAACCAGCTCCTCGAAAAGCTCCTGTTCACAAATTTTCAGAAAAATACTGCCAATAGTTTCCATACTAAGCTCATCGTGGTATAGCCTGGTACATTCCCGAAAGGAAAAAGGAAGTACTGGGTGTGAAAGCCGAAACCTGTCGCTAGAAATGCACCAAGCCTACTGACTAAGTGGAAATTAGAATATTATATTCTGTAACAAGGTTAGGATGAAAATTCGATGTGAGTGGGAAGTTTTCTCCACTATCAAAAATTTCAACTGAATGAAATGAAATGCAAGGAATAAGATGTCCTAGTGTGTCGACTTATTAGTATTTTTCGTTTTTGAAGACAAAACAACTGAAATCGTGGTCTGCTTCTATGATAGAATCCAGAGATGGCGCCTCGTCACCGTGTCAATATTCCAGGGACATAGTGACTGTGATTGTTGTTAATTGAATTTTACGGAATCTCAATAAACTTTTTAAATATCATACTACAGTAATATAGTTTGTACTCTTTGTCGAAAATCAAGTTTTTTCGAAAAATAATACCACACAAATTGTGATATTTTTACCGTTTGAAAGTCAAAATACTTGTGGGGGAATCTAAAATTTTGTGGTGCGTGTCTTCATTTTCCTGTTGTACTATTTTCCTGAATAATTTGATCATATTCCCATTTTGTGTGGATAAAATTCATAAAGATGAACACAATAATAATTCATTTATATCCAGTACCGGAAGTGAGTACCTCATATAATCTGTAACATACTTTGAAACCCATTTGAAACTCACAATTTGTTTCTAAACTCGTCATGCTCTAGATGAAGGATAGTACACTGAGCACTTGCAATTGGGTAATCTTGGCAGAACGTCGCACAAATATCTGTCAGATTTAGTTCAATGTCCGTCTTGGTATTAGTTTGGAAAGTAGTTGCTTCTTGACAGATGTTTGCCTCCGTTTCCTACCCAGTGGAAACGTGTGGAGAGAAGGGTACTTGTCGATTTTATTCGTTTCATTACTGCGATACTCTCCGGCACATATTTTTGAACTTTGTTCGATATTTTACAGTTAAGTTTAACTGGAGTATGTGCTGTCTGATGAGTATATTAAGTTTCTTGAATTTCCGTGCGGATGAAGATGCGACCAACTTAGTTGTGGGTCGCAGCTCATTCGCGAGGAAATTGATGGAAACTTGTGAATAGACGACATTTTGCTTGGTCGATTATATTCGATTCAAATAAATGTTCGTCCTGAAAAAAATTCATTCATGTGCGTACTTTTCATGTGCCAAAAGTGAAAAATATAAAGTATATTTAGAGATATTTGGGAAAACTGAATTTTTCGTAATTTATATCTCAGACATAAATGCGTTTAAAACTTATGTTCTTATGAATTTTTTTTTCAAAATCTTTGGAAAGGTTTGAAATATTTTCCAACCTTTTTTCATTACTTCCTTGCCTCACAAGTATCCACTGAAATTTTTGGAGTTTTAAGGATGTTGAAAAATTGATGCAAGAACAATAATAATTGAGGAACATTGCTTCACATTCAGTTCAAATCACACAGCCTCGAAGGCAAACATATAGCATGGGAATGTTCGACGTTACGATGAAATGAAAGAACTGAAAAGCTCTTTTGTGTCTTCTGACAGTCCTTTGTTTAATGAAAAATCAAACGTTATTTACCACATTCACGCTCCACTTTGTGTTTGGTGTTTTCTTTTTCAGCAGCTGTCGCTGAAAATTGATGTTCGTTACTCTGTATGTCGTTTAATTAATAACAGAAACCGGAAAACTTGCAACCCACGCTTTTCCAAGTAACAGTGGGGGATTATTTGAAATATCGGAACATGCTGCAGAGAACGACACAAAAGCTTTTTTACTCTTCCATTTTCATGATACATAGATATCGAACGATTAGTTCGAGTAATTTGAAAACGCTTCCGAGGTTTTGTATACCGGAATAGGTATAAAGATGTAATTAGAGACAAATCTTTACTATTTGAATAATGTTTGGTGATTGACTTTCGAAACAATAGAATTACGTATATTCCAGTTTCAGGAATGCCTAGTATTATTTTCGGAGTATTACAAGAAACTCAAAATTGAGTAATTTCTTTTATCGAAGAATTGCGAAAGTAGATATTCCAAGAAAGTATAATATTAATTAAGAAATAGTACAATTTAATAGTGAAAGCAATACATTTCCGGACGAAGATGTAAATTGTTAAGGCCAAGGCGTTAAAATTTGACTTTTCAGTTAGAGTTCAGCCAATATTTAATATGTGTACAAATTGCAAAATTACTATAAAAATATCAAAATAGTTATAATAAAGTTTTATATGTGTAATTATATACAGGGTGTCCCTGGACTTCCTCTTTTCCTCTCGGAAATCTATAGATGGGGTCAAAATATCACCAGTCCTAGCGAGCACAAACATCCTGGAGGAATCAAAATGTATAAGCAAGTAATACAGGTGATAAAATTTCATTAGATTTACCAGTTCCATCTCATGTTGAAATTTTTCAAAGCAAATTTGAACTCTAAATGAAACCTCCAAATCATTGAAAGAACAAGTTTCAGAAAATGCGTTAGGCTTGAGTTAAGAACTTCAACAGTATTTGAAGATTCTGGAAGAGAAATTTCTGATAGAGCTTCACAAAAATTCGAAGAATCCACAAGATAAACTTCTAGAAATTGAACAAAAACCTAGAGGAAAATTTTGAAACGGAACTCCAGGAAAACCCAGGTCTGGAAAGAGAAATTTGTGTTGTGGAATAGTATATTCTGTAACAAGGTTAAAATGAACATTCGATGCGAGTGGAAAGTTCCGAGTGCGAGCCGAAGGCGAGCGGGAGGAACCACGAGCATCAGGAATTTTCATTCTAACCTATACTTTCTCCACGATCAAAAATTTCAAAATATTTTTAAATGGAAACGAACTAAAGATAATTTACACATGAAATAATAACTATTATTTAAAAACACTGTGTATCAGAAAGGGCTGATCCTGGACTAACCAGAACTAATTTTTTTATCGCAAAGATGCATTAAGAATATACTATTGAATTCAAAAAAATGCCTTCTTGGTTGCTCGAACCCATATCCACTCGTCTATTATTCCAATAAAATAGATAAATAAATAAAGGCTTATTTTTCATGGTAATCTCTGACTTCTACACTAGGATTGATATATTCATAACTCCCGCACACTGCAGCTCAATCTTCGCCCGAGAGGACTCAGGAGAGGAGAGGTTCGGGAGGACGCACTGAGGGCCGCCTCCCTCTCCCCCTGACCATTGCTGGCTGGAGGGAGGGGGAGCGTCTGTGCAGAGGGGTACATAGGGTCCCGACAAGGGGCGCTGGTAGCCACCCCCGCTGGTGTTGGCAGTGGGTCGAACATTTCAACCCATAGTGGTGGTAATGCGTATTGTACATGCCTTCTGCAACGCTCATGTATGTCGTTCAGGTTACATTCAATGTAGAAAATGCGCTTGTCTGAGTTTGAGCAGAGGTGGTTGTTAACGTGCGGTCCCGAAAAAGGCTGATGCAAAAAACCGGATTATTCCAATGCTATAACAGGTCTCCAGACTCCGGACTCTCAATAAAATAACAGTTTGTAATATTTTTCATACTCATTCTTTGATTTTTTTGGTAGTAAACTTTCCAGTATATTATTTGTACTCTTTGTAATTTCAGGTGGTGTATTTTCACACTCTGATTCTGAATCACTGGATAAATTCATGATACTTTTTATATTTCCGAATGAAAACGTGACAGCAATAATTTTGACACTACTGAAATTTGCCACTATGGTGACAATCAAGGCTAATTTTATTATTGTCAACCAGTGTGAGAATATCATTCTATTACAAATGTTACATCTTGAAGTAAAACTTGTTCTTAATAACGTTTTGTACGTTCTCTAAAAAAAAGAGTTCGGACGAAGGCCACTGATAGTTCGACCAGGGAGTTGGAGTTATGCTTCTGCCATGCTCTGTGTGAGCTATTGAGGGCAATGGGGGGAGTTGGGGAGTACATAAATTGAGAACATGTAGAAAATGGTTTGAGAAGTTATATTCCCATTTTTATTATGAGTATAGGTATTCTCTTATTGGTTTATTTGGTTTATTAAAATTCGAATTTTGAGAAGTTGAATAAATGTTGTTTTCAATATTGTTTATATTCTATAATGGATCAGAATCTGCCTAGTTAATCGTGAACAACCCCAATTCACGACATTATCAAGGTCAGTGCTCAACCAGAGAATCTTTGATTGAAGCCGTCTCAGTTCTGCCAAAAAATCTCAGGGGCAAATTACCGCCAACAATTTGAAGCCGCATGGGGGCAGAGGTGTTGCAGAATATTTCTTCAATCTCAAGAGAGAGAATTCCAGCATTCTGTAATCAAATTTCATTTCAGAATTAGCAAATTCTCTGAGAGAAAACCCATTATACTTCAATGGGAAACAAAATATTACCAAAAAACGTTTCGAACACAACGTATATTGAATAATTCATTATTATTCAGTAGGTGGGTTATACAAATGTTACATCTTGAAGTACAACTTGTTCTTAGTAACGATTTGTACGTTCTCTGAGAAAAAGAAGAGTTTGGAGCCGTCTCAGTTCTGCCAAAAAATCTCAGGGGCAAATTACCGCCAACAATTTGAAGCCGCTGCCAAAGAAAATGGATGGAATTCAGAAGGAATAGCTGTTGGCATTGATACTGGAATTGCGACGAGAATCAACAAATATTTTAAAAGCAATCACCACCCTAGAAAAGGAGGACTATGGATAGCTGATAAAACATCTAGAATGGCGGTATGGCCAGGCCCACCTAGACACATCTGGGAAACCACTTCCAGAAATCAAGCGAATTCTTACAGAAATTCAAAGCAGATCCTGCAGGCTTGATTCGTCTTGCATATCCAACAACGCCGGAAAGTGTTCTGAAGCTACTAGCGATTCGCGCTTTCATGAATGTCGTGACTAAGAAATATGACAAGCTTTGATATACTAACTCGTCCAACCCATTTCGTAGAAACAAAAAAATAGTAATTTTTTAGTTATTGCATGGGTTCGGTGAAGTCATTGTCCCTCCCGCGGTTCAAATAGTTTTATGTGCTATTATATTTTTACAATCGCTAGATCCAGCTTTAAGTAAAACTAGCCGACTCAAAAATTTAATAACTTTAGAATTTCTGCCTTAGTACGACTACGTCTGATGTCGAAACTTTGTACATGAAGAAAAAGTGCCCTTTGCGATTTATACCACTTTCGAGTTAATTCTGGAACTCAGCTCAGATGATGACACTGTTTGTCGAATCAATTGTAAGCGTGACTTTACAAGTATATATTCTTAGTGTAAATTGGAAGCTTTTATTTCCTTTATATTTATCAGTCATGATGAATTTACACATATTAGATGCCTCCACAATAGAACACTTAATTATCGAAGTGAATCAGGAATTACGGCATCCTACCTTCATCCAAATTGGATTTCTGCCACCTTATACCAAGCTCGTATATTTTTAAGTTTCGAAAATATCGATTGTATAATTTTACGAAGGAATAATTTAAGTAAAAACACCAAATTCGGAGTTGCACGAGTGGAACTTTCTGATTCCTTTCGAAAGCAGAATTTATCTAACCTAAAGCCAAAAACTTCGAGAAAAAATTGTACTACTCTGATGGTCGAGGACGACTACATCAGGCATAGTAGCTTGTGTTTATCTGAGAGTGTGGAATGAGTACTTCCAATGAATGCAGCGGAGGTAATATAATACAATACACCGCCATTACAAATGTATGATGATTTCAAACCAGCCTATCAGCATACTGACAGGCTATCACAAATATGTCGGTTTTTGTATCCAGTCCGTCTGACCTAAGGTATTCATACAATGGTCAGATTTTTGGATATGCCAAAATCTCCGACGTTGTTGAGAAATGGTTTCAATCGGATAAATATCTCATGAGCTTTGAGAAGAAAACAATTCATCGTTCTATGTCGTCCATGGTGTTAACCTACGAAACTTGCAAACAGCGATGTTTACAGCCACAAACCGGCACCACGCAAGGTAGTGTGGCCGATAACTAGAACATTTCCAATATTTTTTTTAAGGTATAACCCACTAAACATGATACATAACAAAAATATTTTTCAGATATAACTTTTGTGCAATTTTGTGATATTGGCAAACTAACATTATATTAATGTCATCTTGACGTTTCCAACACAGTGTTTTCAACTATATGTTTATGTAACATCAAAATAATATAACCAATAATATTCATTAGATAATACATATAATGTTGATTATATGTTGCCCAGACAGAGTAGTTATGTTATTTGTTCGATATTTTTGTCTAACCTTCTCAAAACATTACTGACATGTGTACAGGGAGCCTTGAAATTAATATTATCCTAAAGGTATTTTAAATGTAATTTTTGAGTAATGACCACGTCATTACGTCATTCATCTATGTAACTTAAAAAAATAATATCCACGTTCAAACAATATTACCCAGTAAATATGATATAAATATATCACTGACGCCATCGTTCATTTTATCCTAATAATCATGGCGGTCATGGTATGAGTTTTGAGTTCATAGAATTAAAATATATTCAAACTACTTAAATGTGATTGGAATCAATAGGATTGCAAAACTCATAATTTTCATGGTGAGATTATGATTTTCCACTACTCCATCCACTAATTGTTATTTTAGCATTTAGGTTATGTAGTGAATGTAGTGATATCTACTATTGATTAGAGAGTATCTACATATGATGCTATGAATAGTAGAAAAGCTATCAGTTGTGGTTCCTGCTTATCAGATATTGGACAGCATGGAAATGGTTGCTGACATCTGGAGCTGTGTCAAATTATTTTGAACCGATTGATCAAGGAATTTTTGGAACTGAAACCAATGAATTTAGCTTGCTAAAACAACAATATTGGAGCTGCTTAATTTGTAAGTGAACTCAAAATTATATATTTTATACAGACTGTTCTAATCTTTCTTAATTTCATTAATATGATAATATTAACGTTTCTTGAGATTGTAGAGAAATCACTTGAATTGTTCAATACAAATTATCAATAAACTAACTGCATTTTCTCTTTCTTTTCAGTTTGGTAGTGTCCTTTCACATTCCTCTATCAATTTTGATGTACAAACTGGTACTTATTGAATGATCAGATTACAAAAACTTAAATAGCAGTTGTTGTTTCCGAACTAATCGAAGATGAGCCCTTCTGGACTGGGCAAAGAAAAAAATCCAAAAGTTTTGAATTGATAATTATGGACATACTGAAACGTAAGTAATTATTTTTCTTTTACCTCTAGGGGCAACATAAAATTAATAATAATTATTGGATGGTCGTTTTCTTATATCATAAAGATTAATATGAGTTTTCAGTGACTGTAATGACTACACATTTCAGAATATGTAAAAGATGTTTGCAGTTCAATCACAGATGAAGAGTTTGACTCATAGTGATGGATTGGATAACATTAGCAGAGCAGAAACTAAAAAGAAAGGAGAAGTGACCGAGACAACAACCATATAATTATTGATTCAGTGATATCTGTTTTTATTTTTCAAAAGAAATAGGTTTTCATTCAATATTATTCTTCTAATAACACTTAACTTTGGTAGATCTATCAATAAATTTTTCATCTGATTCAGGTGGTAAGTCATATTATTAGGTACTTTGGTCTGTTCATAGTGACTCAAGATTATATTTTTCATACTGTTAATTGTTAATGATGTAACTATCTTGTTTTATAACGCTTTATCCATGAGATTTTAATCATTGACAATAAATTTTTTTGATTGATTGGTATGTTTTACATCATTACCCCCTTATATACATATTTTATTTCTTAGTATACAGGGTGGAGCTTATACTCATTGTTAACCAACACTTGTTTTTCTACACTTAAAGTTGTTTCTGGAATTTCAATCGCCACTCTTTGGTAGATGAATAACTTGATTAATTGCTATTGTTGTTATTCATCTACTGAAAAGAGACTACTGAAATTCCAGAAATACAACTTTAAGTGTAGAAAAATAAGTGTTGGTAAACAATGAGTATATGCTCCACCCTGATGTTACAATGTTACATTTTACAAATGTTGCATAGATGTTTTGAGTCACATTATATGTATGTAATAAAGTCACATTAAAGTTGCGCAAAATATGATACATTTTTGTAATGTTAAGTAATTAACATTACGTTGTAATATTTAAAAGAGGCACAAAGGCATATGGACGCAACGGATCTGTAACATCAAGCATATCTCTGAATATCATCACCAAGTCACAATGTGATATAACAGTTATGTTTTTATGTTTACTGGGAATAGGAATAAACTGAAATAGTTCAACGTTATTGCATCTAAAAATCAAGCGCAATCTCATCATTATGTTGTTGGGTACTCGAATCACATCCAGTTCTCTATCTAAATGTACTCGAATCGATTCGTCGATAACCAATTATTTTGAACAATAATGACAACATTCGTAGTATCACGAAACCAATTTTAAATGTAATGCATCGTGATTCCTTCGGAATAAAGAATTGAAAATGCAGAAAGAAAATGAACTCCAATGAGCGATGTTATAATGTATTTCCGAAAGAAAATTGTAAGGCTTCTCTCCATCAGAGCGACTACAAATAACAAGTTTAATAAAAACTTCAATATTATTGAATTATCATTGAACTCAGTAATTGCAATTTCAGATACATGGTTCGTAAGGTACTGAGATTATTCACCAATTGCAGTATTTGTCATTATAAGGATATAAGAGTAACTGCAGTCCGAATTGGATTATTATGCTCTTAGGATACATCTTCCTTTTTTTTATTAAATTCTGAATTATGTACTAATCGGTATTTTTTAAATTAGTTTTTATGAAGGATTGTGTCAAACGGGAAGATCTATCAAGAGCTATCAAATTTTGAAAGAATTGATCCAGATGGCCAGGAGCGTATAAGCTTGAAATGACAAGCCAGCAAATGCATTATGGTCCCCGACACCCAACTCTGCTTCTCGTGTCCAGGACCTTTATAACATCACGAGACTGTTGGTACTATGCCTATAACTTTTCATTTGTAGTTCAAGTGGTTGCCACATTGACCTGTAGTTACCACACTATACAGGATGAAACAGAATAAGACCGACAAACTTCGTACGCAGCTACCTTACCTCATTTCGAGGTGAAAAGTTTGTATCAATGTATACCGGGTGGCTACGGAAGTATTGCCTACGGAATATCTCAGTTATTGTATGAAGTAGGTTTGTGAAATTTGGAGCGTCGATATAATGACATAAGAGCTAGAATTTGAGCATATTGACATGTCGAAGTTAACTTCCGGTCTGACCGGAAGTAACATCAACTTTCTTATTTTAAATGGAAACCCTATTTTTTTTTCTTTTCGCTTTATTCAGCATTCAATTCCCTTTCTAATGACATATCACAAATTGGTATCTAACCAGAAACTAGATCAGAAAAAATTTATTATTGAAATTCACCGAGTAGGCCGTGGAAGCAAAATGAAAGCCAAAAATTAAAAAGTTGGCTATGGAAACCATATGTTACTTAATAACAGTTACTAATACTGTGATATTTTATTTTCATTCGTCGGCGTTATAAAAAGCCGCCAAAAAAAATATTGGAAAAATTGGGAAAAAAACAATACTCTGTAGGTCCATAATTTAAATAGGAACATACAACTTTTTCTTGCCTGTACTATTCAGCATATCCATTCCTTTCTAATGATATAATAGAAAGTAATTTTTTGAAATGAAATACCAAAAAATCCAATTATTATTATTCAAATAACAAAAAAACAGATTTATCGAAAAAAAAAAAATTCAAATTGATAGGATTAAAGATAAAATAAATTCAAAACAAATGTTCGAAATGCATTCCCTCAGCTTCAATACATTTATTGACTCCGGTGATTATTTCATGTAAAACGTTTCTCAACATTTGGGGCGTGATATCTTGGAAAGCTCTACGAATTTTTACTTCTAGCTGATGTAGAGTTGTAGGCTGTGTGGAATACACCCTATTTTTAAGATGCCCCCACAGAAAAAAGTCGCACGGAGTAAGATCAGGTGACCTTGGTGGCCACCTGACTGGACCATGGGTTGTTATAAGTCTCTCTTGAAAGCGATTTTGAAGATAATTGCTCGCTATTCTTGAATTATGCGGAGGGGCGCCATCTTGCTGGAAGTACATTCTCTCAGTTATTTCCGCTGGTAGGTTGTTAATAAATTCCGAAATTTCATTCGTTAAAAAATTAAATCGCTTTCAAGAGAGACTTATAACAACCCATGGTCCAGTCAGGTGGCCACCAAGGTCACCTGATCTTACTCCGTGCGACTTTTTTCTATGGGGGCATCTTAAAAATAGGGCGTATTCCACACAGCCTACAACTCTACATGAGCTAGGAGTAAAAATTCGTAGGGCTTTCCAAGATATCACGCCCCAAATGTTGAGAAACGTTTTACATGAAAATATCACCAGAGTCAATAAATGTATTGACGCTGAGGGAATGCATTTCGAACATTTGTTTTGAATTTATTTTATCTTTAATCCTATCAATTTGAATTTTTTTTTTTTTGATAAATCTGTTTTTTTGTTATTTGAATAATAATAATTGGATTTTTTGGTATTTCATTTCAAAAAATTACTTTCTATTATATCATTTAAGTTATGGACCTACAGAGTATTGTTTTTTTCCCAATTTTTCCAATATTTGTTTTGGCGGCTTTTTATAACGCCGACGAACGAAAATAAAATATCACAGTAGTTGCAACTGTAATCAAGTGACGTATGGTTTCCATAGCCAACTTTTCAATATTTGGCTTTCATTTTGCTTCCACGGCCTACTCGGTGAATTTCAATAATAATTTTTTTCTGATCTAGTTTCTGGTTAGATACCAACTTGTGATATGTCATTAGAAAGGGAATTGAATGATGAATAAAGCGAAAAAAAAATTGGGTTTCCATTTAAAATAAGAAAGTTGATGTTACTTCCGGTCAGACCGGAAGTTAACGTCGACATGTCAATATGCCCAAATTCTAGCTCTTATGTCATTATATCGACGCTCCAAATTTCACAAACCTACTTCATACAATAACTGAGATATTCCGTAGGCAATACTTCCGTAGCCACCCGGTATACAGAAATTATCGACTTTGAAAATAGTTACAAGGAATCAGAAGTGAATTTTTCAGGAAGGTATACCAGCGTATCTACGGCGCAAATTATTGAGAATTTAGAATGGAAATCCTGAAACGAATAAAATTTTATTTGACCTCAAAGTAGTCCATCAAGTTCGAAGTACACGTGTGTTTAAGAACACAAAAAAGGAAGATTTTACATTTTTGTCAGATTCAACATTTCGTCTCAAAGAGATTGGAGATCAATACAATACCCAGCTTGAAAAACTGTTCACTTTGAAATAATTTGTGGAATGAAGAGGTGTAATGCCAGACCCTCGCCATATTTTCGATTCATCCACCTTTTGAATATTCAGGAGGATAAAAATACTCCGACATGTTATAACGAAAAAGCATTTTGCGATTGTGGCATAAGGGAAACGAAATCTTTACATTCTTTGTCGATTCCTCATCAGGATATATTTTCAGTTTTTCGCGAATATTCAGAAACCTCTACATTTAGGCACATGGAGTATTGATGAGCCTAACGGATTTCAAATACTTTTTTGTCAATTTACTGGTCTTGAGACAATGCACAAAAAATATGGTAGCATACCACCGTAACTACGCCAATGGTTTACGGAAATGATATATCAATATAATAATAATACTCCCTCTTGAACTCTCATAGAGAGTACCTAAAGGCATAGCTTTTGCGGGTAGAGTACGGCTATTATCATTATTTGCCGTGACGCTCCGGGGCGACTTACTGATGTTTTTGGTTATTTATTCACATTTCAGCTGTAGAAAACCCCGAAAAACCTATAGCACCACCCAGGGTGGTCGGTGTGCACTTCAAGCTAGCACCAGACATCGGGATTGGTATCTTGGCAACTCATGCACATCACACTTGATTTACAACAAGGCATATGGCCACCGCATTCAATGTAGATACTGCTTTGTCTAAGTTTGGTCAGAGGTAGATTGTTTCGAGCTAACCCTTGAAAAGGCTGAAGCATAAAACGGGGTCGAAGTACTTTGCCCACTATCTCAAATCAAATCAAATATACTTTATTGTACGAAGAAAATATTTCTCATTGACAAAGCGTGAGAGATCTAAATTAAAATATGCACAATGAGTATATACAATCTCAACATACAATGCACTCATAAAAAAAATTATGAAATTTATCTTAAAAGTATAAAAATAAATATATTAAACACAAATTAACTTTGTTTGCAATTACAAGGTATCACAGTAATATAATATAAATAAAACATATAAAAGTGTTAAAAGATAAGATACGTTACGTGCAAGTCATAATTGCATCACATACAGAAAACATAATATAGGTGTTCTGATAGAATTCGTTGAGATTATAACAAGCTTTTATCGTGAGAAACTTTTTCAAAGAATAGTGGTGTCGTCTGCAAATATTGTGAATTGTCCCTGTATGTCGACATGTGTCCAAAGGCGGCTTGGTTCCCTGTGGAACCGATTCTTCCTATCTTTCCTGAAAGATTGATATATCAGCCCGTCGTGTTTGCGGGGCAGATTATCATAGATTCTGAGCCTGGTAAGGCCTCTAGTTAGCGTACTCTTGGGGAAATGAAACCTGCAGAATTTCTCCTTCAGGCTTTAACATGTACCGGGATGGACTCGACGCCAGCAAAGGCGCGCAGCGTATCCAGTCGAATGTACCTGTCACTCTTAGTGATGATATAAAGTACTTTGTTCTGCATTCTGATCAACCTTATAAACGTGGTTTTAGGTAGACTGCAGAACGCTGGGCAAGTACACAACATTGCTGGCTGTATGATTTGTTTATAGATAGTAATTTTGGACTCCAGCTTCATGTGGGATCCCCTGGCTATTAGTGGATACGTGCATTTTACCGCTGTGGCAGCGCTCTGAATAGTCAGGTTGATATGCTTTCGTCAGGTTGTACGCTTGTTAAGCTGTACTGCTAGACATCGCACATTGGTCTTGACTTCCACAGCTTTGTCCTTGAACTTCAATTTCTGAAGAACCTTCGAGAACTTGAATTTTTTCGAGAAATTGAAGAATTCGGACTTAGCACCGATTTTGTTCTCATCTAGTTACGGTATGATCTGCCTGTCCAACCTAGATTGGACCAGCATATTGCTAGATACCTTAGCCACCAAATTATCATTCTGATGAATCGATATACCAAGTTTCAATTTTTTTCTTCCAAATCTGATTAATTTTCGGACTTTCGACATCTTGTATCTCAGAAGGGATGCATTTTAGGATATACATACATACCTATACCTATACCTATACCTATACCTATACCTATACCTATACCTACTCCTACTCCTATACCTATACCTATACCTATACCTATACCTATACCTATACCTATACCTATACCTATACCTATACCTATATCTATACCTACACCTACACCTACACCTACACCTACACCTACACCTACACCTAAACCTACACCTACACCTACACCTACACCTACACCTACACCTACACCTACACCTACACCTACACCTACACCTACACCTACACCTACACCTACACCTACACCTACACCTACACCTACACCTACACCTACACCTACACCTACACCTACACGTACACCTACACCTACACCTACACCTACACCTACACCTACACCTATACCTATACCTATTTCTATACCTATACCTATACCTATACCTATACCTTTCACCTCGAAATGAGTTAGAAAATGTGTCTTTAAAGTTTGTCTGTCTTAATCTGACTCACCTTTTATAACTGACTAGCCATATCTGTGCATCAAATACATTCCGATTTGAAATTTTAAATTATACCATAATCAATAAGGATGAAAACAAAAACAGTGAGCCAAATTACATTCAACACGGTAGTCGCACCACTAGGAACAGTCCTATCTTTTATAAAGAAAGTCCCTGTATACTTGAGTCCTGTTCTCTCGTTAGGAATTTTCAGCTTTCAAAAAATAAATATATGAAGATCACGTAATTGATTTGAGTTTTATAATCCAGTAGTATGTGTACAGATAATCTTGGGTTGAAGGGCACATGGCAGAGAATAAATTTGATCAATTAACTATAACCCAGCCCCAACTCATTATTCACTAGTTTTTGTTCAAAATGAAAGTGCTTTATTTACAACGTTACAGTATAGTGATATCAAACTTTCATGTAAAATATCAATTATTTAAATTTAAATAGTGATTTGAAGACGGGCACGGCTTGAATGGTGTCTACTCTTAGTTTCTTGAGATTATAGGGTTGGGAATGCTGACTGGCTTCGGCGTAGTTCCACTAACACCTTTTAGGCCGGCCGCACATTTACTACAGTCGGATCCGATTGTCTAAAACGATTTCAAATCGGACCACTACCGCACACTGCCGAC
The DNA here is from genome assembly GCA_958502065.1 of Chrysolina americana. NCBI lineage: Eukaryota > Metazoa > Arthropoda > Insecta > Coleoptera > Chrysomelidae > Chrysolina > Chrysolina americana. The sequence goes on along the minus strand of OY293414.1, from coordinate 60,671,727 downwards.
AAAATATTTCCGATTTTATCTGAATGTCGTTGTAAAATTACAATACAGCAGGTATGTTCTCACAAACTGCATAGAAAATGAACTATGATGAGTTTTTGACAATTGCTTTTCAACTCTCACAACGAAAACAAATAAATAAAGCGACGCCATCGGATACATCTGTTGAATACAAAAATAATTCAACAAAGTCAGTTTCACACATTGCATCTTCAGTCTTTTCTCTTCACTCATTAATCAGAACTGATGAAACTAAGGATGAAACTGACCAAAATAATCGTATGTTTGCGGTACACTATGCAGAAACAATGCACGGCTTGCCACCTGGTAGTCGGATCAGATGTTTAATAGCTCCGATTGGTAGGACGCACTGCTCTTGCGTCCGAGTCGGACGCCCGATAATATCTGATCGTAGCTGTGCGATATGATCACATAAACTTATAGGCCGGCCGCACATTTACTACAGTCGGATCCGATGGTCTAAAACGATTTCAAATCTGACCACAACCGCACACTGCCGAAAAAATATTTCCGATTTTATTTGAATGTCGTTGTAAAATTACAATACAGTAGGTATGTTCTCATACACCGCATAGAAAATGAACGATGATGAGTTTTTGACAATTGCTTTTCAACTCTCACAACGAAAACAAACAAATAAAGCGACGCCATTGGATACGTCTGTTGAATACAAAAATAATTCAACAAAGTCAGTTTCACACATTGCATCTAAGTCTTTTCTCTTTACTCATTAGTCAAAACTGATTAAACTAAAGATGAAACTGACAAAGATAATCTTACGTTTGCGGTAAACTATGCAGAAACAATGCACGGCTTGCCTTCCGGTAGTCGGATCAGATTTTTAATAGGTCCGATTGGTAGGACGCACTGCTCTTGCATCCGAGTCGGATGTCCGATCCGATATCTGATCGTACGTTTGCGATATGATCGTATAAACTTAAAGGAATTTGAACTTCAGATTCCCTGATCCGACAATCGTTTCAGACAATCGGATCCGAAAGTAGGAAATATGCGACCGCCCATAGGTATTTGAGCTTCAGATGCCCTAATCCGACAATCGTTTCAGACAACCGGATCCGAAAGTAGGAAATATGCGGCCTCCCTTAATCCTTCGTAGGTAAGGTTGCAAACAGAACACGGAACGTAAGGCGGCTGTGACATACCAGAAAAACAAATAGATCTAAAATCAATTATGAAAAGCAATATTAACTTTTTTATGGAATAACTGAAAATGTATTATTGGTTTGTTGGAACCAAACAAAAAATGACATTTTATTGATGTACAAGAGAAAAGTTGAAAAAATTAATTGACGAATTTGGAAACCAGTGATGTACAAGACAGGGTAATATCTGCTTTTTTCAGTACCTGATACGAAAACTGGCATTTCACGAAATTTCACAATTATAAGAGCAGGATTTTATATTGATACTGTGTAGACATGTAGAAATTGCATATGTCCTTACGTCCTTATTATTGCCTTTATACGATACGCTTACCATATTCTCAAAAAAATTATGTTTCGCAATAGGTATCTTCTACTTGGTAATTCATCAGAACTATCCATCATTTAACTTCTCAAAAAAATAGAAACCTGAAAAATATTTGGATACTTTGATAGATGGATATATATCTCTTAGAAGTTTTTTGCAATGGATCCAACATTTATCAAAGACTCGTCTATGAATTGGACTCGTCTATAATATCATAGTTATTCAATAGAGTGTGTTTAGTAACCATTACGCTTCCAATCATAATATGAATATGTATATTTCTGATTACTGTACCTTTTGCATAGTCTCTGACACCTTTTCTAATCAAGATGGGTTGTCCGTCTTCTCTCCTCCAAATAATTCTAGGACTTGGATGACCAGCTGCCTTACATGATAATGTAGTATTTTCTCCCTCAGAAATCGACATATCACCGCTTGTATTCTCATTGAGTATGTCAGGAGGTACTGCAAAAAAAACAGTTGCTGAGTTCAATATCACTATTTTATTGAAAATAGAGTTACATTGACGGAATATTGATAGCAAGCATCTTATTCCGAAAAAATACTTTCAATTCATGGACAACGGAAATGTATTCAAAAATAATATTGTTCTGTTACCTATCTATATTTTGGGGTGTATTTCTATTGAAAAGAAAACATCTTCAATAGTATTTTCGTATGTTCTTTCCGGTAAATGATTTCAAATGAATAAATGAACGGATTCATCACCAAAGAGTGTCAAAGGAAGGGGTCACTAGTCGGGAAAGGAACCTGTTTATTGACAGATGGATTGCGCAAAGAATTCCGCGCTGATTGAGCGTGATTACGTTCCGATGATATAGATCAATTATTGTCATAACGTACTTGAAACAAGTTGGTTGCATTGGCCCATAATAAGTTTGCTCAGATGCTATGTGGTACCCGATCCGATATCGATATGCATTGTATTATGCATTAGTTTTTAAATACTGTTTCGCTTCACCATACTATTTGATCGAGTGCTTATGAATGAGTAATATATCAATATTTTTCTTTTTTTTTTCACACTAGAATAATTTTTATCTTAGTGACAACATTGGTTTTCAATGATTATTCAAATAATCGGTCTCTATTTATGTATATCGAAGCCCACAATACGCACACAAGCGACGTTGCCAAAATGTCTATTTCATTATTTTATTGCCTTCAAAATTTTGCTGAAGGAGAGCTTATTTGAGGTTGTTCCGGAATGGTTTGGAAGCTAAAATTTTGGGTAAATGTTTCTTTTTTATAGACCTAAAAGTGTGCCAAATTCTATGACCGGAAGCAGATGGCCCAGAAAAGCATACCCTCCTTTGACAGTTCAGAATTTAACTTATTATTTTGGCTATATATGTGTATATATTATTACGTCACTTTATGATTCAAATCTCTGTATCACTATTTAAATGTTTTTGGGATTCTTCTAATACGTCTTCCCTCTTTAGTGGTGAAAAACCAGGCGAACATATATGTAATATTTTGAAGCAATTTCATTCATTCTTCTTCTGGAAATATCATTATATTTGGTTGATATTTGTGGTAGAATCCTTTAGATTTTGTTGAACAAACCATTTTTTGACAGATGTGGGCGCAGTTTTCTCAATTAGCGCAGTATATTAAACTGAAATGGCGTACTTGGACATGGCACAAATATTTACAATTACTTAAGTTATGATTTTCAAAACTTTCCATTATAAGATAATCATAACAATCAATTTATTAAATACAAATAGCTATTTCAAAATCTTTTTGATACATCAAAATGTCATTTGTTTATTTTACTGGCGCCTGTGCTATGCGAAAGCTATAAATATAATTCGTTTGAATCAGAATAAAACTGAGTTCTATCACCTTTAGTAGTACAAATTTATTACAAAATGAAGAAGAATAATCACCAACCAATTCTTGAACTATGTTTCGTAAATAAGGTTTTGTATTTTATTTAACACAATGATTTGGGCATCAATGTAATATATAGATGATGTTAATTATTCACGAAATATATACTTCTACCATGTTTATATAAAGAAAAGTTTATAAAATGGGAGTTTATAATCATAATAACAATTTTTTAACTACTGTCAATAACTAAAGTTTGTAATCTGCTTCATTTATCGCTATATTTATCGTATTTATCATAGATAGATAGATATATGACGTAGAATCTAAAATTCAATAATTCATTTGAAAGTACATTTCTACCACCTCCAGTGAAAGAAAACTCTCTTAGAACGATGTATTAGACTTTCCGAAATACTTTTGTAATATTTTATAATTAAAGTTGGTAATTTGTATTTTGACACTATTAAAAGTTTAACGGACCAAGCAAACTGTAGGTGAAGTAGTTAATAAAATGAGATTTGATAAAACCTTGGCTAATATACTAGCTTATTTTATCATAATGATTATTATGTATGTACATTTAGATCCTAAATTCAGACATATTAACAGTTATTTAAATAACACGAATAACATATTAACACATTAAATTACCACAGTGCTCGGGAGCACTATTCGGGATTACTAAGCACTAAGCCCTTTCGTAAATTGCTCGAAGCGCTAAGCACTGAGCACTGAATCCAAAAAGTGCTCGGTTTGTGGCTTGACATTTTGAATAAGCCAATAGTTTTTTGTATTCACCGATTTTTATATCATCATTATATCGTAGATCTCAGCATTGAGTATATAGACCAAAGTGTAGAGGATTTTATAACCTTGGCATTCTCTGAAAAATATCTTCTTGGTTCCTTTCCAATTGCACAATTTACCGAAAGTTCCTTTTGGATTTCTTTATTGTTTCTCTATTCCTCTGGCAGTAAATTAAGAGCTACTGAGCAATTTCCGGCGAAAAAGACATTATTTCCGATGACGATCTTAAAATCACGTATTGTTCATGAAATAGTTGACATTTTCCAAATACCGTTCAACACCTACTCTGGTGTCAAATGTCGCAAAAACATTCGACGTTTTTCTATTATAGTTTCCATGGTAACTCAGCTAGCGATTTGGTTACTTTGCTAATGAAATAGTCCCATTCGCAACTATACCAGGAGATGATGAATATATTTACATGACTCGTATTTATGTATCATGACCGTATTTAAAAGAATTGAAATAGGTACTTGTAACTATCGCCATCCTATAATGAAGTGAGAATTACACTGAACTTCTTATTTTCCCAACTCAGACGTTCATTTACGAACAACTTCAAGAACAATTCATCATTGGGAATTTGAAGCAAAAATTATGGAAATACATTTTAATACTGGGCCATTTCATATCCACCCCTTCGGGGTTCGTATAGCCTATTGAACTGCTTGGAAAAATTCAAATCGAGTTCATAAAACAACTCGTTGGTGATAATGTGCTCGTCAGAATATGAATTGACATGAAAAAAATTTATTGAACTACGGGAGTGGTTGGAAGTTTATTAAAATACCGAATGAATATCATGTACTACTTCTGCTTCCAATCTCACATTTTTAGAACATGATTAGTTAATGACGCAGAGTATAAATGCGAGAGCGTTTTAATATCGATCGAGCCAATCTGTTTTAACCTCCATTATTGCATTGTTCTCCATGAAGTTTATTCGGACCATGCGATATCTGTCTGACACTTATTGGCCTGGTTTGTAATCTCTTACGACATCGCGTGCCTCGAAGCATTCTCTCCCTACAAACATACTGCGTACCGAAAATTAAGCTTTGTTTTTGAGGAAAATTGGATTTTCAGGTGAGATGACTGAACATTTCATTAGAAACCTATAGAGAAAAAAATGTTAAACAATGTTTATCCACTATCGCGATGAATTATTTAGTACTGGTTTTCTAAGATCATTCATATCCAAGAGAATGATAATTATTCTGCTAAAATATTCAGCAGATAAAAGTACCTAATCAACAGTAAGAAAAACACCATATATCCAGGAAGTATACAACTAGAAAGTATAAGGTTTGAGCCGGTACTCTGCTCCTTCGTTCACCTTCCCGCACCCCCCTGGCCAACAAGTGGCTTGCGGGTACTTGCGGGTACTTGCAAGGGGGGTATATGCGAGCATATATGGTGCAATTACATTGGGCAGACATTGAGACAATGATCGTTTGACTTGTAGCTGTAACGAGACTTACATACGCGGTAATGACACATTGCAATTGGATTCATGATTGTCTATGCCATGTACAAAGTTAATGAGAGAGTACCTACTCCTCAACAAACTTATTGTAATGAATAGTTTATATGCGGTAATGACACATTGCAATTGGATTCATGATTGTCTGTGCTATGTACAAAGTTAATGAGAGAGTACCTACTCCTCAACAAACTTATTGTAATGGATTATTTGTAAAGAGTACATCCAAACATTTCAGAGATCCATCGAGTTATGAGAACACGCATCTACGTACAATGCATGTATAATATATGGTGGAAGGGGGACTTCCTCCACTCTCCAATCAACATATAAAAGACTATCGAGAATCTCACTCCTTCAGTTTCTCATCTATAACGAACCAGAACCTACAAGTTTTAATTAATTCACACACAAAGAAGTTCGAAAAAGTGATATTGGTGATTTTCAAAATAAGTCAGTGAGTGTTTTTTTTTTGTTTTCTAATTAATATTTTCTCAAGTAGATTTGGAAAAAATCAACGCCGTGATCAATAAACCAACTGAAGTGTTTGAGCAGAGGGTCATATCAACACTCCCAATTACCAAAGCTTTTCCAATAAGTAATATGTTGGTTCGCACAACTCGATTTGGCAGATCTATATTGCTAACATTATATAATGAAAGTGAAAATGAATTTTTCAAATCATGGCTACCAAAATACATTGCCGATCAATTTAGTGACAATGATATTAACTCTATTAATCATTCGAGTGGTAAATACACTCTTACCTATATAGGACAGGGTGGACCAGTTTCAGCGGGTACAAGAACGCGAACTCTTGTAAAATTCGACTTTATCGAATAAAATTCAATTGAAATGTTCAGTAATTTTTATTCACTATAGTTTATAGACATATTGAAGTAATCTTAATGTTAAGTATTAGGTTTGAAAACAAAAAATTCACTCAAAATTTAAGACATCACCGAATTGAAATCTCGTGTTTATGTATGTATCCTCCAGCTAATACACATGGAATAGGTATGTTAATATTTTCTATCTTTTGTTTCAGATTAATAATGTGGATGTTGTATTCGTCTGAAAATTGGACCGAAGCCACAAACCTCAAGACAGCAGTCGAAAGACTTCAGTCATATTTGAGTTTTTTGAGTTGGGACATCCTTCATGCAATGAACTATGATCTCAGCATTTGCTATAACGAAAATGAACTCGAAAGGTGTATACAAGAGCAGAAGAGGTACAACGCTGGTGATGAACTCTGTGAAAAATTCATGGAAGGGGCCTTGGAGATATCCGATTTCTGTGAAGAGATGTTGAAATGTGATTTGAAGAGATTTCTATACAACCTAACCCCATTCCTACCAAATGACATCATTGAGAAATACCAAATCTATGATGATGAGAGTGAAGAGGAAAATATTGTTGATACCCCAAATTGAATAATAGAAATAAAATAAAATTAAGAATATGTTTTATATATTAATTGGACTATGTAATTACTACATAAGCAGATAGCTGAAGCCATAGTATCACTTGACAAAAAAATGTATACGGATTGAATTTATTGAAAATATGTTCTTTAATTATAAAAGTTTTTTCTTTCACGATCCCATAATAATACATATGTAGGTTGGGTAGATGAAACCCCGAAACCAAAAGAAATACAACAACAATTTTCCACCCCTCCAATTATTTCTAAAGTAAACACACTCCAAAAATATGAATTATTTGATTAATATTATTATAGTACATTCCTTTCGAAATAGAAGAGTAATTGGAAACAATAATTGATAAATTTATATTCGATTCTCTAATAATAATATAACATGCAACTCGGCTATTTTTTAATTAGTTCATGTTTGGTAGTCGTATTGTAATGATGAGCAGTGTACTGGATAAATTTGGGCGTAAGCGAAAGTGTGGGAATGGTTCAATTCTACAACCCCGACTAGTATACCGGGTGGCTACGGAAGTATTGCCTACAGAATATCTCAGTTATTGTATGAAGTAGGTTTGTGAAATTTGAAGCGCCGATATAATGACATAAGAGCTAGAATTTGAGCATATTGACATGTCGAAGTTAACTTCCGGTCTGACCGGAAGTAACATCAACTTTCTTATTTTAAATGGAAACCCTATTTTTTTTTTCTTTTCGCTTTATTCAGAATTCAATTCCCTTTCTAATGACATATCACAAGTTGGTATCTAACTAGAAACTAGATCAGAAAAAAATTATTATTGAAATTCACCGAGTAGGCCGTGGAAGCGAAATGAAAGCCAAAAATTGAAAAGTTGGCTATGGAAACCATACGTCACTTGATAACAGTTGCTACTACTGTGATATTTTATTTTCATTCGTCGGCGTTATAAAAAGCCGCCAAAAAAAATATTGGAAAAATTGGGAAAAAAACAATACTCTGTAGGTCCATAACTTAAATAGGAACATACAACTTTTTCTTGCCTGTACTATTCAGCATAACCATTCCTTCCTAATGATATAATAGAAAGTAATTTTTTGAAATGAAATACCAAAAAATCCAATTATTATTCTTCAAATAACAAAACAGATTATCGCCATACGCAAAAATAACATTAAAAATAATGTGGAATGATAAATTATATCCTGTAGGTTCTAGGTTAAATAGGAACATAAATGTACTTGGTCTGTGCCATCGTCCATAGATATTCTAATATCTACCTATGGACGATGTTTGTGCTATTCAGAATAATCATTCCATTGCAATAATCATTCGAACCAAAATATTAACAAGTAGGCTGTTTAAGATGTATTTTGGAATGAAACAAAAAAGAAACGAGAGCTCTCACGAACGCTGCTATCCATATTATTTTGACGTTCGAAGTAGTGTTTTTGATTCTGCCATTTTAAAAGGGTTTGGAAATCGAAATCAGTTAGTGGAATATTCAAAAAATGCCCCTTTATTCACGAACCGAACAAATTGACATGCTTCTCATTTATGGTGAATGTTTAAAAAATTCTTATGCCGCTGAACGATTGTATTTAAAGCGATATCCAGGTAGGCAGCAACCGTCAAGAAGGTATTTCCAGTGGCTTGAAGAAAAATTAATAACTGAGCCTGATGTTCACGAAGACCAAGAAGCATTTGTTATTAATGAGGAAACTGAAATTAATGTATTAGCTTTAGTACAATATTATAGCACAATTTCCTCAAGGCAGATTGGCGCCGAATTAGCTATAAGTAAGGACTCTGCTAGGAAAATTTTGAAAAAACATCTATTTAAATCCTTCAAGTTTCAGTTGCATCAAAATTTGTATGAAAATGACGGTGAAAGGCGCCTGGAATATTGTAATTGGTTTCTTCGACAAAATGCTGAGAATCACCTATTTAACTATTATATCTTGTTTACGGACGAGTCAAGATTTACCAACAATGGATTATTTAACAGGAATAATACAAGGTAGGTACTGTACTTTATTTGGATTATTGTCGATAGTCGAAGTGTAAAGTGCTAAAAGTGTGAACGGTCTTTTGTTTCAGGTACTGGGCGATAGAAAACGAGCACCGGTTTCGACAAGGTGGCTTCCAGGAGAGATTTGGTGTGAATGTTTGGGCAGGAATAGTTGGAACTCATATTGTTGGCCCCATTCTTTTTCAAGGCCAACTAATCGGAGAGAGATACTTTAACGAATGAAATTTCGGAATTCATTTACAACCTACCAGCAGAAATAACTGAGAGAATGTACTTCCAGCAAGATGGCGCCCCTCCACATAATTCAAGAATAGCGAGAAATTATCTTCAAAATCGCTTTCAAGAGAGACTTATAACAACCCATGGTCCAGTCAGGTGGCCACCAAGGTCACCTGATCTTACTCCGTGCGACTTTTTTCTATGGGGGCATCTTAAAAATAGGGTGTATTCCACACAGCCTACAACTCTACATGAGCTAGAAGTAAAAATTCGTAGAGCTTTCCAAGATATCACGCCCCAAATGTTGAGAAACCTTTTACATGAAAATATCACAATAAATGTATTGACGCTGAGGGAATGCATTTCGAAAATTTGTTTTGAATTTTTTTTATCTTTAATCCTATCAATATGAATTTTTTTTTTGAAAAATCTTTTTTTTTGTTATTTGAATAATAATAATTGGATTTTTTAGTATTTCATTTAAAAAAATTACTTTCTATTATATCATTAGAAAGGAATGATTATGCTGAATAGTACAGGCAAGAAAAAGTTGTATGTTCCTATTTAAGTTATGGACCTACAGAGTATTGTTTTTTCCCAATTTTTCCAATATTTTTTTTGGCGGCTTTTTATAACGCCGACGAATGAAAATAAAATATCACAGTAGTAGCAACTGTTATCAAGTGACGTATGGTTTCCATAGCCAACTTTTCAATTTTTCGCTTTCATTTTGCTTCCACGGCCTACTCGGTGAATTTCAATAATATTTTTTTTCTGATCTAGTTTCTGGTTAGATACCAACTTGTGATATGTCATTAGAAAGGGAATTGAATGTTGAATAAAGCGAAAAGAAAAAAAAAATAGGGTTTCTATTTAAAATAAAAAGTTGATGTTACTTCCGGTCAGACCGGAAGTTAACTTCGACATGTCAATATGCTCAAATTCTAGCTCTGATGTCATTATATCGACGCTCCAAATTTCACAAACCTACTTCATACAATAACTGACATATTCCGTAGGCAATACTTCCGTAGCCACCCGGTATGTTAGTTTCAAGAAAACCAAAGATGACCAATACGATATTGAACAAAGACAATTGAAAAATGTCGGACAGCCAGTTGATTCAGCTGATTGTGTTACAAAAGACTTTCTTGAAGAAACAATTAATGAAACTGAAAAATTAGTCCTATCAGCTGTTCATGCTTCAGTGAAATTAGCGATGGAAGAATTATCTCGTGAAATGGAAAGGAGAAACGTATCTATGAACGCTCGCATAGATTCGATAGTTGGCGATGTGTCTCGTCAATCTAGAACAGCATTCAATGAGAAGATATCTGAAGCTAGGGTATTACTTCATAGAAAATATGAAAAATTGGATCATAGACTTATGGATTTAGAACAAGAGAAAATTCGTTTATCTGAATAAGCATTATTATAATATTAAACGAAAATATACACTTGCGGAATTTATTGAAAATACATTAATTATTTATAAATTTTTTTATTATTTTCACGAAACTACTATAATAATACCCAAAACCCAATGCATAAACGAATTCCTAATCTCCTCTCACCACACCACATGAATAATTATCGAATAGCCCGAGGCCAATGCATGATGCACCCCAACGAAAATCGCCCCTTCCCAGACAGGTAGGTAGGTAGGCGGTAGGTATTACGTATCGCCAGGGAGGGTGTATTTAAGAAAGTGGTTCACACTGTTGCCTTCATTCTCTAACGGAATCAACTGAGAGAATGACGTTGTGTCATTGTTGTGTCAGTGTACATCATACCCTTCCGAGCAAATAAAGAAATATCATTTTTGATGTGGAAACTTTTTATCGATGATAGGTACATATTAATTATTTAATTGAAATTTCAAAATTTAAATATGTTTTTCGAAAGGAAACAAGAAAAATTATATTATAAAAATATAATTTTTTCGATATGGCAACTTTTTGTTGATGATGATACATATTAATTATTTGATTGAAATTTCCAAATTTAAATATTTTTTTTTTGCTAAAGGAAACAAGAAAAATTATTTCTTCATTAGGCCATAAATATCCTACTCGATCACACAACATGACATCGCTGCGACATCTTGCACACCAGTAGTTCCAGCAGGTCTCGGAGAATCTATCACATCTAATGCAGCGAGGAATCATCTCCGAAGTTTGTTTGTTTTCTTGCACACACGAAACATAGACTGGTACCTGCCATCATATGACTTCTGTCCCAACTACCTTGGCAATTATAACATATCAATGTGTCCCGTATTCTGTATGGATACACATAAATCTTAGCTTTTGAATCCCATGCTGCTGTTAACACCATAGCTACAATGTCCATATACACGACTCTATGGGAGTGAACTCTTGAGTAGGAACTGATTTCACTGTTGAATTTTCAGCAAATATATAGTTTTTCAAGTCTTGTGGTAGAGGGTGTTAATCCCACTTTTGGAAAACATGTAAAGCTCTAGTCTTGGCGTAGGAAATGACATCCCTCCTCCCGAAAAAAACATTTAAAAAGACATCATTGACTCAATAGAATTCAGTATTCATCTTTATTTCAACTGAAATAGTAGTTGTGTGTAATAGAGTACAGTAGTTGTATAATAGAATAATGGAAGCCAAAATGGAGATAATCGACCAACTCATTGCAGTTGATGTCAATCAATTTGATGATGAGGAGGAAGCAGATAGCGGATCTGACAGCGGTATTGAAGAAGAATTCGAAGCTTCAGATGAGATCGAGCAAGTCAGCAGAAGATTCGCCGATATGACGATAAACGAAACAATAAGTGAGGATTGTGTTTATTGTCACCTTACATTATTTACCGCCATACAGACAGTTGATGGTGAATTGGCGAAGTTGTGTGGGCCTTGCTATAGGCTATATAGTATTAGATAAGGTAACCAGGTCACCAGATATAGGCATATAGACACACATGTGTCTAGCTTATATGGCCAAATAGGGAGGCATTATTGTACAGTGTGTACAGACTCCCTAATTCTAATAACATGTCAGAGGGCATGTAGGGAGTGTAATGTTTAGTTGTTGTTTATGTAATTTAGTGTAATATATAGATTAAGTTGTTTGCATATTGTACATATTTATATAATTCAATAAAACATGTTATAAAACAATATTTGTTTGAGTCGAAATAGTTATTATGCTAACAAGTACGGAAAGAGTACTATTCCCGCATGAGACTGCCGTTACCCGAACGACGCAAAGCGGAGTTCGAGTAAGCAGTCGAGTGTGGGATAGTACCTTTCCGTATGAGTAAGGATCAAGATTTTTTCTACAAGAGCATTGAAACATCTTATGTGATGCTCTTGAACAAACTTTCATGCGCGGGAAAAATTATTACCGCACTAGTGCGGGAAAAACTCACTTGAAGTGACATTAGCGTGCGGGAAAATTTTTCCCGCACTAGTGCGGGAATATGACACCTCTCAAACTGAATTGCGTGCGGGAATAGGGCGGAACACGCACGCTTGTAAAAAAAAATATTTCGAATTTGTATCCACAACAAATCCCTCTCCTAAAGAGTCCCCAGACATCTTCATTCATTAACAAAATGTATATAAATTGAATGGATCAGTATATTGCTATCATTCCATTCGAAATGTCTCAAGCTGACTCTACAAGTGAATTAGGCCGTTGTAGTCAATCAGAAACATCTTCTTCTAACTTACCAATTCAAGTAAATGAAATATCGTCTAGTACAGATAGAAGTTTCGATGATGAATTTTACGAATCGTGTATTGACTTCGTTCAAAATCCGGAACAATTGTGGGAATATGAGCCTAGCAATAAAGATAATTCGGATGATGAAGAAATAATTGAGTCTGAAAATGAAGAAGAAGAAGCAATTGAAATATCAGATGACGAGAGTGACAATGAGTCAATGATATTTGAAATTCTGTGATTGGTAATAGTAGTAACAGATCTTTTGGGAATGCACAGTATATGAAAATGGAGATGCATACTGGAGGGGGCTTGTGTTGGGGCCCCCTCTTTACTGGTATTAACATAAGATTTTGAAAATTTTAAATTAAGATTTGTAATTGTTCTTAGATGAAACTCTCTTAGGAAAAATCAAGAATAGATTTTCAGACTCAAAAGAAATAACATAAAAAAACAAAATAAAACGAATAATAGAAAAAAAACCTTTCCTGCATACATTTATAATTGTTCTGAGAAAAAAAACATTCTTTGTGACGAAAATACAGAGTCTCAAAATTTATTTCTTTTGGAAGGGTATCTTCTCACAATAAAATCAAATAATCCCGCTGGGATTGATTTCGATATTCCGACTTCTTACCGTCAAAATGTATTTGTTAAATTATACTCTATAAAAAAGGGTCTCCTATCGCAATAAAAACAGGTATACGCTGAGGTACATTTCGATATTCCGAAGGTTTGGAGAACACACACATTTCATTTGTAAACCAGAGCTCCTCGAGTTTGGTTGTGTTCAAATTAAGTTTTTTCATAATTCATTTTGTGATTTTATGGATATATCAAGACATGAAGTAACATCAACGGAATTATAACGTGCTATAAAATACATTTTGATGGAGAACAATGCCAGGGAATTAGGAACAATCGCCGAATTACCGAGCGATATACAAACCACGCCATTCAACAAAAAAGAACTAGGCCGCAGAGACTACCCTCTTCCAGGTGCAGAAAACAATAAGAAAGTCCCAAAGCGTTACGGAAACAGAAGAAGAGAAAAAATCGCAACTGTGCAAAACTAATGATGGCGGCGAAAAAATACAACCGGATGGCCACCGCTCCCTGGCCTAAGAGCAAGAAGAATTCTACGAATAGTAATGAACTCACCAAAACAATTGAAAAAAATATTTCGTCCGCCGCCCCCACGTCTGAGCAGAATAATGTGGAACCGGTTTCAGAAGAAGCACATGGAAAAAACACAATAATTGACACGCTGAATTCTACAAGTATGGAGGAAGTAGAAAAAAATTACACATCATCCTCGTCAATTTCTACAATTATGGATGAAGATATCCCACAGCCTAACAACATCGTCTCGCCCATCAGGTCTCCTCCGGTTCGAAGAGCCCCCTCAAGTGTGAGTTCTGAAGATTCATGTGCTATGAGAACAGATACAGGATTCGACAATAGATTTCTCGCAATGATTACGAATTTGAACACACTTGAGAGGGAACTATGTCAAGAAATGAATGAAATCCAGAAAGAACGTATGGCGTTGGAAAAAAAATATTCGGGAAAAATGGAAGAGTTCGAGAAAATAAAAAAATACAAGAGACAACTTTATTTGGGGGTGGAAAAGTTTCTGAAGATTTGGACACTAGAACATCGACCAACTTGATGGAAATTCATAGCATTTTTATGTTTTTCAGCCTCTAGAGGAAATTTATGTTTTTCAGTTTTTTCATTTCAGCTCACCTAACTAAAAAATCTACGAAAGTTCTTCATGGAGTATATGATATTATTTCGGAGATATACACAGGTATAGGCGGGGTTTTGGGGCCTATATCGGACTTTTGTAGGTTTTTTTATTGAAAAAAATATTCCCCAGAAGTTCAACTCAAATAATCTAATTAAAATTCTCTTTATCATGTGAATACAAATTCCAGTGAATCAGCTATCATAACTATTCTCTCTTTATTTTCTCAAGAAATCATTTTCATACAGATAAAAATCCAAAAAAAAATTATATTTTCCATACATTTCACATAAAGAATAATGTTAGTTGATAAAATTCAATTATTCATTCAAGCAATAATATATAACAGTTCAACTCAGTAATTATCAGTAATGATTTTCTCGGGACTTATGAATTTTGAAACACGGGCTCCAAAATTCAGTAGCGTACTCAGATTATTTTATTTATTTTTTGTTGGTTCTGAAAAGAACCTTTTGGTTTAGTTGCGCGGATTTAATCGGCTCATGAATACTTTATAGATTCAAATCTACAGTAGCGTCAGAATCATAATCTATTTCCTCCGGTGCATGTTCTTAAGTAACTGGATTCCATTCTCTGATTGTTGCATTCCATATAAAATGCGAGTGAATTACTATATTACTTGTTGATGTAATTATGTCAACTTGTAAAGGTAAGTTTACATCGATCGGTGTATCAGACAGATTTGTGTCCGAAGGATCATTAGAGGTTGAATCAGCATTATACCTAGATGTTGTTGCCATTGTATGAGATATGAAGAATTCTATAAGGTTTTTCAGCTTTAAATGATTTGTCACAATGGTGGGAGATACATTTCCCACTCCATGTTGCATATGTGGTGGGGTTGTGGTAGTTCGTCTATAAATATGATATTTCAAAATGGGAGAAGCTATAACAGTTTTTGACTTGAAATCATTCTCGTAAGAATGGAAAATTTATTGAGCAGTGGAAATCCCGCTGATTTAATTGATGCATCAATTGTCGAAGAACTATCGAATTTCGATGCTGATGATTTGTTGAAGATGCAATTATAGTGCAGGAGCAGACGGAAGAACCGCCGGTGCTACATATTTCTGATAGCGAGCTATCACAGTGCAACACTATCCCGGATCAAGCTCAGGTGCAAGAATCTCAGACACAGGCTCTGCATATGCCTGATATTTCATATAAGCAGCCAAGTAAACGCGCTCCGAAACGTTGTGTCACAATCGAAGTTCCCAACACTGCTGCATCAACCTCAACAGGGCCAAGGTCTTCAAAGAACAAGAAAGGACGTAGTGTTTCGAAGAAAGGTATGTGTTCCTCATCTTCAGTGAAAAAAACGCCAAATAAAATTGAATGCATTCCACTAGCATCTCTGTTGCCATTACAGATGTATACGGAAATGCTAAACGAGACTAGGCGAGTGAGCACAAATGCTAAAAGCACATTCCTAAAATGCGATGAGGTTGATCGACAATTAGATGAAAAAATGACAAAAGATCATGAAATTGAAGAACAAATTGCAGTGAAGGAAGCCGAAATTGTAAAATTGAGAAAGCAAAGAGAGGGGGTGATGACAGAAGTTAGTAGGGAGAGGCTCAATAACCAAGATCTTCGGAAACAGGCAGAAATAGATTTGCAAAAATCCAAACAGTTACATGAAACGGTCTCTGCTGTTTACGAAAGATGGCGTCAGGAGCTAGATGCGGCTTTTCAAATAAATATTGATTGATTAGTAGTATATGTTTTTAAATATATATTTTTCTTTTAAATATATGTAAACGAATCAAACAATAAAGTTGTAATGAAAAAGTATATTTTTCAATGAGATATATCAAACTATTGCATTTTTGTCAATCCAGGAATTATGCTTATTGGAGAATCCTAACCATTTCACACGAACTCTGCTACCACTCGTTTTCAATATCTTCTCGACAAGGTATACGTCTGGGTTTTTAGTTTTCTGTATCTCTGTTTCATAAAAACATCCTTTAATTGGATTTTTATCCATATCTTCAAGCATATAAGTTGGGGGTAGGTAATATTGATTTTTGTAATCATAAATAATTCCGTAGTACAATTTGATGTATATCCCTTCTCAAAAACGTGCTTGTATTTAGATATTCGAACGAAGTCATTAATGCTATACTTGGGTATGATTCTTTTTAAATCTTTTTCTTCTCTCTTTTTGGAATGTTCAATTTTGTAGTAGACTTCACATCTTTCGGTTTCATTCCAATAGTTTGGTGCACTCTATGATTATATCTCTTGTATAACCATGATTTGATGGTACGTATAACTCGTTCACACATAGCGGCCTTCATAACACTAAAAGTAGAGTAATGTTTTATTCCATACTGCTCCATCAACGAAAAAAAGTGTGAATTATGGAATTCTTTCCCGAAATCGGATTGTATATGTGTTGGGGAGTAATTGGCCTGTTGTAGAATGGTTCTCATAGCTCCAGCTATGACTAATCCAGTCTTGTTCCGAACATCCTTTGTCCATAGAAATTTTGAATAACAGTCAATGACTACCAGAACGTATCGATAATTTTTGTTAAATCTGGAATACGCCTGAAAATCAGCAAGATCAATTTGCCATAGATCGCCGACGCCTTTCAGTACTGTAGATCTCCTCTGGAAGTTGCGTCTAGCCGGCTTATGTAATTCATCAACCACCTATCTCTTGATATCATTAGCCATAGCGGTTTTTGCAATGTGTGCTATTCGGGTGATGGTATGGTTCTGAACTGTAATATCTGATTGTATCTAATATATTATTCCTTCTTCGCGTAGTTCCTCTAACAAAGATACAATTTCGTTTTGATGCATAGTGTTCCCGCTTAATTTAGAACCGATTAACAATCGTAAGCGACTCACCAATTCTTTAGGCTTATTCCAATAAACATAGTTCTTCGACTTCGTTGTGAACACTTTCTTTAATTTTGTTATATTGAGTCCTTTGCCAGTCAGATTCAAAGTTCTAGTAGGGTTTTTGAGTGTTTTCATTAGAGGCCTGATGATGTTCTGATATTTATGGGACTTTTTGAACTTTATACCATTTTTTACTTGATTTGTTTTATATACGACCCTGGTCAAAGTCAATATCTCAATATAAGTACGATGAATTCTCGAGTCTGCAACTATCGGAGGTTCCTTGAGGAATATTAGATTATATAGATCCCTGCTACCGACAGCTTGATATTTTTGTACAATGCCATCATGAAATGATATATTTCCATTGTTGAAACGTACTTGCAAATTTCCTATTTTCAACAAATATGTTAAAGGATCTATGCGAATACCATATTTTAAATCATATGCGCTGTCGCCATTCTTGAGATTTTCTAAATGTTTTTTCAATTCCATTTCTATATTATGTTTGGTGACATTGCTCGTTTCCAACTGTGAAGTATTCGATAGTGATGAAGGTATTTCAAATAGAGTGGACGGCCTCATTTCATCATTATCCATATCTGTTATTGTTTCATTTGCAATATTAGAAAATGAAGAATCACTCGAATTGAAGGAATTATTTTTCTTTATAGGCGTACTTGTTGATATAACTCTCGTCATTGTGGGAGTTGTAGACGGCATCGCATTAGTTCCAGAAGAAAGGGCATTTGGTGGTTTTGTAATAGGATCATATAGTTTCTCGAGCATAATTTTTTCTTCCACATTCCCTCTCTTTATATTGTTGAATTTTTTTCGTACAGCTTCTGTCGCTTCAACTAGTTGTCGTTTCATATCGATTTCGGCTCTTGCACATTCATTTCTCATTGTATTCATCATTATAGGAAGTAATGATGTATATGTGATCTCGCTAAAGTTCACCGAACGAATAATAATTTTTTGAGTTGTCATGGATATATGAAAGTATCGAATCCCATACTATATCGTCCATCGTGTACCATTCTATCTTTGTCTATAACAAGAAAACCAAATTGTTTATTCCAACATTTCAGACACATAATCTGAAACTCTTTGAATGTAACATCAGGTGATACATGATCTGAGAATATATGATGTAGGTTCGTTTCGTCCTGCTTGAACATTATTATGAAGTTGGCGTTATCACGTATCAATTGTTTGGGTACTCGAGAATACGTCTGTGCAAGATAAAAACTGTCCACTGAAGAGTGTCTCCCTCTGGAAAAGTACGATCGAACGATGCTCTGATTTTCACAAATTATATCATCGAATATAAATACAGAATTTGGTTTGGCATGGGCAGGCTCTACTATACTTTCATTATCACTGAAAGTGTATAAACCCAAGCCTTTAATTGGTTTCAGCACATTGCGTAAATATTCATATTTCGGTTGATTCAGTGACTTTGAATACAGATACACATTTTCGAAACGTAATCCTTGCGCATGCGTTAGAAGGGCAATCATTGCATTTGTTTTTCCACAATTTGATGGTCCAATTAATAATGCTCTAAGGGATGAAGGCAATAGTGGACCATGTCGATTCGACTTATTTCCGTCCAATCTACTTCCTGCGATTCTTTCGTCTAAATTATCAACTCTGAATTTTACCTGCTGTTGAACAACACGCATCGTGAACGACCAAACTCGTGATAAAGATAAATATATGGAATATATCCCATTTAAATGTCTACCGTCGTACGGAACAGACGTAAGAACTACGTTTCGATTAGAAAAGGTCGAGGAATTGTGAATTCGTTAATAAATAGATTACCGTTTGAAGTTCATATAACCGGTTATCAATTTTGCGGACCTGGCACTAAATTGGAAAAAAGATTAGCTGCCAATCAGAGAGGAATCAATCCATTGGATTCTGCGTGTCTTTCACACGATTTGCAATATTCAAAAAATCCAGACAATCTCGCAGCAAGGCATATAGCCGATTAACAACTCGAATACGCAGCTTGGGAAATATTTAAATCGAATAAATCATCAGTAGCTGAGAAGGCTGCAGCTCTTCTAATTACCAATATTATGAAAACCAAGAGACGTTTCGGAATGGGATGCGATGCGAACATTACCTCAAAAAAAAAAGAAAAAGCGAACAATAAAAAGAAAACAGAAGTCGAATAATAATGGAAAGATTGCATTTGGGGCGGGTGTTGTTAGAAAAGTGCGAGATGTACTGCGAAAGGCTGGCGGTGAACGATTTATAGCAAAAGAAGTTAAGAAAGCTAATGCATGCATCACGTAAGTATTTGAAAACAGCAGGTGGAAAAAAACATATACGTACACCACGTATCATACCCATACCGAAAGTGGGGGGAATATTGCCATTGATACCAATTTTCGCTGGATTGTCTGCATTGGGTAGTTTGAGCGGAGCAGCTGCAGGTATCGCAAGAGCAATCAATTCGGTGAGGGAAAGTAGGGAGGGTCTTAAAGAAGTTCAACATCATAATAGAAAGATGGAAGCTATAGCTTTGGGAAAAAGGGGTAGTGGAATATATCTGAAACCATATCGCAAAGGACTCGGTATCTATCTGAAACCGCAAAGTTCAAAAAACTAATTGATGCCCTACCTCTTAAGCCTCTCACCGATATTGAACTTAATTATTATGCCACACAGATGAAGATTCCATTCTTTCGGGGAGTATTCATGCGAGATAACTTACCTACATCAGGACCGCATGTCCATGAAACAGCAATCATGAATTTGGATAGAAGTATCGGTCGGGGAACACATTGGGTGGCATATAAGAAAAATGGACGAAATGTTACATATTTTGATAGTTTTGGAGATTTATCGCCGCCCCCGGAGCTAGTTCATTACTTGCGAAAAAAATCGAGAACACCCATCAAAATTGTATATAACTATGAACGCCAACAAAAATACAATACAGTTGTGTGTGGGCATTTATGCCTGAAGTTTCTCTCACAACCATCTACAGATAATTAAAATGGAATATACTCTGGAAAAAGATCGAGAGGCAATTAAGAGAATGGGCCATTCTTTGATAGCGTATTCAAGGCTGCGTAGTTTGTTGAAAATGAGTAAAGGGCAACTTGCTGATATGCCCAAGGAGGTGATGATTTCTTATGCGGCTCATGAAATCGCCCATGTTTGGGAAAAGCTCCCAAAACATCTTCAAGACGATGTTGATATTTCAAAATATCAGTTTTGTTATGAACATAATTCTGACGGTGCTAGCACATCAAACGACGTCAAGGATGGACCCACACCGAGAAAAATATATTGTTGTTATTGCAGCATTGAAGATTGTAATATAGGAGCCAATAACAATGTCGTGGACGTCTGCAATATTTCGACTCCAAAGAAACGCAAATTATATCATTTATGTTATATACCACAAAAAATTGGTGTGATGTCGGAGATAATTCGTCAGTCATGTCACGCAAGTTTGAGTTACAAGTTGTGGGAAAAAGTGTCCTTAGCGCGGATTTTTACCCGCCCATTGAATTGGATTGGAATGCTCGTTATGGTTTGGGGCTATTAGGATTCTATGGATGCAATACTATTCACAATATCACTGACAGAAACAATACAGTTGGTTTTGAGATCCCCGCAGATGACTCATATGATGTTCCAAGATATTTTACTATGAAAATACCATCTGGAGCACATGAGATTGAGGAAATAAATGATTATCTACAAAAGAAACTTGAATCTCGCTTATTTCCGAATGAAATACTCGATAGCATGTCAATGGATGAAATGTTCAGTCTTCAAGCGAACAATAATATATTCAAATGTATATTGCAATCAAAATATAATGTGGATTTCCGATACGAGAACTCAATAGGTCCAATGCTGGGATTCAAGAAACAGATGCTCAACAGTAATAAACCACATCAATCTACATTTCCTGTTAATATTTTACCTGTGAGACTCATTCGTTTGGAATGTAATATAATTTCCGGATCATATATAAATAATGAAGAAAATCATATTCTATTTTCATTTGATTTAGACGTCGAACGCGGATATAATCTCACAAAGGAACCCCGGAACATCATTTATATGCCCATTAGTCCAGAAGGACGTCAGTTCATTGACAACATCACTGTGCGCATATTGGATCAAAAAAATAATCTAATCGATTTCGGAAGTGAGCAATCCATAGTTGTTGGATTATAAAAAATGCATTCTTAATGCTAAACAAGAACTCATTTTGATAATAGCCCGCTCATTCAAGAATTCATACTTTGGGGAGATAGAAGCTACATTGGAAATCTCAAAGATTGAGTGGAAGATAAGGCACGTTGTGGCTGAGGACAAAAACTCAAATTATTCAATAGAATTAATAAGAGTGGGCTGAATGCAAAAGTAAAATTAGCTTATCGTATGTGAGATCTTTATGAATTACCATCATTACGTGCAACATCTTCCGACGTTTGGGCGATAAAAACTACAAATATTTTGGAAACGCCCCGATTCATCATAATAGGATTTCAAAACACCAACGCATCCGAAAATGAGGCAGTGGATGTCACAAAATTTCTGAGTGCTGATGTGAATAACATTCGAGTTTACTTGAATTCTGAAGTGTATCCATATGAGCGTTGGAATCTAGACTTTGATAGAAAATTGTACTCGCATGCATACTATGCATATGAAAACTTCCAGCGTAGTAACTATGACAGAGATTTGAGTGAGCCACTCATGGATATTGCACAATTCAAAGACAATCCATTATTCATCATTGATTGTTCACATCAACCGAATGCTACAAAATCGTCTACTGTGGATATCAAATTGGAGTTTGAAACACGAAAAGCGAAATTCCCAAACAACACCAAAGTATACGCACTGATGCTACATGATGCAATTTTGACATATAATGCACTGGATGGAGTACTAGTACTAGATAGTTCAATAAATAAAACATATTCTTGAAAGTTTTTTTATTTTCTATAAATCATTTCCTTCCATCCACTCACAGAAATCAGATATATGCAATAAATAATAATAATCTTCAGTTTGATTAAAAAAAAACAGCATACACTATCAAAAATGAATTGCATTATATTGGAACAGAATCAAATAAGAATTTTCCAGTTATTGCTTCAATTACGGAATATAATAAAGTATTATAGTTTGAATGATATTCATGTTTATCTATATTTCAGCGTTTAGTAATGTAATAAGATGATTCAATCTATCCTCTTCATTCATATTATATTCTTGGGTTAAAGATCCAACCAATCTATAACATATAGGAACATTTTCCATAGGATCATTTTGATAGAATTCAATGTCACCATGCCCCCAAGGGAGCGTTTGAGTTGTATTAGGAATAATGAAACGTTTATCATCGTTGAAAGATAGCGCTACCTTATTTCTTAATTCGGTGAACATATCATGTGAAATGCTCCTAAACGAATTCATTTTACGTAATATGAATCATCATTCTCAATAATTTTTTTATAATCATCGGATGTCAGCGGAGTTTTTATTACAGATTTTTTCACCCTCTTGGCTCTTTTTATTTCAGTTTCCAACGATTGTACATAATAAGCTTTTGCACCAGTTCCATAAAAACTAATTATTGGATCGTTAGGGAATTCATCTTTGAAATTACCCAAGACTGAAGGTGTAACTGGTAAATTGAATTTATTTTGTTCTATGTAATTTGATGTATCAAATTTGTCTATATTATTTCTGATGTAATCATAGAAATTTTCTGTCTGCACTTTCAGGATAAGAGAGTGTATCGGTATATAGAAGTGATGCATTGCGCCCAAATTCTCTCTTTATACATCCATAGTAAAAATCATACATGACAACCTTGGATAATTCCAAAACGCAGAATCCCAAGTATAGCGGCTTATCATAATGTATCTTTACCTTAGCCATCTGAATCGCAACGAAGTTCTCAGAGAAAATTATACAATTTTTGAAATTCGGACGAGCAATTAAGATTCCGGCTCCCAATTTTCGCTGAATATTCTGCCAATGTGTTATCAGTTTCATATCCACTCTAGTATCCACGTTTTCCATTGTCTTTCCATAGCAACTGTTGTTCATTAGCTTGTAGAAATCTTTCTCAGACTTATTACGCGATCTATTACGCATTCGAGTATTGAGATCGATATATTGCTTCATCCAACAAGACTGCCTGAATCTCAATATTCTATGGGTATGCGTTACGATTAGTCCATTATTCATGGCCTGTTTCAGGTTTTTGGCGTGTACTATATACCTACGTTTACCATTCAAATTTGGTATCAATTTAGGGACTTTAGATTTTGAATTTGGGGGGATAATTTTTTCCACCAGAAAAGGTAGATCGCTGTGAACGTCGTGCAATTCTTGAGGATAGTGTATATCGACTTCAAGAACATATCCGAATGAATCATTATCTGTCACACTCATTATATCTAAATTTTAAATTTCCTCACGGGTTAACCATTTGAAATCACCAGAAGGCAATGCTTGCGACATACTATGACCATATAAATTTGTTGCATCTAAATATGAGATGAAAGACGTGGGTTCATTGGGATTGTAATCGGGAAGAAATTTATTATTTGCCACGTGTTTTCTCTCACTGCATTGACTTATCCCTCCACGAATTCCTTTTTTAAAAAAATTTATCATATCGATATCGGTAAGAAGCTCTAACTCGATATCTGTGTATTTCAACATTGCATCCCAACTGAGAGCGGGTGCAGTATAATAGTGTAAGGGGTCCAACTTATACGCATTTAAACATATTCGTCTGAAATTTTCGAATACATCGCATAGCAGTAATACATCAGATTTCAGATATAAATCCGAATATTCCCCCAAACTTTTACATTCAAACAGATTCCAAACAAGTTTAGCTCTCTGATAATCCTCGTCGGATATGTGCATCTCATTTAAGTTATCATAAAACTGATTTTTTGTTGGTATAGTAGGAACATTCAACTTATTGATTTCATCCACAAAGCTATATGGAAAAACACCCTTCTGCCTCATTAAATTGAATTTATTCGAATCAGGAAAATGTTTCGACATCTGTACACACTGCTCGTCACACAAATTGGCAGCTAATTTCTCCAGAGAACTGGACATGAATTTGAAACTATCTATGAATCTCATTTTGAGATAATTTTTCTTTGTTTTACCCTTTTCATCGAGATAGCTATGTGTATAGAGGTGTTTCGTAAAAGAAATGTATTTTTCCTTTGTTTGAGGGATAACATCAACCCTGTCTTTTTCTGTATATAGTTCTTTAATGAACATATGACAATCATATCCACTCATGTTATGACATACAATCGGAATGAACTTTGGAATTTTAAAGTTGAGATTGCAGACAGAATGAGTTGCTGGAAATCTTTTTTTTCCAGTGGCATGACAATGGTCCCTGGCCTTAACATCACCATCCGTGAATGGTTTTTCACATATACCACATGTTGTTGCATTATTAAAGTCTTGTTCCTCTTCCACAGTTTGCTTATCCATTGGCTTTATATATTTCAAATGTGTGTTGTATATATTTTTCAAATCTTCTTCTATTCGCATTACAAATACTTTAGAAGCGTCAACGCCTCTGTATGTAACGAATTTTGATAACTTATCATCAAAAGAACATTTGATCATGTATGCGAAAGAGTATGCCTCATGCTTGAATGTTCTATTCATGTATGAGAATTCTGGGTTTGGTTCATTACCTTGAATCGGTTTCAATACAGATTCAAAATCTACATTGACTACAAATGGCAACTCCAACTGCCTTTCAAAATTTTCAAATTTTAATTTATTTCCAGCCACCATCTCCCCATATTTAATTACTTTCATATCAGTACGAGGTACTGTAGTACAAATATGATTACAATCATGCGTCTGATGACGTAATAGTTGTCGCTCATTTGAAAAATACAATAAACACCCATCACAAAAAAACTTTTTATGTTCGTGGGCTGAAATTTGACTCGATACCAATCTTGAAAGATCCCGAATCCAACAGTAATGAGTATTTCCCGCATTATCTGCAAGAAGCAGTAAATTGATATGTCTTGTGAGTTTTTTATGAGAATATCGCAATGGCCCTACAACATCATATTTCATTTTTTTGTTTTCTATTTTCGATTCTAAACCATAAACATTGACTGAAATATCATTCAAACGCTCAAACAATTTTTTACCTGTCACATTCAAAACATCTGCATAGTGGGGGTATGATGACGGCATTGATACATTATTATTCGTTGGAAATAATGCTGACGTAATAGCCCACGCGAAACAGTGTTGATCTTCATTCTTCACGTTGACTATTGCCGTCTTGCGCTCGATGAATGCTGGAAGTGCGATATAAGAAGACCCTCCGAACGGACTATATTTGTTTAAATTCACTTCGAGGAATAGGACTTTCTCACAACTCCAACCTGAAAAACAAAATACATATCTATGTATATTACTTGATTATCAACATTTGAAAATTGCTTCTTACTACTAACCTGAATCACGCTCCTCAAATTCAGTTGTCTGGGCAATGATGTTGTCTCGGAATGTGTTGAATAATGCATTCAAATCAGTGGATCGATCGGCAATTCGATTTATTGAATTAAATGATTTTATGTCTGTCAATTCCTGTGTTTGGATAATATAACTTCCAAATACTTCCATATTGACTTTGGTGGAATTGTGTAGTTCTATAGCTTTTTCCAGTAGTTCAACTACTTTTTGCTTGATCTCATTGAAGAATGGTGCATATTCAGAATAATTATTCGTGCTACTCACTCTGTAGCTAGCTATCCGACACCTGAATGCAGATTTCATCGTCTGTACACCGGATCCATAATGAACACATGATTTTGTTCTATGTGCAAGCGTTCTAATATGCGAATTGTACTGGGATTGAGGAATTGTTACTTCACAACATTCACACGTATACATTGGCACAGGGAGTGCATCATTACCAACACCATTATCCAATTTCATCCGTTTAGTTGAGGAAGGACCTCCCATCTGACAACTCTCACGTTGATGACGCTGTAAATTGGCACGTCGAGTGAACAATTTTCCACATTCACATAAATTCATCTTATCAGAATTTTTATAGCTAACTCAAAAGACAAACTGAGGAGAATAGGTTCTCGCTATTTCTTTTATATGTTGATTTTCGTAGAGTGGAGGAAGTCCCCCTCCCACTATATATTATACATGCATTGTACGGAGATGCTTGTTCTCATAACTCGATAGATCTATGAAATGTTTGGATGTACTCTTTACAAATAATCCATTACAATAAGTTTGTTGAGGAGTAGGTACTCTCTCATTAACTTTGTACATGGCACAGACAATCATGAATCCAATTGCAATGTGTCATTACCGCATATAAATAATCCATTACAATAAGTTTGTTGAGGAGTAGGTACTCTCTCATTAACTTTGTACATGGCATAGACAATCATGAATCCAATTGCAATGTGTCATTACCGCGTATGTAAGTCTCGTTACAGCTACAAGTCAAACGATCATTGTCTCAATGTCTGCCCAATGTAATTGCACCATATGCTCGCACATACCCCCCTTGCAAGTACCCGCAAGTACCCGCAAGCCTCTTGTTGGCCAGGGGGGTGCGGGAAGGTGAACGAAGGAGCAGAGTACCGGCTCAAACCTTATACTCTAGAAGTATCATATCATATACAGATTGTAATGACCGGTGTGAAGTTAGCAGCTATATTCCAGCAGCCAAAATGCCGAAGATTGCCGAACATCCATAGACGCACCAACTTTTTTTTTATTCTTATTAGATCATAGATGATTGGTATATGAAATAGTTTTATGGAATTTCGAATATTTTCAAACATCAATTTACAATAAATGAGATATAATTTCAATGGAATGAAAAAAAAAGGTTTAATGATAAATGAACTCAACTTTCTCGTATGAGAACAGAAAATACTCGTTCGATGAAACACTTAGTTCCCGGATATTGATTTTATAAAGAAAAATATGAACAAATGAGCCAGGAAATAGAATGAAAAATAGCACACCACCAAATACTAACTAAACAAGCCAGATTCGAAACTTCGGAAAGCAATCGAAATATTAGATTCAGGGATACTGGAAAAATCGTATTTATATTAAAAAACATCCAGTAAAAAATTAATTAGCGACGGGCCGTCAGAGGGGTCGAAATTATCAAATGAAAATTGAAATAATTCGAAACAGAAAGAAAAAAATGAAATGTTAGATCCATATTTCACTGGAATAATCTAATTCACTTTACGAAACACCCAGTGAAAAAATGAATCAGCCGTCGGAGGGGTCGAAATCATCATAAGAAAATAAAAATAATTCGAAACATTGAGAAGAAAATGAAATGTCAGGTCCATATTTTACTGGAACAATCTAATTCACTTTACGAAACACCCAGTAGAAAAATTATTCAGTGACAGGCCGTTGGAGGGGTAGAAATTATCAAAAGAAAATTGAAATAATTCGAAACTGTAAGAAGAAAATGAAAGGGCAGATCCATATTTCACTGGAATAATCTAATTCACTTTACGAAACACCCAGTGAAAAAAATATCCAACTACATTGAAAAACAGACAATATCAACAATCTGGATTGATAATTCACAAAAAATATCCTTTTGTGGCTGGTTTTCCTGACGGTCTCATCGATGAAGATGGAATTATTGAGGTGAAGTGTCCCTATAATGCTAGGAATATAGATCCTATTTCGCATTCATTTGTTTTCTTAGATTTCACAATTCCGACATGATGGTGGTTCATAACTATCACTATCAAATTCAAAGTTTGCTGGAACTCACAGATAGATCATGGTGCGATTTAGTTATATTCACTCTCAAAGAAATAAAAATTGTAAGAGTTCACAGATCGACAAGATTTTGACAAAACACATTCAAAAAATTGAGGAATTTTTATTATTTCTATATGCTTCTCCAATTGATTTCCAGACAGGAATGTCTATCTGTATTTGAAAATAAATGGACCACCTCACAAGAATTGACGTTTTTAGCAAACGGTCTTGTGTTGGACGTAAAATTTTACAAACAACTGGAACATAGGGAATACGTAGTAAATTCAGATATTGAATTTTCCATAAAAAAATTCATATTGAGGACTTTTTGACACTCGAAGGTAATAATAGGCTAAGCAGTTTCGTTATAGTCCACATTCTATATATTTTGAATTCAGAACGGTAATACCAGATAATTTCGTTTACCAACTCTCTTATGATTTTTGGTGGGGGGATTCTGAGAGAAAGCTTTGTCGATTTTATTATTTTCAAAAAAGAAAATGTAATATTTCCAGTGGCAATACATAACCATTTCATTTTATTGGAAGCCAATTTCAGCAAGGAACAAATTATTATTATTGATCCCATGGGAAATGAGGTAATTACTGGGGGGGTATTATTGGACCGATTCAAAAAGTTCCTTCACTTGAAGAATGAGAATTACAAAAACTGGACCTACAACTCCTTGGAACACGCAATACAATCTTCTCCTGATAAATAGTAATAATATGCAGAAAAAATGCTTGTTCTGTGCTCAGACTGTAAATGATCTCCAAAATCCCCAAACATTATTCAAGTGTAGAACATGATTGCGATTCACACATAAAAAATGTCTATTGACGTTTGTTGGAATGCAAAACGGTCTTGATGTGAAACTAAAAACTGTTAATGACATGTGTGAACTTTGTCAAAAATATTAGGCCGAATAAGCAAATTTTATGTGCGAATGTGGGAAAAACCGATGTATTTTACAATAATATACACTTTGTTTAATTCTTCTAGTTTCGATATTTTGAAATAATCTTTTGATAATATCGACCCCTTTGATGGCCCGTCACACTCATTTATTCATAGGTTGTTTTGTGATATGAATTTGATTTTTCTATTTGAATATGAATCTGAAATTTTATTATCTTCTTATAGTTTCGAATGATTTTAATTTTCTTATGATAAACTCGACCCCTCCGACGGCCCGTCACTGGTTAATTTTTTCACTGGGTGTTTCGTAAAGTGAATAGATTATTTCAGTATAATATGGATCTGACATTTCATTTTATTGTTATAGTTGTGAATTTTTTTTCATTTATTTTGGTGATTTCGGCCCGTCACTGTGTAAATTCGTCCCAGGGTGTTTCGGAAAGTGAATTAGATTGTTTCAGTGAAATATGGATCTGACATTTCATTTTCTTTTTATAGTTTCGAATTTTTTTTTTTCTTATGGTGATTTCGAACCCTTCAACGGCCCGTCACTGATTAATTTTTTGGCTGTTTCAGAAAGTGAATTAGATTATTCCAGTGAAATATGGATCTGACATTTCATTTTCTTCTAATAGTTTCGAATTATTTTTGTTTTCTTATGGTGTTTTCGACCTCTCCGCGGGCCCGTGACTGAATAATTTTCATACTGGGTGTTTCGTAAAGTGAATTAGATAGTTTCAGTGAAACATGAATCTGACATTTAATTTTCTTCTTATAGTTTCGAATTATTTTTCTTTCCTTATGGTGATTTTGACCCATCCGACGGCCCGTCACTGAATAATTTTTAAACTTGGTGTTTCGGAAAGTGAATTGATTATTCCAGTGAAATATGGATCTGACATTTCATTTTCTTCTTATAGTTTCGAATTATTTTTCTTTTCTTATGGTGATTTCGATCCCTCCGACGGCCCGTCACTGATTAATTTCTTCACTGGGTGTTGCGTAAAGTGAATTAGATTATTCAATTGAAATATGGATCTGGGATTTAATTTTCTTCTAAATGTTTCGAATTATTTTCATTTTCTTTTGATAATTTCGATCCCTCCGACGGCCCGTCACTGATTAATTTTTTCACGGGCTGTTTCGGAAAGTGAATTAGATTATTCCAGTAAAATATGGATCTGACATTTCATTTTCTTCTTTCAGTTTCGAATTATTTTATTGTTATTTTGATAATTTCGACGCCTCCGACGGCCCGTCACTGATTAATTTCCTCACTGCGTGTTTCGGAAAGTGAATTAGATTATTCCAGTAAAATATGGATCTGTCATTTCATTTTCTTCTCAATGTTTCGAATTATTTTTCTTTTCTTATGGTGATTTCGACTCTTCCTACGGCACTGCACTGATTAATTTTTTCACTGGGTGTTTCGTAAAGTGAATTAGATTGTTCCAGTAAAATATGGATTTGACATTTCATTTTCTTCTTATAATTTCGAATTATTTTAATTTTCTTTTAATAATTTCGACCGCTCCGACGTTCCGTCACTGAAAAATTTTTTCACTAGGTGTTTCGTAAAGTGAATTAGATTATTCCAGTGAAATTTGGATCTGATATTTCATTTTCATCTTTCAGTGTCGAACTATTTTAATGTTCTTTTGATAATTTCGACCTCTCCGACGGCCCGTCACTGAATACATTTTCCACTGGGTGTTTCGTAAAGTGAATTAGATTGTTCCAGTGAAATATGGATCTGACATTTCATTTTCTTCTCAATGTTTCGAATTATTTTTATTTTCTTATGATGATTTCGACCCCTCCGACCCCTCCGACGGCCTGTAGCTGATTCATTTTTTACTGGATGCTTTTTAATATGAATATGATTTTTCCAGTATCCCTGAATCTGACATTTCGTTTGTTTCTCGAAGTTTCGAATCTGGCTTGTTTAGTTAGTGTTTGTTTGTGTGCTATTGTTCATTTTATTTCCTAGCTCAGTTGTTCGTATTTTTGTTTATAAAATCAATTCTATACCCCAATATATCAGGGAACTTAATTTTTCATCGAACGAGTATTTTCTGTTCTTATACGAGAAAGTTGAGTTCATTCATCATTAAACTTTCCTTTTCATTCCATTGAAATTATATCTCATTTATTGTAAATTCATGTTTGAAAATATTCGAAATTCCATTAAACTATTTCAAATACCAATCATCTAGGATCTAATAAGAACTAAAAAAAAGTTGGTACGTCTATGGATGTTCGGCAATCTTCGGCATTTTGGCTGCTGTATGTATTAATATTGTCAGTGAATGTATTAATTCAAATTAAATGATGTGCTGGTTTCCATGTACAAGATTTATCAAATGCATAAATCAATTCCTCTGCTGCTATATTAGTAAACATTGTTTTACGTACAGTGCATTCTATAGTTAATCCACTCTAATAACTGTTTGTTGAGAATAAAAACGAGTACCTGTGCGTTATAATGCCTAGTATAACCTATTATTCTGTGGTATAACAATGAAGTTAACCTTGAACCACTCAAATCGTTATGTTTATCTGTCTTGCGTTTTGAATATTCGACAATAACACTGTTCCTATTTGAGCTTATAGTCTAGTCAACAAGTGCCATTTAGACCAACTTTTTTCAGCAGTCTCCGAAAATTATGATTGAGGTGTCATTCGATTCGGAATGACATCCAGATGATTTTTGAAAAAAATGAAGTTCCGCATGAAAAAATTGTAAAAGTTATTAACAATTAACTAAAAAAAAAGATGGCTTTAGTATTTTGTAAATATCTCAAAAACTAATTAAAATTTTTTAAATCTAAAAAAAGATTCAAAAAGAGGAGGAAATTTCCTAAAAAAAAGCTCAATTCCCGGAATTGTAGCATCAATATTTATAATTTTCCCAGAGGGATGAAAATACGGCCGAAAACGGGTACTCTGGCTCGGGCAAGCCACACCCACTTTGGACACTTTAACAATAAAAATTATTTTAAAATACTAAATATGAAAATAAAAAATTGGAAAAATTCAGGCACTAACTGAATAGATTAATGAACAATAATCCGCTTGAAAAAAATATTTATCACAATTTTTCAATTAGTTAATCAATAGTAAATTGATAATTTTTTTCTGCTTGAACATGAACATTGCAAGTGTGATAATTGTTAAACTATAAATTTAAGATTTTTTTCCTCTTTTGGAGCAATTCTTGAAAGGCTTCAGAATAGAACCCCGTTGGAAAAATTAAAAAGTTTTTATTTTTCAGTTTTTTATTAACAATTTTCGTTGTTGCAAAAATAAATACTTAAATTAATCATTGAAAAAAAAAATTTTTTTTAAATATTATCAATAATCCGTTTTTATGTTATCAGGAACTATATAGAAATAATTTTTTTAAATTTTTATCTCTAATTGTTTAAAAAATTGTTATAAACAAATGCGTTGTTTATAAGATAATTGAAATTTTTTTTATGGAATTTCAATCTTTGATACAAATAATGATATTTAAAAGAAAATTGTTCCTTAAAAAAATTATTTTATTGCTTGAAAACGCATTTGTTAATTAACAATTATTTTCTCCCGCTTCTAATTAATATTAAGGAACCATTTATTTTTTTAAATCATTATTTGTCTTTCTTTCTGATATAAAAAAAAAATCCATTTTATTTAATTTTTCATTGTTTATGCAATAAACAATGTTATAAACAAATAAATGTTTACCTTATATTTTTTTTTCTATTCTAATTTCTGTCACAAAAACAGACATGATTTTTTTTCTTTTTTAAATTTTTTTTTATTATTTTTTATTTAATTTTTAAATATAAGTTCTCTCTAACTTCGTCATTCTTACCTGGTCTTCATCCTTAAAATTATTATAATTTACAAACTAATGGAGATACGATGAAAATACTTAAGACTTATTTATTCTCCATTACATAAAAAACAAATTTTTGAGTAATGAACAATAATTGATAAGATACTTGAATGAAGTAGTCATATTTTTAATAGTTGATAAGATTTTTAAGCATTAAAACAAAAAAAAAATTTTTCCCTAAGTATTTTTCAACAACAATTGCTATAAATTCAATAAATAAATAAGTAACAACTAAACTTTTCTGCTAAATTTGTTTTTTATGTAATTGAGAATAAATAAGTCTTAAGTATTTTCATCGTATCTCCATTAGTTTGTAAATTATAATAATTTTAAGGATGAAGACCAGGTAAGAATGACGAAGTTAGAGAGAACTTATATTTAAAAATTAAATAAAAAATAATAAAAAAAATTTTAAAAAAGAAAAAAAATCATGTCTGTTTTTGTGACAGAAATTAGAATAGAAAAAAAAATATAAGGTAAAAATTTATTTGTTTATAACAAATTGTTTATTGCATAAACAATGAAAAATTAAATAAAATGGATTTTTTTTTATATCAGAAAGAAAGACAAATAATGATTTTAAAAAAAAATGGTTCCTTAATATTAATTAGAAGCGGGAGAAAATAATTGTTAATTAACAAATGCGTTTTCAAGCAATAAAAAATTTTTTTTAAGGAACAATTTTTCTTTTAAAAATCATTATTTGTATCAAAGATTGAAATTCCATAAAAAAATTTTCAATTATCTTATAAACAATGCATTTGTTTATAACAATTTTTTAAACAATTAGAGATAAAAATTTAAAAAAATTATTTCTATGTAGTTCCTGATAACATAAAAACGGATTATTGATAATATTTAAAAAAAAAATTTTTTTTCAATGATTAATTTAAGTATTTAATTTTGCAACAACGAAAATTGTTAATAAAAAACTGAAAAATAAAAACTTTTTAATTTTTCCAACGGGGTTCTATTCTGAAGCCTTTCAAGAATTGCTCCAAAAGAGGAAAAAAATCTTAAATTTATAGTTTAACAATTATCACACTTGCAATGTTCATGTTCAAGCAGAAAAAAATTATTAATTAACTATTGATTAACTAATTGAAAAATTGTGATAAAAATTTTTTTCAAGCGGATTATTGTTCATTAATCTATTCAGTTTGTGCCTGAATTTTTCCAATTTTTTATTTTCATATTTAGTATTTTAAAATAATTTTTATTGTTAAAGTGTCCAAAGTGGGTGTGGCTTGCCCGAGCCAGAGTACCCGTTTTCGGCCGTATTTTCATCCCTCTGGGAAAATTATAAATATTGATGCTACAATTCCGGGAATTGAGCCTTTTTTTAGGAAATTTCCTCCTCTTTTTGAATCTTTTTTTAGATTTAAAAAATTTTAAATAGATTTTGAGATATTTACAAAATACTAATGCCATCTTTTTTTTTTTAGTTAATTGTTAAATAACTTTTACAATTTTTTCATGCGGAACTTCATTTTTTTCAAAAATCATCTGGATGTCATTCCAAATCGAATGACACCTCAATCATAATTTTCGGAGACTGCTGAAAAAAGTTGGTCTAAATGGCACTTGTTGACTAGACTATTAGGGTTCAAATCGATTCTGCATAAAGTATAAACCAATATTTAATATAATAGTATCCTCTGTATGTCAGAAAATATTAGCAACTGGAAATTCTGCTGGCATATGAAAAATGTGTTTCTAATTGTATATATTCTTAGATTTATTATGTTGTTGAAAATTAAATCATAAACTACGTTATTTTTTAATACATGAGGCGGTATGTAGGTATGTAGGTAGAAAAACTACAGTAATTATTGCGTGATATATGCTTTTTACAACACTCAATATGTGATATACTATTTTTTAAAAGCGTACGTGATTCACACTAGTGTGGGAAAAATAATTTCCTCTTACCCCTATAGAAAGTACAAATTGTCCTTCCTCCTTGTGGAAACCCTAACTTCCCCCTATTGAGAAAAAGTACTTCATTTTAAGTACCTACGTTGGCCAAACTTGTGAATCCATTTTATTCAAATTGTATATGGATCTTGTATAACCTGTAATCTAGTTAAAAATAAACATGGAACTCACTGCAACGTTAAATTTTAATCAAACATTAAAAATACATAAATGAAACAAAACAAAATACAGAATAAATAAAAAAAAACATTTTGGTATTGAATTATGGATTTTCAGTTACGTTTTTTGAATAAAGAATGAGGAAATCGTTTTATGCTGTGGCTCAATGACAGTAAATACGCCGATTGACTTTTAGAGTACAAACGGCACGGCGGTGGCGGTTTAAATCAATCAATATCGCAGAAGTTTATGAAGAAAAATTTTAAGAAAAAAAATTCTATTTGAATTACGGGAAATGATATAGAACCTGAACATGACCATTAACACTCAAGCACTAAGATGTTACCACCTATAAATATAATGTGCTTAGTGGAGATACTTCCAACACTGTTGCTCCTATTCAAGAACTCCACTGGTGTTCAAAACTACACATTCAATAATAAGATAACGCTTTATTGCTTATAAAATTTAGATAAACAGTACTACGTGTAGCTACTTGTATACTATAAATTGATTATTTTGCTCAATATACAATAGTTGTGTAATTATATAGCATAATAATAAAAATTTTCATTCTTTGAATTAAAATAAACATTAGACAATACAGATAATACAATGAATAATAATGATCCCACTGAGGGTTTAACCCTGTGCGTATGTGAATTTGAGATAAAAAATATTTTTAAATTTTAATTTTCTTCTCTCTTTTCTTACAACCCTTTTCCCCTTCGTGACCCTGATAATATTGCAAGGAGTGCACGTTGTAGAGACACCTCACAAAAGAAAACTTGTTCATGAGACGACTACACAACGGCTAGACAAAGCAGAGCAGAGCTCATTTTGAGGTTCAAAAAACAGATATAAATATACAGCTAAAACGATGATGATAGCGTTCCAGTTATGAGTAAAGGATTAATCATATAAAAGCTAACAGATCATTTAAATTAAAATCCTACTTACAAAGACGTAGTCTAAAAGTAAGCCCTAGAAACATGCCAACCTATCTTGAATTTTCTTCATGAGAAAAGAGGAGAGAGCTCAGTGTTCTGGTAGAAATCGGTAGATTAAAAAATATTCACATTCGGTCCCAATAAAAGATAACTTATCTGTTCTATTTTTTTGTTTATTATGGGTACTTTGTCGAAAATGTATACCTTTTTTCAAATATTATATTTATCACCTATTTTTGAACTGTTTCCACTTTCTTGACATAATTGTTAGTTACTTAAGCTACAATTGCATATTTGAGATGTGCGTGATAATCCATTTTTAAGTGTTGTATAATATCTAAAATTTTTTTAAAGAACTTGACTTTTACAATGATTCCACGATATTTCCGGGTTATAATAATGATAATAATAATATTCCCTCATTAACACTCGTTGAGTGTACCCAAAGGCATAGCCTGTGCGGGTAGAGGACGGCTATTATTATTATTATTTGCCGTGGCGCTCCGGGGCGACTTACTGATTTTTGGTGGTGTATTCACTTTTCAGCTGTAGGAAAACCCGAAAAACCTACAGCACCACCTCATACTTGACATATGGTATCAAATTTGCGGTGATTGTCTAAGAAGATTCCTAGGTACTTCACATTGTCCGACGACTCTATCCTATTAGTTTTGTCGTTTTGAAAAATAATGAAGCCATTGTAGTTTTGGAGATTGCATGAGTAACATGTGAATGGTAAATTAGTTGTTTTTTTGAGGTTCATTAAGGAAAGTCAATTTTTACCATCGTTTTCAGAGTTTCCCAGTTTTTGGTACTATAGAAGATTGTAGTGTCATCGGCGAAGCTTGTACTGTCTCCCTCTACAGGTAGCGTGAATAAGTCGTTCACATATAGATTGAATAAAATTGGTCCTAGGACTGTTCCTTGAGGAACACCGTATTCGATTGTTCTGAAGGTGCTCATCCGATTATTTATCGAAACACACTGTTTTTTGTCACTGGGACAACTCTTGATTAGCTACAGTGGTGTTCCTCTTAAACCAATGTTTTCAAAGCAATTCAACAACTTCCTATTATCGACAATATCAAACACTTTCGCCAAGTCAATGAAAATGCACAGTGAAGGTTTTTGTGTGTCCATGACTGAGTATATTTTGAAGGTAATATTGAGGACTGCATCTTGCGTTGATTTACGTTTCTGGAATCCATATTCTTTTGGGGATAGTAATTTGAATATCTCAATATAACAGCAAATTATTTTTTTAATAATATCTCAAATTCTTTTGAAAGAGAGAAAAGTGTGGAAATATTGTAGTTTGTTGTATCCATTTTATAACCTGATTTGAATATTCGTTTGATAAACGCTGTCTTGAGATTACTTGGGAATATGCCTGACTGCAGGAATAGCTTGAATAAGTTTACAATCGGTTCGGCAAGCAATTCTGTTCAGGTCTTTGTTTTTGTTCTCAGTATTCCTGACACATTTCCACATACCTTTAGAACTATATTTATTTCCTTTGTGATAATTTATTTTTGTTGTTTTTATCAGTTCATTTAGTTTATTTCTGTTTGTTTTGAATTCGTTCCAGTAAGCAAGAATGGTGGGATTAATTTTCGCTCTTTTGTGGAGTAAAATTTTTGTGTTAAGTAACTTTATGACTCTATCTATTCAGATCTCTTTGTCAAGTTTCTTTTAATCTTCACTATTTCATAGCTTATATACTTTCAAAGTATTTATAAAGTCTTCTGAAGCTTCGTTCACGTTTCTAGCTGAGTACAATCCTAACTAGTTTTCATTTCTCAATTTAGATCATAGTGCTTCATAATCAATAAGTGAATTGAAATTATTATTCGATATTTCTTCTTCACTTTTTGAGGTCATATACTGTAGAATAATAGGGGATAATAGGAGGGATTCTGGCTTTTAAGGAAAAAATGGTTAAGACAGGATGCAGTCACGTTCTTATCTAGTAGGGGTATTTATAGTTATAGAGGAATCCATTTTCTGCTAATATGTTGAGGTCGACCTGGACATAGTCGAGAGAGTCGTTCATCTAAATTTATGTCACCAATAATTTATGCTGTTCGCTTTGCCTTTATCTGAGTTTTGATTGAAGTATTCAACTAGGTTAGTATTGAATTCATACGGGCAAGATGAGGGAGAGCGATATATTGACAAAATTGACCAAGTTTCGTTATTCATTTCAATTGATAGATGTATGCATTCCACCTAGTTGAATAATATCATGAGTGTAATTGTTTTTTTTATATATACTACGACTCCATCGCATTGGTTATAATCACATTAGTTATATAACATAGATATAATTAGTGAAATTGACAATTGTTCGACCATGAGACCACGGTGGCAAACAACATCGGAAGCAGAAAACCTATACTGTCCGTTTTATCGAGTTTCATATATTGTCAAGTATGAGAAATAGCCAATACAAACATTTTTCAAAATTCGAAATCAATTTTAATCAAACTCCTAACATTTGGATTTCAGCTTGGAATCAAAAATTCCTTATTTCATTCATTCATTAAAATCTCATCATCTAGTATAATATTTATTAAAATACAGTATTTCCTGCAATTTCAATGCCAGTCTTTATTCGGAAGGGGTATCGGGTTTCATTCCGGTACCTCAATATT
Organism: Chrysolina americana; assembly: GCA_958502065.1. Taxonomy (NCBI): domain Eukaryota; kingdom Metazoa; phylum Arthropoda; class Insecta; order Coleoptera; family Chrysomelidae; genus Chrysolina; species Chrysolina americana. The sequence continues at coordinate 60,632,733 of OY293414.1, read as the reverse complement.
CAATGGCCAAGATGCAGCTGATGAAGCAATAATAGTCAGCGATATTTTCACTGGGATTAGAAAGTCATTGGGATCATTGTCGTTTTGAGACTGCTGAGTGGTGGTACACACAAAAGAGTGTTCAATTTCCAATCATGGAATGCAACAGCGTTATTTTCAGAAAATTGTAAAAATCTTTAACTATGATATAATTTTTGTTTTCGAAACGTGTACGCAGTTTCCTACCGAATACTAACTGTACTAGACTCCAACAAGTGGTACAGTGGTACGGTATTTCTAAAATCAAATACAAAATTATTCAAAGCTTTATTTATATCCAGAAGTTTGTTTTTGCCTAGTGCATTTTTCAATGCACTCTTTACTGATTTTACTACATTCTCCGCGGCACCATTACAAAATGGTTGAAATGGGGGCGAAGTAAGTAATGTATTCATTCGAAGAGAATGTAGGTGCATTATCAGATATAATTTGAGGTTACCCAAATCTCGCAAATAATGTTCTGAGAATATCTATCGTTAAAGTCGACATGACAGAACTCATAGAAATACCTCAATCCACTTTGAATGTGTATCAATGACAACAAAAAAATATTTTCTCAAAAATAGACCAATCAAATCAATGTGTAGACGAAACCATACTTCTTTTGGACAAGGCCAAGTACTCAAAATAGCTTTTTTGGCTGACTTTTTATGTAATAAACAATTTTTACATGACATGCCAATCTGCACAATAGTTTTGTCCAGATATTTAAGTAATTTTTTATTTTATAGTATAGTTTTGAATATTAATCTATTTCATGTGGCCATTTTGTTCATGAAAAATTCAATACCTTCAACAATACAATATCGCTGGATTTTTCTTCTTTAACTTTCTTGAAATTTATAGGAGAATAATCGTTTTTTGAAAATGAATCAATAAAATTGACATCCACATTTTCCCATTCTTCTTGAATTGTTGTTTCCGGCAATGTAGACAAAGAATCCGCATAATTTTATCGATGCGGTGGTATTGTTAATGCAGTTTTACTTGTTGGGCTATTTAGTGAAAACTTCTAGCATATGAAATTGTGAAAATTGTTCACATTCTTCAAGAAGGAATTGAAATAATTTTAATTTATGGATAGGTTGGAAAGTGCGCACAAAGGGCAGCATTTCTTTTCAATGAAAGAATGTAACTCACTGATATGTGCTTGATTTGGAGACAAAGTTTTACAAAACTGAAAATAACTTCAGAGTACTGAATGAAGAAGCTCAAATTGAAGTTTTGGGAAAATTTTCTGCAGAGCCCACGAGCTCCTTGCGACCAGTAGCAGAACAGATGGAAATGTCATGACAGACTATGTGAATAAATTTCATCCATATAAAATGCAGATTATTCATGAGAATGATTATGATTTGTGAAACCATGCATGTCTCATCGAGGCAATGCATTCCTAATATTGTGTTCAACATTTATTGAAGCGATGAAAGTTAATTTTTTCTAAATGGCATATTTTATACAACATCCACAAAAGTTGATATGCTTGAATAGACTATCCATCCTCTTATACCCCACGTGTTAAAAACTCAAATTGATGGAGAGGGTAATGCACTTCTGCAGAAGGATATTACTTTTCCAGCAGGACGGTGCTCCAACTCATTATTTTCTTTCCGTCCGACAGTGGTTAAACGAGAGGTTCCTGGGTAGATGGATCGTCTTCGAGATCACCGGATATAACTCCTTTCGATTTCTTTTTTTGAAGACGTCTCAAATCAGTTGTTTATCAAACGCAACCTGTGGATATTGATGTATTTGAAAGACGAAGTGCTATAGCCACATGTCCGTCAATTCCCGGTGAAGTTTTCTAAAATGTTATAGAGGGGTTCTAAAACATACTTTGAATACTGATAAGAGCGACATGGATGATATTTTGAACATTTTATATGATAAGCGTAAGTAGATCCCAAGTTTGAAATTTCTTATTTATAAAATCACATGAGTAGAATATATTTGTTCCAGTTATTCAAGGGTTGAAACGATGCCAATTACTTCTCACCATTTCAGTTGAAGAAGAGTCAATGCAATAATGCCTCTCAGTGCAGGCAACTTCTAATTACTCCTGTAAGTTTAGAACGCTATATTTTTATAGTACATAGTAGAGTTCACCTCTTCGTTTAGCCTTCAGGATGATTTCGCCTTTTAGGTTGACTATTTCAGCGTGATTTTCGTAAAACTTCGTGAATCTGCCATTTGTTGCTGCTTTCGAAATTGAAATTAGACCAGTTTTCAATTTGGGTACATAGAGAGTATTCTCTAACTTGATATTCTTGCCTTTAGGTGATTCGTTTTTCACCACTATGTTCACAGAACCATTTTCAAAGATATCTGTTGATTTATGAACTGCCAAACGGACTTTTCGATTCGAAACAGTAACAAATGTTGAAAATAATGATCTATCATGACCAACCATCTGTTGTGACTTGTTCTGTTCTGTTCATTGGTTTGTCTTTCGACGATAAAAGCTTCTTCTTCGATATGAGCTGCTTCCTGTTGTCCACCAGTTCTTTCTTTCTACATTCGAAAGCTTTGTGTCCGATCTTGTGACAGAAATGACATTTATAAGGAAATTGATGGTACTTCTACTCCTGTCCCAGACTTTGGTTTATGACGTACTTCAAATCTTCTGATCGGCTTTCTTGGATTTGAATAGGTATCCAATTATTTTGGAAATTATAAAAAGTAAGTGGCTACCTGGGGTAAAGCTTCAATCCCCCTTTTCATGGTCCTTCGATCATTTGATATGTATATGATTATAATTTCAACGCAACTCGACGTGATGGATGGAATACACAACTCATACAAATTAAGCTAGTAGGTACGAGATCAAGAAGAATTCCATCCAGAACGTCTCATCTGGTCCTAGGTCAGTGCTTTTCTGTTTCCTACAATCCTATAACCTCACGATTTGGTTCAACCCTTCCACTTGGCAGATCAAGTTCGAAAATATCGGTGTTTCATCAATCAAACGAAAACTTAGATCTGATAACCCATCAGTTTGAATGATATCAAATAAACAAATTGTTATTTAAAGCAATTAGTAACCGTCTTACAAAGTATAAAAACTCTCGGAGTATTGTGAAAGTTTGTTACAGATGCATTTGAGTATAATCCAAAAATTACTTCATCCGTACCCAAATATATTACTAAAGGAACTTTTTTTTCTATCATTTCGCAAATATTTGACCCTATGGGTCTTCTGGGTCTCATTATTGTTCAATCCTCACTGTCCAAACATTAAAAATTCCTAAACATGTGTTAATCCAAAAATCAGTTAACATACAAATTCCTGGTTCCTGTGATGCTTCTGTTCAAGTTCAAGCATCTATATCCGATCTCGGAATGCCCAAGATGGAGTACCTGTTTCATTACATGCGCGAAATCCCGTGTAGCTCCCCCTATCCCGTTCCGTAGACTTGAGCTTTCTAGTGCACATCTCTTAACTAAGACAACGAATTCAATGAAAAACATTATTGCACGGACTCCACTATTGTTTTTGTTCGGATTGCAGCTGCACCACGTTGCTGGATGACTTTTGCCTGTGATAGAATTTTCAGTGTACGAATATTGACAGAGAAAAATAATTAGTACCATGTGTCATTCAATGAAAATCTTGTTGATATTAACTCAAGAGGGATCAGTCCAAGCGAACTGAAAAATAATCCCTTATGGTGGAATGGTCCATTATTTTTAAAGAACTCTCAAGACCATAATCCTGCAAATTGATACATCTCAAATTTTTCGAAATCATTAAAAGACGTTCCTGAGTTCAATTCAAAATGTATAACTCTCAGTACTGCGATTCCTATTAGCTTAATCGAAAAATTATCTTCATTCCTTAAATTAGCAAAAGTCGTATCTTACTGTTTAAGGTTCCCAAAAAACTCAAAACTCAAGACCGAATATATAATATTGTCCATCAATATAACCCCGGTTGAACGGGCAACCAGCTCAAGATGAATGCTTCTTAGAAGAGCTTAAAGTTAACCAGTTCTGTCTAATCAGTAGTAAACCTTTCTTAGATGAAGACAGTATTATTCTAGTGAGCGAACGTTTACGCCATTCGACCTCAAAATTCAAATCTAAACATCTATTCTACTGTACAAAATCCATGTCTTCACAATTTTTTTATTTTGATTCGAACGTCTCGAACGCAATTTTCATTGTGGCTGGCTGTCAAGCCACGCTATAATTTATTAGGAAAATATAAAGAATACTTAAACATAAAACCAACAGAAATGATAATTATGGAAAGTATTCAATGAAAAATGCTGAAAGTTACATTCTAACATTATTATAACTTAGAAAACATGCTTGAAAAAATTTTTCAAGATATATATTGAAAATAAGAACCATTTAACCCATTAAGGCCCACAATTTTTTTTTGTAAATTTTGATATTTCGTTTAGGAGTTCTCTAACCTTTGTTTTGATGGTTGAATATTGTCATTGATTCATTTTTATTTTAGTGACATTTTTTTTGATGTATGATATATCATACGTTGGGAATCAAAGGCATGAAAGAACAATATTGATATCAATATTATGAACTTCTATTAGAAATATATTTAGCATATGATAACAACGAAACAATCATTTCGTATGGTATGAACGAAAGCAAGAATCTGGATGAAGCCCGACTTTACATTTCAGACATACAAATTTACAACATTTTCCACATTATGCGCATCGCCGTTGAGTTTCGTTCTTGTTAATCAAGTGATTTTTACCATCTAATCGAACTTCGTTAGGAATCCTTGACAATATTTTCGGTTTGGGTCCTGTGAAAGGTTTGTGTCAGAGGGGAAGTTAAAACGGATAGAACAATTTTTCTCATGAAATCCATCATGTCATTGACTCATGCGTCGAAAATCTTCGATACAAATACCACATGTTTACTACTGCACCATTAAAACAGAATCGAAAAAAGGGCCAGTTCCATTTTTTAGACCTTATTTTAGACCTGTAGAGGACCCGCATTTGATCAAATCTTTCTACTCCCCCCATTCCCTTATTGTAAAAACTGATAATTGATGTTTGCTCCACCGCAATGTTTGATCTTTCCTTTTTGGACCAACGCGTACACGAACATTTTGTTTTGAGAACGCTTCCATCATTCAAATTGGTGGCCAAATTCACTTGACTATTGTCATGCCAACGTGTGAGTGTTATATTAGTATTTTTGTCATACCATGTAAAATGCGTTCCACTTAGTAATATAATGCACATCAATGGATCATGCAACTTATTTACTATAGGCACGTAGTTTTGATTTGACACTTTTATAACTATATAAACAGGATGATGCTATGATATGAGATTTTTATGTTTGATCCAGCACGGTTAACGTACGATTGTATTCATTTTGAAAATAAAGTTAATTTTTAAAAAACCAAACCAGCAACTTTAATTGGCGCAGTCGGTAGGATAGTGGAAGTGTCCCTTCATCGAGAAAACACGTCAGCCCAGCTGTTAATCCGCTATTCGAAGAAGAAAGAAGTTGGTAACCTTTGGTGAATACAAGCTGATCATACTGAAAACCCGAAGAGCTGCTTCGTCGTACTATCACGGTGAGTCGATTATACTCTTTGTACATCCTGAAATTTTTATCATAAAGGTTTCTAAGGAGTCTAGGATTAGGGAAAACGAACAGAAACAAACGGAGTGATACAGATCACTCCAATACTCGTTTTTGTGTGATACAGAATCACACCAACGTGTGATTTGTACAAAAAAACAAAAACAAGGAAACAAAAAACTAGTTTAGATTGAAATTACCGAGATTTGCTGTGAATTCTCTAGTGATTTTACAAGTAGATTTAAGATATTATTTTACATAATAATTTCATGACTAATATTGATAACCTTATTGAATCCTTTTCATCATTGAACGTATCAAACATGGCCCAAGAAATAAATTATCCATTGTTCAAAATATATTAACATACCATTCCTATTTTCGATGGATCCTCTGAAAATCTTGAAATTTTTATAAATGCTGTAGATAAATTTCATGCTAGATATCATGGCAACGATCAGATTCTCAACCAATGTATTGTGAGTATAATTTTGAGTGAATTAAAGGATAGAGCACAATTATTAATTAGTTCACGGGCAGAATTGAACTCGTGGCTATTGATAAAAAATAAATTAAGAAACACTTTTGGTGATAGATTGAGCCTTGATAACTTGGAACAGAAACTTTTTACTATGATACCAAATAAAAGTGAACATATGCTAGATTTTGGAAAAAGAATTCAAATTTCACGCAGTAAACTTATTTTCAAAATAAACTGAAATCCCGATATGGACCAACCAACGAAACTAATTCATATTGACAATATGAATCCCAATCGTTGAAATTATTTTTACGAAATTTGAATATTCGATTACAAGACAAACTTTTAGTTCAACACCCAGTTTCATTAGAAGAGGCGATGAACTTAGTACTTGAAGACAATAATTTTAGACAAATTAAAAACATGACATTACAACATCAACTATCCCACAAAATATACAACCTCAGTTTGTTCAACAACGAGTACAATCACAACAGACTCAACAACAATTCCAACCCCAATATCAATATCGGATGAAACAACCTCATGTACAAACTCAACAACAATTCCGACCCCAATATCAAAATGGCATGATACAGTCTCATGTGCGAACTCAATTTCCAAGTCAACCTATAGCAGTTAAACTTCAACCTGTAAATCATAAATTTTTAACTAACTGACAAGTATTTGATCCCTCACAGAATCTTTGGAAGCCAAAGAACAGACAAATCAATACACCCGTAGAATCCATGTCAACTACATCTCGAAATCCAACAATGATAAAACCAAATAATATTTTCAAAAATAATCCTAATATAAGAACAAACTTTACAAATGAAGAATTACACACACAAGATTGTGATGTGACACCCCAATTATATTCACAATACACAAAGATTGTTAAACTATCAAATTGGTTCACAATTCGGAAATGATCCACTTGAACAAGAAGATTTTGAATTAAACGATACTATGAATGAATTTGACAATTTCAATATAACTTTTCAATCTGCCTCAAATGAACGAGACCACATAGTGGAGTTGCATTCAGCAAAATTGAAGAATAGAGCACAATTATTAATTAGTTCACGGGCAGAATTGAACTCGTGGCTATTGATAAAAAATAAATTAAGAAACACTTTTGGTGATAGATTGAGCCTTGATAACTTGGAACAGAAACTTTTTACTATGATACCAAATAAAAGTGAACATATGCTAGATTTTGGAAAAAGAATTCAAATTTCACGCAGTAAACTTATTTTCAAAATAAACTGAAATCCCGATATGGACCAACCAACGAAACTAATTCATATTGACAATATGAATCCCAATCGTTGAAATTATTTTTACGAAATTTGAATATTCGATTACAAGACAAACTTTTAGTTCAACACCCAGTTTCATTAGAAGAGGCGATGAACTTAGTACTTGAAGACAATAATTTTAGACAAATTAAAAACATGACATTACAACATCAACTATCCCACAAAATATACAACCTCAGTTTGTTCAACAACGAGTACAATCACAACAGACTCAACAACAATTCCAACCCCAATATCAATATCGGATGAAACAACCTCATGTACAAACTCAACAACAATTCCGACCCCAATATGAAAATGGCATGATACAGTCTCATGTGCGAACTCAATTTCCAAGTCAACCTATAGCAGTTAAACTTCAACCTGTAAATCATAAATTTTTAACTAACTGACAAGTATTTGATCCCTCACAGAATCTTTGGAAGCCAAAGAACAGACAAATCAATACACCCGTAGAATCCATGTCAACTACATCTCGAAATCCAACAATGATGAAACCAAATAATATTTTCAAAAATAATCCTAATATAAGAACAAACTTTACAAATGAAGAATTACACACACAAGATTGTGATGTGACACCCCAATTATATTCACAATACACAAAGATTGTTAAACTATCAAATTGGTTCACAATTCGGAAATGATCCACTTGAACAAGAAGATTTTGAATTAAACGATACTATGAATGAATTTGACAATTTCAATATAACTTTTCAATCTGCCTCAAATGAACGAGACCACATAGTGGAGTTGCATTCAGCAAAATTGAAGAATAGAGCACAATTATTAATTAGTTCACGGGAAGAATTGAACTATTGATAAAAAATAAATTAAGAAATACTTTCGGTGATAGATTGAGCCTTGATAACTTGGAACAGAAACTTTTTACTATGATACCAAATAAAAGTGAACATATGCTAGATTTTGGAAAAAGAATTCAAATTTCACGCAGTAAACTTATTTTCAAAATAAACTGAAATCCCGATATGGACCAACCAACGAAACTAATTCATATTGACAATATGAATCCCAATCGTTGAAATTATTTTTACGAAATTTGAATATTCGATTACAAGACAAACTTTTAGTTCAACACCCAGTTTCATTAGAAGAGGCGATGAACTTAGTACTTGAAGACAATAATTTTAGACAAATTAAAAACATGACATTACAACATCAACTATCCCACAAAATATACAACCTCAGTTTGTTCAACAACGAGTACAATCACAACAGACTCAACAACAATTCCAACCCCAATATCAATATCGGATGAAACAACCTCATGTACAAACTCAACAACAATTCCGACCCCAATATCAAAATGGCATGATACAGTCTCATGTGCGAACTCAATTTCCAAGTCAACCTATAGCAGTTAAACTTCAACCTGTAAATCATAAATTTTTAACTAACTGACAAGTATTTGATCCCTCACAGAATCTTTGGAAGCCAAAGAACAGACAAATCAATACACCCGTAGAATCCATGTCAACTACATCTCGAAATCCAACAATGATAAAACCAAATAATATTTTCAAAAATAATCCTAATATAAGAACAAACTTTACAAATGAAGAATTACACACACAAGATTGTGATGTGACACCCCAATTATATTCACAATACACAAAGATTGTTAAACTATCAAATTGGTTCACAATTCGGAAATGATCCACTTGAACAAGAAGATTTTGAATTAAACGATACTATGAATGAATTTGACAATTTCAATATAACTTTTCAATCTGCCTCAAATGAACGAGACCACATAGTGGAGTTGCATTCAGCAAAATTGAAGAATAGAGCACAATTATTAATTAGTTCACGGGAAGAATTGAACTATTGATAAAAAATAAATTAAGAAATACTTTCGGTGATAGATTGAGCCTTGATAACTTGGAACAGAAACTTTTTACTATGATACCAAATAAAAGTGAACATATGCTAGATTTTGGAAAAAGAATTCAAATTTCACGCAGTAAACTTATTTTCAAAATAAACTGAAATCCCGATATGGACCAACCAACGAAACTAATTCATATTGACAATATGAATCCCAATCGTTGAAATTATTTTTACGAAATTTGAATATTCGATTACAAGACAAACTTTTAGTTCAACACCCAGTTTCATTAGAAGAGGCGATGAACTTAGTACTTGAAGACAGTAATTTTAGACAAATTAAAAACATGACATTACAACATCAACTATCCCACAAAATATACAACCTCAGTTTGTTCAACAACGAGTACAATCACAACAGACTCAACAACAATTCCAACCCCAATATCAATATCGGATGAAACAACCTCATGTACAAACTCAACAACAATTCCGACCCCAATATCAAAATGGCATGATACAGTCTCATGTGCGAACTCAATTTCCAAGTCAACCTATAGCAGTTAAACTTCAACCTGTAAATCATAAATTTTTAACTAACTGACAAGTATTTGATCCCTCACAGAATCTTTGGAAGCCAAAGAACAGACAAATCAATACACCCGTAGAATCCATGTCAACTACATCTCGAAATCCAACAATGATAAAATCAAATAATATTTTCAAAAATAATCCTAATATAAGAACAAACTTTACAAATGAAGAATTACACACACAAGATTGTGATGTGACACCCCAATTATATTCACAATACACAAAGATTGTTAAACTATCAAATTGGTTCACAATTCGGAAATGATCCACTTGAACAAGAAGATTTTGAATTAAACGATACTATGAATGAATTTGACAATTTCAATATAACTTTTCAATCTGCCTCAAATGAACGAGACCACATAGTGGAGTTGCATTCAGCAAAATTGAAGAATAGAGCACAATTATTAATTATTTCACGGGAAGAATTGAACTATTGATAAAAAATAAATTAAGAAATACTTTCGGTGATAGATTGAGCCTTGATAACTTGGAACAGAAACTTTTTACTATGATACCAAATAAAAGTGAACATATGCTAGATTTTGGAAAAAGAATTCAAATTTCACGCAGTAAACTTATTTTCAAAATAAACTGAAATCCCGATATGGACCAACCAACGAAACTAATTCATATTGACAATATGAATCCCAATCGTTGAAATTATTTTTACAAAATTTGAATATTCGATTACAAGACAAACTTTTAGTTCAACACGCAGTTTCCTTAGAAGAGGCGATGAACTTAGTACTTGAAGACAATAATTTTAGACAAAGTCAAAACATGACATTACAACATCAACTAGCAGTAGTGAACGGTCTACCGTATATAAAAATAAAAAATCCACCTATAAAACTACTTATTGACACAGGATGTCATACTTCTATGCTAAGACCCTCTATCGCAGAAAAATATTATCCAGGAAGAATGTATAAAGAACCTTCACAATTAAAAAATTAATTTCATATAAAGGACTTATTCCAACCTTCCCTGAATTTCAAAGTAACTATATGATAGAATTTTCATTATTTCCTTTTCATGAATTCTTTGACGGTATACTAGGACTAGAAGAATTAAAAAATATCAACTTAAGTATTAATTTTCAAAACCAAACACTTCAGTCAGATTCTGTTGAAATACCATTCTTTTATAGACAACCCCATGAAAAACAATATACATTTGAAATACCAGCTTTTGAAAGTATTATATAAAAATTCTCAGTAGAAATTCAACAAGAAGGAATCATAATCCCAAAACTACGATTTCAAAACTTAGATGTTCCAGAAACAATAACTTTTGAGATATATAATAACACTAATAAAACTATTGCAGTAACACTTTTTAAACCTTTTCCTTGTAACCCAATAAATAAAGAAAACTTTGAATTTCACCATGCAGAAGACTTATTACCAAAATCAAGTCCCTTCAGACAAAATAAAATCTCTGAAAAAATACGAACAGACCATATGAATAAAGAAGAAAGAGACGCCATACTGAAGAAAGCTATGTAACAAATACAGTGACATTTTTCATGACGAAAAGTCTAAAGTTCACTAATGTTATTGAACATGAAATTAAAACGACAGATGAAATTCCTATTAATACAAAATCATATAGGTTCCCGCATTGCCATAAGCAAGAAGTACAAAAACAAATTGAAAAAATGTTGAATGATGGAATTAGTAGACCTTTAATATCCCCATGGAGCTCACCTATTTGGATAGTTCCTAAGAAATTGGATGCCTCAGGAAAACGAAAATGGAGAATTGTAATAGACTACAGAAAATTAAATGAAAAAACTACAGACGATAGGTACCCCATACCAAACATAGATGATATTCTTGATAAGCTGAGCGAATGTCAATATTTTTCAACCCTATATTTGGCATCTGGATATCATCAAATTGAAATTAATCCAAACTCAATTCAAAAAACAGCCTTTTGAATGTTAAAAATGGACATTACGAATACCTTCGTACGCCATTTGGTTTAAAGAATGCTCCAGCTACATTCCAGAGAGTCATGGACCACGTATTACGCGATTTACAGAATAAAATATGTCTTGTATACATTGACGACATTATAATTTTTTCTACATCCCTTCAGGAACATATTTCTAAACTCACTATTCAGCTAGATAAATCTAAGAAAACATGTTGAATTTTTAGGACATAATAACTACAGAAAAAAACAAATCCTATTAAAATAAAAGCTATACGAAATTTTCTTTCACCATCAGCAGCCAAGGAAATTAAATCATTCCTAGGACTATTAGGCTATGCCTATGCTTCACGAATCTTAAATAGTTCGGAACAGAACTACTCAACAATTGAAAAAGAACTTTTAGCAATTGTTAATTTCACAAAATATTTCAGACCCTACTTATTTGGACGAAAATTCACGATTGTAACTGACCATAAACCACTTGAATGGTTATTTAATCTAAAATACCTAAGTTCAAGACTTGTGAGATGGAGAATTTGACTAGAGGAATATGATTATAAAACCCTCTATAGAAAAGGTAAACAAAATAAAGTCACAGACGCCCTATCTCGCATAGAAATCAATCCTATTGAAACACAATCATTAGCAGTAAATATTAATTCACAAGAACATAGAATCGAGGATGATTTTCCCGAATTATTTGAAGAAAATTATAAAATTCCCACTCACAGAAATTGATATGTCCACCTACAAAAAGACAAAAACATGAAGAACCTTTAGAAACTGATCACTCAAGTGAAGAAAACCCAGTTCTTGAAATACCGATTTCGGAACAAGAATTAAACAAATTCCAAAATCAAATTTTTCTTCTTTGTAGTCAAGATACTATTACACCACGTGTAACAATACAGAAAGTTTTTGACAAAACTAGATTTGATATGGTCCTACCCAACCAAAACTTTCAACAAAATCTGGTAGTAACAAAAAAGTATTTACAACCAAAACACACCTATGGTATAATGATACAAGAAGAATTACGACCTATTGTAATTTAAACGATTCAAAAATATTTAAAAAATGCCGCTTTCAAATTTATTCAGAGTACTTTCTTACTTAAAGACATTACAATAAGAGAAAATAAAATATCATCATGAAACTAAGACTATTCATAGAGGAATTAATGAAACGAAACTAGCCCTCTCAAGAAAATCAAGAAAATATTATTGGCCTAAAATGATAACTGATATACGTATATATTATATCAACACAAGTGAGTATTGTCAAAAATCGAAATATGAAAGATACCCTTGTGAAATAAATTTTAAACCAACCCCTATCAGAGAATATCCTTTCGAACATATCTATATGGACATATTATCAATTAACAAAACAAAATTCTTAACGTTAATCGATAGTTGTTTGCGATTTGCTCAAGCATACCCTATTCACCCAAATACATTGAATATTATAGACGGAATTTTAGTATTCTTGTCACATTATGGAATACCTACAAAAATCACATGCGATTCAGGCAGTGAATTTAAAAATAAAATTGTGGAAGTGTTTTGCGAAAAACACAATATAAAATTACATTACGTAACACCAAAAAGTCAAAATAGTAATAGTCCCATTGAACGACTTCATTCGAGTTTACTAGAAGAAATCAGAATACTGAAACAAGAATAGACCGCATAAGTATGACGTCAAAATGTATGCAACTAACAGTGCACTGAGTCCTAACGAGATATATCTGAACGTAGCTGCACTAACATGAACCTTCAGTAACCATTACATAAGGTTTAGAATCTGCGGTCCAAATAATTATGTTATTAATTGAATTATTTCGCTATTATCAGCAATATTTGAGAAATGTATGTATTTGAATTTGACAGAAAAAGAATTAATACGTCTTATAGAATGGTTAACGTAAAGAAAGTCTTCTAAATAACTTCTGAATAAATTTCAGAAAATCCATTATACGTTGACCAATAGCAAAATAGAATCATGCTTCTAACGTCATGTTGTTTGCTCGTAGTCGTGTCCACAGAAAAGACATTATGTCATATGTAATGTAATATGTACTTGGGATTTTCATGAAAAACTATCAATGTCTGCGTAGATGAAAATGTCTGATAAACTTATTTCATCTTTCGACATCATCAGCAATGTTTTCAAATTCGAATGGAAATAAAATGAAACACTTGGCTGATCTCCACTTTACTGTTTCGTGCCTAAATTATGAGCGCCATCTAGCGAGGATGCACTTCTTTGCAGCATGAAGTTAAATGTAGATGAATATTCAAATTTATTACATTTATAAATTATGTATAATCCTTTCAGAAAATTGTTTTATCGAAATATCGTTTCTTCCATCCTTCATATCCAAGGCCCGCTGTAGGCAATTCCTTAAATATTTATTTATTTCGTGTGAGAGCATAAAACAAAAAGAGCTGTTAGGATACTTCTATTATCGCTCTTATGTCATCCGTACTTAAGGTCGAGAATGACGCATATCATTTCGCGCCAGATGATTTAGGACTCGGTTTAATGTTGGTTGCATATTTGTGACGTCATCACTAATGCAGTCCATTTCCACAAAGACCAATATCAACTCACATGGTATATGCAATTTTAGGATATAACAATACGATCCATTCAGCAACAAAATATACCCCTTTTCAAATTATTAAAGGAAATTCAAACCATGCGAATCTATTTGAGATAATAACAGAAAAAATAATGCTTAACTACTTAAAAAAACATGATTGAAATATGAAATTATTAATGATATAATAAAAACAAATAATGATAAAGCAAAATCAAACCTAGAAAAAGTTAACACACAAAGAAAAGAACCCCCAGAAATAAAACTTGACCAACAGGTTTATTTACATAACAAAGAAATAAAACAACACCCGTTTATAGAGAGGTAGCGCCAGTAGAGAATAAAGCCATTAAATTGAAAACTCGTAAGGCAACGTATCATAAGCAACAATTGAAACTGTTAACTTTTATAGATTCTAGAGCAGAGTTTTTGAAGAGATTCAACTTTATTAAAATATATTGACAGGTTTTTGGAAACTCTATTTTGACAACATTTCTTTTTTTTATCAATAACAATTAAACAAATGTACAATGTATGAGTACATAGTAATAATTCAGTTCATAGCGAATTTCAACACTTCCACCCGCTGATAACTGAGTCCATTCCAATCTTTTGAACATTACTAACAAAAAATTCTCTTGATAATGGTTTCGTCAACAGATCAGCAAGCTGGTCTTCACTTCTGCGATACATCACATCAATGATTCCGGTTTCATACAGATCTCTTATGAAGTGCAAATTTACGTCTACGTGTTTGGTGCGATGGTGAAACTCGTGATTTTTTATATGACGTATTGCACTCTGATTGTCTATGTGGAGTGGAACAGCAATACTAATTTCAACACAAATCTCTTCTAGAAGTTGTCTCAACCATACAGCTTCTTTTGCTACTTCGCAAGCAGCAATATATTGGGATTCAGTGGTGGATAAAGCTACCACAGACTGAAGATGACTTCTCCAAGTGAAAGGACCTTCAGCCAACATGAATATGTAGCCCGTAGTTGATTTTCTTTTTTCACTATCTCGTGCAAAATTAGCATCAGTGAACCCTTCTAAATTGTGATATTCTATTCTATTCCATAAACTATTCCCAAACTAATAGTTCCTTGAAGGTACCTGAAGATTCGCTTGACTGCATTAACATGACTTTGATTGGGTTTATTTAAGAAACGACTAACTTCACCCACCGCAAATGCAATGTCTGGTCTTGATATGATAGCAGCATACATGAGAGAACCAGCAGCTTCACGGTAGGGAAACTGAATTTCCATTTCATCTTCAGCACTATTCTTAAGAAGGATATTAGGGTCTGCTGGTGTTGAAATAGGGGTACAATCAGTCATTTTGAACTTTAGAATTATCTTCCTCACGTAATCTTCTTGATAAATAAATATGATTTTCTCTTTCCTGTTCCTTTTGATTTCCAAGCCAACGTAATAATCTCCATCACCAATTGTGATTTTGAAATTATCTGCCAACATATTCAGGAAATATTTAATGGACTCTTTACTCGGGGACAAAATCAATCCATCATCTACATAAAGCAGGATAAGAACGCTTTCACCTTCAATGACTCCAGAAAACACACACGGATCTGACTTACTAATGTCAAACTGACATTTCGACAGGCAAGGACCACGCAGAAACCCTATGGGAAATGGCTTTTGGTGAATTCTTCTGATTTTTTGGTATGATGAAATTTTCATTGTCCTGATCAAAAGTCTTGCTGGTTTCTCAACTAAATCACAAGTGTCGTTTTCTCTGAGAGAAGATTATTATTATCAATATATCGGTTTGGTGGTTGCACATTTCTAAGTAGGTCGTATGAAAGGGGCGTTCCTGAACTGCCTGCTTGTTGTGATTCCTCTTCCTGAGTATCGGTGGTATTTGGTATGGAATGACTTTTATTTCATTTCATTTCTTGGTGTTTTCATGAAGAGTTTCGGATAAATCATCATGATTCAATAGACACTTAAAGCCAAGTCGAAATTCCAACCCTATCGTTATCCGTATCGATCTGCGCATGCGCAAACTCGATACGGGAAAAGATATGCGTTACGGGCGACGTATTAATACGGATCCTTTCGGTATACGTATCCGGAGACGGATCTGTCAAAAATATTCATACTTAAATGTCATCGAGAGGAATATTTTGAATGTTCCGTATACGTTTGGGTTGATGAATGGCTTTAGGTACTTATTTCCCCACCAACGTAAATCGATGTGATAAGTGTACGTATTCGGATATGTATATATATGCACAATTGGCTTTAAGTGTCTATTATGTAATGACGTTCCTTCAGTTGATATATCTGACTTTCGTCAAACTTGACATCACAGGTGACTATTATTTTTCGTTTTTCCACATCATACATCCTATAGTTCTTGGATGTAGGTTCGTAACCAACTAAATATGTTTTTCTCCAAATGACATTAAAAGCGGCTTTTTAATGATACTTGGCAGGCTTAGAAGTTGTACTTTTAATGCCTAGGCAGAAAAAGTCCACTTTTTCTGCCTAGGCAGAAAAAGTTCGTTGCTAGGCAACCTTCCAAGTAATAATTTAAATCAAACTGGTTAGCAAAATTGACAATGACAAAGTAAACAGTAAACAAACAAATTCAACAAACGTCATCAGCGGTAAACATAGTAACGCAGGGCCCAGTTACCTTTGATGAAATAATTTAGTTATTTGGATATTGATACGCATAATGATAATAATGATAAATAATGAAACGCAATTTAAATATGAAAAAGTCGATTTTGCGTGGAATTGGAACAAATTTGAAGAAAAAATTATATGTTTCACACGGTAGAAAAGCAGATTTAATGCATTGGCTGGTTTCATAGCCTCGCTACGCTCGGCTATGAAACACCAGCCGCGGCATTAAATCTTGTGCTTTTATGCCTAGTAAAACAAATAACTATTTTGTTGCCCTTGCATTCAATTTTGATCGCCCAAGTTGTTTAGGGATATGGACGTATCCCAAACAGCCAAATATCCGGAGATGACCAAGACTGGGTTTTTCACCAAACCATATTTCTTATGGTGTAATACTTGGATTATTAGCATTTGGAGACCTGTTTAAAATGTGAACGGTAAAATTCCGTTAACTAATGGCCACAAGCTATCGACAAAATAATGTAAATAGTGTAAAACGGGTGAATTGGGGTGTGTACATTGTGTTAGTTTCAAGAAGGAAGAATTTCGAGTGTTTTTCCGCGGTAATAATGTGTCCTAAAAAATGCCAGTCATCACACAAAAATAAGCCCATATCTCCGAAATTAGTCGAGACCGCCAAAAGTTTCATTTGGATTTTTATGTTGATAGCCCGTGGCTATTAGTTAACGGAATTTTACCATGTGAACAGCTATTTTTAAGGCTTCTGGCCACAAACTTTCATTCAGTCTGCTAGCGAGCAACATATTTCTGGCACTTTCTTGAACTGTTCGATTTTCCCTTTCAATACTTCCATTTTGTTCTGGGGTATATGGTGAACTTTTCTCACGAATTATTCCTTTTTGAGCCATACAATTCTCGATCTGTCAATCTGTTCTAACAGCTTTTACTGGTCTTCCACACGTATTGGAGATAATTTCTATTACAGATGTGAATTTTTCACATTTATTGGAAAGAACGAGAAATATCGGTAACCACCTATACCAATTACGTTCATTGGGCCACACAGATCTACATGGATATACTTGTTGAAATTCACTATGAACTGAATCACTACTATTTACTCATACATTGTACATTTGTTTAGATGCTATTGATAAAAAAAAGAAATGTTGTCAAAATAGAGTTTTCCAAAAACCTGTCAATATATTTTAATAAAGTTGAATCTCTTCAAAAATTCTGCTCTAGAATCTATAAAAGTTAACAGGTTATGGGCCCAGGAATCGCATATTCACTGGTATAATAAATTTCACCTATAATAAGTCTAAAGAGCTGTGTCGCCGTACCCACTCTGCACGAAGTTCTACTTGAAGTATTCGCCGTTCCGCAATTCAATCTACGGTCAAGCATAATGAATGATCATCTGAACATGATCCATCGACTGAATAGAGAAAATTATAGATTATGGAAGTTCCAGATTCAAGGTGTGCTACGGGGACAAGGTATATTGAATATCGATATTGGAGAATCCTTAATTCCAACTGAACCAAAAGAAAAAGAAATTTGGCTGAAAGGAGATGGAGAAGCTATGGCAATATTTATAAGTTCTCTTGAAAGTGATCAAGCTCAACTTATATTAACTTTCACCAATGCTCATGGAATTTGGGCTAAATTATCGAGCATTTATGAGAAGAAAAGTGAAGTCAGTGTAATGAACCTATAGGTGGAATATTTTGCTATACGAATGATGGAAGACGAGAGTGTGGCTTCGTATGTCGCTAAAGTTTCGAAGCTCGCATCTGAAATCGAAAATAAGGGTGAGAAATTACCCGAAAACATTAAAATGGTTCACATCATAAGCAGTCTAACACCGAAATTCAAGAACTCCAAGACAGTCTGGTACAATATAAATGAAGGGAGAGATCTTGACAATTTCCTTGCTCGTTTACGATTAGAAGATCAGATAACAAAAACAGACGAAGCAAAACCACCTGCTGCAGTTTTCAGTGCCAATAGTATCAACAACAAATACTATAAAACGCCGAGTATAATGCCACCAGGAAAAAAGTCAATTTCTGAACTAGAAAGTGGGGCATTGGAAGAAAGAATGCAGAAGTAAGAAGTTAGCCAGAAATACTCCACAGAAGAAAACGAATAATGAGTTCGCATTTATTTCCACAATTGAATACGTTGTAAACGCTCCATCCAATAAAATTTGGATTGCAGATTCAGGGGCATCTCAACAGATGACATTTCGGAAAGATTGTTTCACCACTTTCAACGAGACTGAATCAGGAAAGTTTGTGAAAGTTGCCAATGATGAAAGACTCCCAATTTGCGGCCATGGTACAACTCTAATATACGTTCTAGTGATCAATCAATGGGAGCCTAGAAGATTGGAAGGTGTTTAATATGTTCCAGAGTTTTCCAAAAACCTGTCAATATATTTTAATATAGTTGAATCTATTCAAAAACTCAACGTATTGTTTCAGATGCTAATGCAAATAATACTCCTAATAGGAATAATCATGACAGAAGGACAACAGATCAAGTTGAAGACTCTGACTAACCCCATTCTTCTTTTTTCCCTTGGATAAGCAAGAATTACATTTAAAAAACATACTTTCATCAAATACTTAGAATTGACAAAATTCGACAAACCTTTACAATGTATTAAAGACAACTCAAAGACAATTGAGGACTTAGTTTCGATGAAAGACGAATTATATCCTCAACTTCAGCATATGCATGAACATTTAACATACCTTCTTGAAAAAATTATGAATAAACTCAATAATATTAAACCTCAAAAATATAAACGACTCAAAAGAGGACTTATAAATGTAGGAGGTAGAATTCATAAATGGCTATTTGGCACTTTGGATGATGAAGATGGTGAAAGATATGATTAAGCTCTTGCAACACTGTCTGAAAATCAAAATAATTTACATCATGACTTGAAAAATTATTAAAGTATAACTCAAGATTTCATGAATGAAACAGTTAAAAATTTAAAGAAAATAGTAAGCAATCAAGAAATAATTCAAAAACAAATTCAAAGCCTTGTTCAAAGTTTGAATAAGTATACATTATTTCTACGTTTACAGAATGCTTTAGATACCATGATTATTGATAGTCAAAATATGCTGTCCCTTTTAAACAACATCGAAGACTCGATATTATTTGCAGAACTAAACATAGTTCATAGTGCTATACTACCAATTGATGAATTAGAGAGACTTATTAATATAATGTTCACTCTTTACAAAAATGGATTACCAGTCTTTCGAAATACTCAATCATATTACAAATTATTAAAAACAGAAATTCGTTATAGTAATGAAAACATTCTGTTCCTTATCCATTTTACGGCACTCCAGCAAAACTTTTATGAGATTTTCCTTCTCTAACCTATCCCTATTACTAACAAAATTATTCTACCCTTGAAACCCTACATAGTGCTAAACTCGACATATCACCACTATGCTGATCAAATCTGTATCAAAATTGAAGACAGCTGTATCCAATACGTCGCAAATCAAATTTCTGTACTGTATTCCTGAAATTCTTATGGGATAACTCACTGGCCAATTCCAAACTACGGAAATCCGAATACAACAAGACATCGTTGAACCAATAACAAATGCATTGCTATTCCATTCAAGCAAGTTCATATTGAGATTTGCCAAGAGAATGGTTATGAATAAATCACTCAACCCCAACTGATATACATCCCTTACCATTGTCAAATAAAAATTAATGGTAATATAGTAATGACGTTCCTACTATTGAAGAAACACCACTCCAATTACCACAACTGGACACTCTCGAGACACCCTCAAGAGGAAATCCACCCCTGTATACGCAAGAAAAAATCAACCTGGAGGACCTTAGTCACCTCCAGAAGATAGCTGAGAAAACACAATTACATAATCTTCGACGATCAGAAGAAAACACTTCTTCGCATTATATTTTATATTCAGACAAAAGATATTGCGGGGTAGGGGATGGGAAGCGAGGAAGGTGTAGCGTTTCTAAACTGGTTTAAAGTTCCTTCTGTTTCGTCATATGCATCAAATTTTTGGATTCTTTTCGAAAACACAATGACTTCCTAATGGCAATTTTTGATCCGTTTCCTGAATGTGTTATTTGATTGACTTGAGACATCCGAATTTTTTTAAGCAAAATTATTCATCAACATGCATGGTAATGATTTATGGAATCTATAGGACACATCGAAATGAGCAATAATAGCTTTCAACGAAATGAAATCGTTGAGACATATAATATTTCATCTTCGCGTGCCTCGTTTGGGTTTTATATAAAAGTTGGCATCAGTGTGAATTACTCAATAACTATTAACTTACCTCTGAAATTATATGAGAGAAATATCACTTCCACTCATTGAATTATCAGCTATGTCGGTTGACTATATTTTGCATAGAAAACATAAATTAATTATGATATTTTGTTGATGTAGTTTTTGTTCACACCAAAAACGAAAAATAATGGCAAACCAAGTTTATTCGACCTTTCAGTAAAATCAAATTCATTTCATTGTACACAATACTTTTTACCGAAGTAGCCCTATTACTGGCGAGAGCAGTCACAGTTCTTGATATGAAACCAACTTCGACAAATATGTTCGGTGAGACACTACGCGGTTTATTAAAATTTATCAATTAATAGTTACTTTCGTCACTCTATTTACTGCCGTCTTAAGCAAAAAAGTCGTATCTACAAAAATATGAATATGGAGATATTGGTTTCTGTAGTCTTGAAACACTATAAATTTAACCTTCTCCAAAGAAAAAATTACATAAACTAGATTTAAACAGCCAAAGTTAATCAATTATTTTGCTTTCAGTACACAAGTTTAAGACTTTTCGTACTTAAGATGGTCGAAACTACAGATTCTCAGCTTCAGAGTTTTTGGAGATACGGCATTTTTGGTTAGGACGGCAGTATAGTTACAACTCTTAACCAAGGTACGTTTAGTACCACGTACAGACAATTTTGGTGGCAATCACCATCCAGTGTAGTGAATAATAGTTGTGATACAATAAATACT
This sequence comes from Chrysolina americana, assembly GCA_958502065.1. Lineage (NCBI taxonomy): Eukaryota > Metazoa > Arthropoda > Insecta > Coleoptera > Chrysomelidae > Chrysolina > Chrysolina americana. Next base: position 60,610,634 of record OY293414.1, on the reverse strand, counting down.
CTTTTGGTACCACGAACTAATATCAAATGGATACAACTTTCTGGCGTCCTGGTAAATAATACTACAAAATAATTCATTGGATAACCATTTTATCATAGTCGGTACAAATAACGTTCAGATACTTGATGTCATTTATGGAGGTTGATTCAATCACAAGTTCGGTATTTTCTACCACGAATTAAAAACCACAACAAATAGTTGATTCTTCCAACTCTATTTCTTAGCGTGAGGATGATGCTGTGATATAAGATTTTTATGTTTGATCCAGCATAGTTAACGTACGATTGTATTGATTTTGAAAATAAGGTAAATTTTTAAAAACCCAAATCGTTGTCCAGCAACTTTAATTACGTTTTTCCTTTTTTAGCTCTTTTACAGGAGCTTATTCGACTCTGTCAGATCGTATTGTTCCAACACAGTACAACTGATGTTCACTGAGTGTTTCGAGTGAAGGAATAGAATTGAAGTAGTTGTCTATAAAAACGATGCTTTTTCTTGGTATGAAGTTCAGACACATTTTTTCGGTTACACTGCTTTCTACCGTTTTCCCCTCAAGTTTATCACCTGAAGTAGTCAGACACCAAAATTTAAAACCAAAACGAATGGGTTTACCGCGAATGAACTGCTTCATGCTATGCTCCCATAATACGGCTCCATTGCTCCATCTAATGAAAAATATTTTCCTAATGGCTGGATACATTCAGTGAAAATTTTATTCAGATGGTCAATAAGTGGTCTTATTTCAGCAGCTTTATCGTTTTTAGCAATGACATCGATATCACAAAACTGCAAAAACCTATGAAACTCTCAAATTTATTCCTAGACATTGTATTGCTCACAAGAGAATTGAACGTGTCTCCTTTTCTTTTCCAATACATTCTTCTAGAAGGAACTGGAACATAACCAGATAAAATATCGATTGCAAAATATTGATACAACACCTCGACAGTTACAGAATAATTGTGAAAACCTTTTTTCAGTGCATATCTTTGGGATTCTGTGCAAATGAACTCTATGAATGTGTCATCAAAGAAATACTTGAAGTATTCGATGGGTGTCCACTTGGCGCATTTTTCTGCGAAACTTGGAGTTTCATATTCTAGATTTCCAAGCTTATCAGGCCTATCAAGTAAGTTCAATTTATTTACGTATGGTTTTCAATGCTTTTTTAATCTTTTCGGAATGTTCAAGTTTGAGTCTCTTTTGTATGACCGCCAAGGTTTCGTTATCGCTCTCGTTTCCATTATTTTGCTCGTCACAAAAGCTTTGCTGAATGATAGTTCTCTCACCATCCCTCGAAATTGTCCGAATCTCTATACTCTGCTTTAGGACATCCTTGCCGATATTACGAATACTAGGTGTATCTTCTCCATCGCTTGGGGCATCATCCTGATCACTATCTTGTTGGTCTTCTGGAGGAAACAGAACTATATCTAAGAAGTCCGAATTTTGAACAGTCTGGTACTCATCATCATCAGAGTCAAGTGTTTCCAAATAATTGAGGAACTTTTCAGCATCCAAGGGATTGGAGGGGTCAAATAACTGTTTCTGTCTGGAAATGAAGTATCAATTCCAAGAATTACGTAGCAAAAAAAATAAATCAAATTATTTTTAAATGTAACACTTAATTATCTATTTTATTTCCAATACTCCCTTATTCCCATCGTATGATATATCATACCTATAATCTTAATCAAATTTTCACTAACAAAACCTAGTCATACTCATATAATATGATGGTCAGATGTAATAACAACCTAATACAATACAATGTCTACTTTGCCGAGGGGACAAACAATAATTCTGAATATCATATTATAAAAACTCACCTTCTACTCATTTTCTATTGGGACTAAAATTTCAATGCAAATGAAACTTCCTGTGAACACAGAATATATCTACAAAATCACATTCAACACTATCTACGTATTTTTATGTTTACAACGGTGGTTACATACAATCGAATCAAATCGACTTTGTGGACAAAAACCTAACCTCAAAGGAACTGATGAATTGCGTATGATGAATCATACGGTGAGCGCTAATGGGTTAAACTGTCTGCCACTTTTGATCATTCAGTCGCTATCCACAATGCCGTCCGTTCCTGGGTGAACATCGGAGATTCTGCCAAGTGCCCATTGGAAGATTGTCCAGCCCGTTCTCCTCATTTTGATGGTATATAGGAGGTGGCTGTGAAGTCGATTGAATACCACTTGAAGCGTATTATATCTAGTACTCCTTTCTCTTTTGAAGAATTCTACACGATTTTGAACTAAGTGGAGGTGGCACCTGATAGGCAGGCTAGTCTTATTCAGAGAGGACAATCTTCTACCCAATGGGAACTTCGTAGAATCTCCGATATCCACCAAGGAACCAACGGCATTGTTCGAGTGGTTAGGGTGATCACAAAGAGTGGTGTTGTCAAGCGATCTATCATGAAAATAAGCATTTTAACAATAGACTGAATGATCAACCGAGGCAGACAGTTTTGGTGTTTCCTATTATCAATATCTTGAATTGATGAACTCGATTAGTAGTAATAATGATTATTATTTACTTCTTGAATAATTTTTTCAAGCATGTTTTCCAAGGTATAATAATTTTAGAATATAACTTTCAGCATTCTTAATTTGTTGAAAAGCATCCTCTGGATACTTTCAAGGCCGGCGGGATGTTCCGTATCATTTCTGATAGTTTTATGTCTATGCATTCCTTATTTTCAAATCTGGCTCCAGCGCCTAAAGACAGGCACAGCGCAATGATTATGTTTGGTATCCATGTTATGTTGTAAATAAAAACTTCAATTAAAAAAATATACATGAAATTGGTGTAAAATCAATTTAGACTCAATAAAGCCACAAATTCCTTCAGAAATTAAAGTAGAAAAGTGGGAAACGGATGAAGCTGCTATCTCTCTTTTCATACCATATCGATGAAGTGTTGATAGTGTTCTTGCCTAGTGAACATTTGCAAAGTTCCAATATTCTAATATTCTTTAAGGCTGGGTCTGATGACAGTTTTTGAATGATTGAAAAATTTCAGTTCAAAATTGTAAACATCTAGTGTAGAATATATTATTCATTCTCAAATTTAATCTTAATCTAATTTCGGCATCTTACCGAATGAAAGTCATTGGTTTGCATACAAGCACATAAGGACGAAAAAAAACGGTTTAAAAGGACACGAATTTTTCTGAAAAGAATTCAGGTAATTTGAAAGCGGTAAGAAAGGGTTTCATCAATAGAAATATACTAATAGGTATATGGGTTTATTGATATTGTCAAGAATGTTGATAATCCAAACCTAATTTATTTTGTATGGTACCAAAATGCAGTGTCATACCTCATATTTCATAATTTGTTGAACTGTTGAATTACTTGAAGTTCAAACATCAGTCAACGAACTTTTTCATTGAATGAAAATGCCTGTAACAATAACAAGAAACTTGAATAAATAAAAGATGACAGATGGCGGAAGGGGACAGTGAATGATCGACAGGCGAACCCAGAGAGGGTTTGCGACACTGTCGATCCCAGAGCAGGTTTTCGACGGTAAAGCCTTCTTGACAAACCTCTCAGAAAGATGTCCTTAAGTGAGTATTGATAGTGTTAATTTGGTAAGGAACCTTTGTGTTAAAGATAGGTACTATTTATTAATTCTGTGTTGACTTATCCTCTTTGGGGAATATATGAATATAGGGCTTTGTTGTGCCCTGGTTATTGCGTCCATTAAAACCTGTTGGAATCTAGTTAATTTGCGACTTGTTTTATTTGTTAGTGGGAAGTAGAGAGAAACTAAGTCTCTCTGTTTGTTCTTCCTGACTACGTCCCAAGCAATAGGGCTTATAGCTTTTCTAAGTCCCTAGTCGCGACAATATGAATCTATCAGTATTAGTGATCCTTCGACAAGCGATGGCGTATCCCTTTCATCATGAAATATCATATCACTTCCGAACAAATTCGACCAATAGTGTGAAAAGGGTGATTTTGTAACCTAAGTATGTTATTCAAATTACATCAAAGTGACCTCTTTTTCCAAACCAAACAAATTTTCTGTTTCAGTTGGGTGAACTTTCTTACACTGATGAGTGCAGCAATGACTATAAAATAGGTAAAGGTTGGTATAGGTACTTCTCCGTTTCGAATCGAAACAACATAACATTTGATATAAGATTGATTTATAGAGCACATCAGAGTTTAGTTTTTGCAGAATTCTTTACTAAGATAGGTATAACTAAAAGTTGTATACAATACTAGTAACTTTGTTTGTTCTTAGTACTCGAAAGTAAACTAATTATCGAAAAAAGATAAACGAATACAATGATCATGTCGTCCTTCTCAGTTGAAGGGAGTGATACAAAACTGGAAATGATCTGAAATAAAGAAAAACAAAATATGAAGAATGTTAGAGAAAATGATATCAGAAGAAAAGTATGGCAGGTATAGAACGGAAATATAATTGATTTCTTGCATCAGATGTATATGAATGAACGTACAAGACCATAAACCCCTTCAAATGGAATTACCAGAACAATTCGAATGTAACGCAAGGAAATGAACACATATTGAGATATCACCCAAGTGGAATTTGAATCCACTAAGTCGTGTTCAAAACTCCGATAATGCTTGGAGCATTCAAGCCATAACTGCATCAAACAGCAATCTCTCATTAACTTGATGTTCCCCGAAGATCACAGCGAAATAGACTGCCAAAGTAGCATTACTGATACAGAAATTTCATTATTATCAATTCGAACTATGCTATAAGTTGTTCATTGTTAATTCATTAGGAGATAATGAAGTTGAGCTATATTAACAATGCATGGTATCTATCTCATGCTAGTGTTAGAATAGAGTTTCACAATGGATGTAACAGAATATTGTAAGGTGCAAATATTGATCTGTAGTCTGCATGTGAATGAATTGTATGTGTCCTTGGGTATACCGGAAAAGAAAATCGTTTTGAGGTTATTATAACTATAAATCTATGTGGTTCCAATGGTAGGATTAAAAACGTTTTAACGCCTACATATCGAACTCATGTAATGTAGTTTTAGCAAGATATGAACTTGGTCGTTTTAACTACATTATGTCCCAGGAACTAGTGTCCAAATACTTTCAGAACCTCCACCTCCTGAGAGCGTAACCATGGAAAGTGAATTTGAAGTTGAAGAGGAAAGTACAGACACGGACGATAGCAACGCTGGAGAACATTTGAAAAAAATGTTTCATCTTCAAAGAAAAATTGAAGAAGTGGGCATTAGATCACAAAATTTCACACACAGCGTTGAATGCTCTGGAGCGGGATTCTATTTCACGATTCGATTACGAATAACCGAATCGGCCATATTGTAATCGACAAAACTGATTCTATTTTCCGATTATATCGTGACAACTCGATCAAAAAACTCGATTGCTCAAGAGTAGTAGAATTGTAACTTTTTCTCTGTTTAAACCTAACCTCAAATTCTTTTCTGTTCCTGTCGTGTTAATTGTTAATTTTGAATGTCTTTCAAGGTGAAAGAGGCACATTGGGAACTCATGGTTTCCTTGATGAAAGAGCACCCCTCTCTGGCAACAGGGCGCTTTAGCGGACCTAATGGGCGAGCTTCATTAAAAATGTTATGGGGGGAGCTTACCAAAAACTTAAATGCTTTGGGGTATGGTGAACGTTCACCCGACAAATGGCAACAGGTAAATGAATTATTCATCAGACATTAATATATTAAAAGAAAAAATTTCCGGACCTGGACTGATTTGAAATACCTTTTCAAAAAGAAAGCTTCTAACTCTAAGAAAGATTAAATTGCAACTAGGGGTGGTCCTCCAACAGAAGCTCCCTTGAACAAGCATGAGAGGAGAGTGTTCCAGATCCTAGGAGACAGTTTCTACCAAGGTACAGGAAGTGCTGAAATAGCAAGTGAAATAGCCATTGTAAGGAAATTTGTTTTTTGAGAGTTTTCATTTTTGTAACTATACCTAACCAAATACAGAAAAAAAACCTTTATCACTAGTATATATTGAAATTTCTAAAAGTTGCAATTTTGTAATGCCACTAGAACGTTGTTAACCCAGAAGACTAATATGGTTGTCACATTTTTATGGCAAACTAACAAACTATTTTATTTCTAGTCAAGCACTTCTAATACGTCAACCCTTAAACTCATGTTGGAGGAACCTCATGACATGACCAATGAGCATGACTATTCTTACCAGCCACCCCCCAAAAGAATTAAAAAGAAAAGCAGAATGGAAGATCAGTACCAAGAAACAATAACAGTTTTGAAGAAAATAATGAATACTGTAGCTGGTGGGTTTGAAAAGGTTGCTACCAGTATCAATAATTTGGCAGAAGCCATAGCGAAAGAAAACAATAAATAAGTTAAAACCTTCTTTAAAAATTAATATTCTGTAACCTGCATTATCGACATATTTTGTTTTTGGTTCATTGATTTGTTGCAGGTATTTTTTCTTGTGCCTTATCAGACTAATAAAACTATATGTAAATTAAATTCGTTTTTATTTAAATAAATTATAATTTTTCAGGAATTTTGTTTTCAATACTTTATCTATTAACTAAGTTATCTCTTGTCCGAACTCCAGCTGCATGATTGAAATTAGGGATATTATTGGGAATATTTGGAATTCCATCAATTCTGTCAAAAATTTCTTCAAAGGGAATGTTCTCTTCAATACACATATTATGCAATACTGCACATGCTTTCATAACACTGCTCATGAAGGCAGGGTTATAACGAGCTGACCTCTCTTTTAGAAGGCATCTAAACCTCATTTCGAGTAGACCGAAACACCTTTCAACACAACTCCTTACCCTTGTATGAGCACTATTATAATTAGTTTCTGCATCATCCTGTGGGTTGAGAAAAGGCATCATTAAATAAGGTTGTAGAGGGTATCCACTGTCACCTAGGAACCAAACCAACTCATTTTGCTCATGGAGCATTCTTATAAATTGTTGTGCTTGTGATAAGCGCCATATAAATGAATCGTGTGTTGAACCACCAAAGTTAGCAAATATGGATCTAATTCGAAGTTTATGGTCACAGATAACTTGAACATTAATGGAATGATATCCTTTTCTATTTATATAGTTATGTTCATCCACTGTTGGTTTCAATATTGCAATATGAGTACCGTCGACACATCCTATCACACCAGGAAAACCCTGATGCATAAACTCCATTTTCAATGAATTGCGTTCATGCATGGTGGATGGTAAATAAATGTAATTTTCTGCGATGTTTGAAATAGCGTCAGTGACCATATGAATCGTTCTGTGTACCATAGTTTGGCTCAATCCGCAGTGATATTCTTCTCCAAGACATCTTTGATAAGATCCTGTAGCAAAAAATCTTAAGGCACAGAATACTTTGTTTTCAATGGTCACACCTTTCCTATTGAGTAGTTCGACCATAAATGGTCTCAGAATTTCAATTAGCCTTCTCACCAAACGCTTATTGAGACGAAATAGCTCTATAAATCTGTTTTCTGGCAGACGAAAAGGATCACTGGAGGCACGTATTTCTTGTCGTCTGCGAATCAATCTCAGATTTATTTCTTGATTAACTTCTGCTAAAATACCTGCATGGAAAATTGGTAACATTTTGATGATTGAGAATGAACAATTGGAACAAGTTTTATAGATTTTCAAGATATCCCGCATGTAAGTTTTGAAAAAGATGGGCACTGCGCAAGTGCACTGTTAAAATTGATTCTTTTTATACAACACCATCCCATAATTCCGACGAATACCGAAAGGTAATTCGACTGTAAAACGGAATCAATTCTCATCACAATATCGAATTTGGTATCGTGGCAGTCGATTATCTATAATCGTGAAACAGAATGTCTCTCCTGATGCATATAATAAGATCTACAACAGAATTTGAAAATTTACAAAAGATTCTAGATCATTGCTCGAGAGACCTCGAAAAATAGAATTGATTCACATGGGTCCAGCATCTGATGGCTTATTCTGGTATCAAGGATTGCAGAAATGCTTCGATAGTGTCACCCCATATTAGGGGAAACATCAATCTCTGAAATTAATCTAACTTCCAATGTAGATGGTTTACCAATTTACAATAGTTCTAAATTTGAATTTTGGCCTATTATTGCTAAAGTTGAAGATGTTCTTGAGTTATCTCCCTTGGTCTTAGCAATTTACTATGGTAAATGTAAGCCAGATTTGAAGAGTTTTTTCAATATTTCGTTGGAGACATTACGAGATCAATTAAAAATGGCATAAAAGTGGGAGACCTTGAAAACATAAAATCGATTAATCATGTGTAATGTGGTCAGATCGAGTATGTTCCGACTCCTTTATGTAAGTTATTACGATGTCTTCAGGTCATTCGTAAATTATTCTATGGCAGTTTATAGTGAAGTCGTTATAACTTTTTTATTCTAAGAGGATGGCATCCATATTATTTGTTCCATTGATAGAGAAATTACGGCAGCCATGTTGAATCAAAAATGTTTTAAACCAAAATAGGACAATGATGGTTGCCAAAAACAATAAAAAAATATCTCTGATGGTCACCATATTTCAAAAATTTTTGAGAACAATTCCTAAAATATGTTGTTCCAGGAATAAAAAATTATTTGAAAAAAGCTTTGTTTCTTTTTATCTTCGAGGTGCATGCATTTAGAGTGAGTAGAATTGAATTTTGTTCGTGAAAATGGTGTTGCCCACGTAATACCTAATTGATAATCGCATTCATTTTGACTACCATATTTTGTAGGTGTAGCAGTAATGTTGCGGGTATGAAAAAGTAAAGGAGATTTAATTGTATAACTATATTATAATAATTTCACATAACAACTCTTGATATTGAATTTTCATTTAATGGCCTTTATTTATAATAATATTATAACAACACTATGACTACATAACGACGTGATGATAATATATATTTTAACTCTTCTGCGACCGGCTTATCTAGTTCTATATTAGCAAGTCAATATGACAATTTTGTAACGTAGATGTGACGTCGGAAAATTGCGCCTTTTTGTCGTATTGGCATATATTTCGACGTTCGAGCATATTACTAGACATAAGTCATGGACTTTTGAGAAAAGTCTTCTGGACGTCTGCACAACCCATCTATGTGCTACTTTGGTGGTTCAGATAATTCATAATATTTATATGTTATTGAGTTCAGTTTGTTCATTAAATATAATGGATGAGAAAACAAATTCAATCAACGCAGAAGTTATTCAATTAATTTCGATACATCTGATTTTATAATATTAGTATAAACATGGGCGTGATATTTTGTGGTAGGTATTCGATCACTGATTGATAATTTTGTTTCATTTTAAATTTGATCCAATCCAAAATCGAGACGTATACCTTTTGTAAGTAGCAAATTGAAAACATATTTGAATGTGTTGCTTTATTTCACTGAAAGAATTTTTTTTTCTACCCAATAATTTCCATAATCCAGTTGATGGATATTTAAGTTTCAGTTTGATCAGCATATTGTATTATTATTGAGTCTTCATTTAGCAAATAAACCTATAAAAATGTACAAAATTTAGAGCACTTACCTACAATTAATCAAATTTAAAAGGTAACGAGTACATTTAAAAAAAATTATTTGTATATAATATTTCACATACGTATATACATCAAACAAATATTGTTTATATTATTTCAAACTTTATTCGTCACTACAGATATAATAAATGAAATTTGTTGAAAAAAATATTAATGAATAGTATTTCACATGTATAAAGGTCAAAAAAAGGAAGAAACGTAAATATTTCACACAGTTATCACTACATACTTATAAGATGAAAGAATAAGAACATTCAACTACTTCGTCCATATCATTGGTCCAGTAGTCTCTTTTACCTTTACTTTTAATGAATTGATAGCAACGCAGGTCTTCAAAGATTCAGGAACTTTATTGAGAACAGAAAAATCATTGCTGCATAAGGGTATTTTGTAAGCGTGTATTGTGCTACCCTGGATAGAAAGTTGGTGTTTTTTGAGATTTTATGGCTTTAATATGTTACGTGGTCTTTGAATGTGAGGTTTCGGTCTATTATAAATTATTCTCAAAGTTTCAATTTTATTATTGCCATTACTAATTTTTGAACTATTTTTGAAAGAGTCACATTTTTGTTTATTACTTTTGACGCGGTCAATTTGAGTGAGTTACCATTGCACCAAGATACTATATTTTGTAAATCGTTGTTAATCGTAACAGCTTAAGTGAGTATGTCTCCAGACAAAAGTAAATTAATGTATCGCCTGCGAATAGATGGATTTGACAGCTTTGAACACAATTGACAATACTATTTAAAAAAAATAAAAAATTGTTTAAAATTGTTTTTTCCGTTAACCAGCTGTCATCCCCCTACGAACGACAGTCCTCAGAAGTCGAAACTTGTGCGAGCTAAGGATTAACGAGGTCTTACCTTTTAACGTGCGATTCCTAGCACGAGACCAGTGACCATGCGGGGAATCGAACCCACGTCCCTCTGATTGATAGACGAAATAAATAAATAAATAAAGGTTTATTTTACACAGTTAGCAGTAATATCTACACTTCATTCGGTATAATCAAAACTACGTCAGCTCGTCTTGCCGTCGCCCAAGAGGGTTCAGAAGAGGAAGAGGATCGGGAGGACGCACTGAGAGCCGCCTCCCCCATCCCCCGACCATTTCTGGACGAAGGATGAGGGAGCGCTTGTGCCAAGGGGTACATAGGGTCCCGGCGAAGGGGCGATAGTATCCTCCCCCGCTGATGGTGTCGGTGGGTCGAGTATTCCGAACGATAGCGGGTGTGGTGCGAATAATCCATGCCTCCTGCAAAGCTTATGCATGTCGTTCAGTTTGCCTTTGATGTAGAAAATGCTTTGTCTAAGGTTTGGTCAGAGGTGGTTGTTTCGATGTTATCCCGGAAAAGGCTGTAGCAAAAAACCGGGTCACAGTACTTCGCGCTCTAAACAGCGGCTTGGTTCCCTAAGGAACCGGTTCTTCCCATCTCTCCTGGGAGATGGCCAAAGATTGATAGATCAGCCCACCGTGTTTGCGGGGCTGATTATCATGAATTCGGAGCCTGGTAAGGTCCCTCGTTATCGTACTTTTGGAGAGGTGAAACCTGTAGAATTTCTCCGACAGGCTTTTAACATGTGTCGGGATGGAGTCGACGCCAGCGAGGGCGCGCAGCGCATCCAGTCGAATATACCTATCGCTCTTGGTGATTATACGGAGTACTTTGTTCTGCATCCTGTCCAACCTCATAAAAGGAGTTTTGGGCAGGCTGCAGAACGCTGGGCATGCGTACAACATGGCTGGCCTGATTATCTGTTTGTAAATGGCCATTTTGGCCTCGAGGGACATATGAGAACCTCTGGCTATCAGGGGGTAAGTGCGTTTTACCGCAGCCGCGGCCCTCTGGATAGCCAGGTTAATGTGCTTCTGCCATGTTGTGCGCTTGTCGAGCTGTACTCCCAGGTATCGCACATTGGTCTTAGTCTCCAGGGCCTTGTCCTTGACCCTTAATTTCTGAGAAATTTTAGAAAACTTAAATTTCCTCGAGAAATTTATGGCTTCGGACTTGGCCGGATTCTCCACAATCTTGTTACTCTCTAGATACGGAATGATCTCCCTGTCCAGACGGATCTGGACCTGCCTGGCAGCTGCAACGCTGGAGAACGATTGGGCATATATAGCGGTATCATCTGATAGACTAGCGCTCTACCATCATGACCACTGCGGCCCATTTTTTATATATAACAAGAACAACAGTGGCCCCAGTGTGCTTCTTTGTGGTGCACTGTTTTCGTTTGAAATTTCTGAAGATTTTATTTGTTAAGATGTGTAACAAGAAAATGATTTGGATATCGTGAACACGATGAAGAAATATTTCGCCAATGTTGCTGTAAACATGTCTAACCAAATAACTCCCCAGAAGAAAGTACTATTGGCACTCAAACTATTACTCATTTTCGTTACTTGAACTATCAACACGTACTTGAATTAAAACTAAACTTTGGAACTCATATCGAATCAAATATCCTACCTATCAATACAATTATTAAATGTGATTATACGCAGTGGTACGGTCTCCAATGAATTGAAATCAGTAGTTGTTGAAAAATTGAGATAGTTTATCTATGTACTGACGATCTATCTCTCTGATAAACACTTTGGCGAATAAAAATATGATACAATTGATGAAATAACAAGTTTCGCAGATATGTCGCAGATATGTCAACTGAACAATTTTCAGATCATCAGAGTGCGACTTGGTGAAAACCTCAAATCTCTCCAATTCTCGAAAAAATACATTAATTATAATGAAACAAAATGTATATAGAATACGTGCTATTGAAATTGACTTCCAGAATTCAAAATAACAAAATACACTCAGCGTCTGAAATGAAATATTTTGGCTTAGCATTTGATCAACATCTTAAATGGGACAAAAACATACTCAGCTGAATGCACCTAATAGGAAGCAAACGCAAACAAAATAGAGAGAGAGGAAGAGAGAGAGAGAGAACATAACATACTCTACAGAAAGATAATTCACAATGCTTCGCTATAACCACACGTAAAATATATAATTATTTTACATGACGGAATATCCTTTGGCATCAGAAGGCTGGGATCTTATTCGAGTGCTTTCTGAAGTTTCTTTAGAAGGCTCTGAACCTACTTTCTTACTGGAGTAATCATGTGGCCGTTTGACAGAAGCATATGGAAATCAATCGCAGGATGATGGATTTGAGCATAAGCATCCTGCCGGGTCTGCATTAGGGCTTCGCGAAACCAAGACCAAGACTGATCAATCTTGGTCTTGGTCTTGAGAGTCTTGGTCTTGGATCAAAATGCGTATAGAAATTTAAATTATTCAGTTCAATTGTCCAACAGTTCAAATGCATATAATAGGTATTTCATATTCCTCAGTCTTTCACAATTGTCAATTTGTACGGGTAAAGTAAGCGAAATAAATTTCTCATTTCACCATGAGAATATAATGTATGAGAAGTCCAATTTGTAATATTGATAGGTACCGCCAGTCGTTGCAGCTACTGATAAGGACAGCTTGCTATCATCACTTTCAATAAAGTTTTGTCCACGAAGGGAAAACCCGGTCTCATAGACAGGCACGCGACCATTGGAAGGTTAATAAAGCTGCGGTAATAGGCTGTCGAATATTGCAAACTCTCACTGTTTACCTGTCATTATTTGAAAAACATTTGAAGATAGGTATAGAATATTAATGAATTATTCAACCCAAAATTCAAATAGGAATGCATCACTATACAGCATGATTTATTCAAAATAAAATATCGTTGCCAAGTTTAGCAGTATCAAAATATTTCCAAAAATTTCATATTCAATCCAAATAACTAAAAACCTGCGATATGAAAAATTAATGATTGAAATAAAAGGCCATAACATTTTCTTTCAGCTTTTTCTTGATATTGAGTAGATTTAGATTCATTATTTTTATTTCGAAACCAAGGCCAAGACTCTGTGGGAATAGTCTTGGTCTTGATCTTGGTCTCGAAAGTCAAATCTTGGTCTTGGTCTTGAGAAGATTTATTAAGTCTTGGTCTTGTATCAAAACCTTGGTCTCGCGAATCCCTAGTCTGTATTGATGATTGGTAAAACCGTGGAACTAGTACGCAGATAGTTACATGTTGATCAACATTTCCTGGTTTCTACAGGAAACACTGTTCTTGCAGAAAAAAATTACCAGGTGTTGGGCAGAGATGAGTTGGTAGTGGTATGGGGCTGTTGGATGAATTGTTAGTTGTTTGATGTTTACCGACAAAATTCTTACAGTATAGGAAATTTGCGAAAGGTTGAATTATTTATAATCTATTTTGATTTTCTTTTATTATAGCCTCTGGCCAAGTAAATTCCACTCGTGAAATATTCAATTATCTCAAATATATTTTGGCTTCAAATGAATTCTGAACTCCAGTTGGTAAATAAACATTATAACTATCAATATTATAATCATTCATTTAACTTCCATTGATACAATATTTTGAAATAAGAAACTTTCAGTGTCAATAATTGCCTCATTTGTAAAGGTATTGAATTTTTATCAAATTATTCGTTAGTTTTCCATTGTTAAATTATATTTTAGATTGTAAAAGTTGAATAATGTATGGTTACTCAACTCATTTGCATAATTATTTCAATTGAATAATATAGACCTTACTCTAGAATAAGTAAAAGTAACTTGTATCTTGCAATGTACAATTTGAAAATTGAATATTAGATTTCCTATATCAAACTATTATTACTCTTATGCATTTTATTCCTATGTTGCTGTACTTGAGAATGTTACGCACACGGCATTATAGGCGTGGCTAGATTTACAACTGTGCGCACGCAATTACTCCCACTTTCTATGTCTTTCTCTGTCCTACTTGTCGGAATGACATTTTTCGATTTATGAATGATTCGCTTCATCGTGTAATTCTATAATCTAAGTAATGGAATATCTTTGCTTGTCATGTCCTTGGTCATTCAGAACATCATATTTCATAGTTTTATTGGAATTTTTCAATTATGGTGTCTGTCGGAAATCTAAGTAGTTTGGATATCTGATTATTGGCTGTGGATATTGATTTCGTGTGTGATTGTCTTTCAGGTAGAAAATTCATGGTTATCTAACTGCAGTCAACGCAGTCAACGCATCCCCTCTGAGATACAGGGTGTCAAAAGTACAAAAAAAATTAGATACATTTTTTTTCTCCAAAATTCCCGAAGCAAAAAATATCAAACTTGGTACACTAATCAAGGTTTATCAACGTGATAATTTGAAGTAATAATTCCAAATTTTCGTAAACCAGTGGCGTAGTTACGTTGGTATGTGGAAATATTTTCCTTCATATTTTCTTTGGACAAGTGAATGGACAAGTGAGCGTTTGACTGCAGTTAGGCTCATCGATACCTAATTCAAAAGTCCTAACATTCCATGTGAAGTTTTCTGACGAAATTGAGAAAAACTGAAGATATGTCCTGAGTAGTAAAATAATTTCATGTGCAAAAATCGCATAATGCTAAGTTCTTACAACATATCGGATTATTTGTCAACTTCCTGAACATTTTTCAATGTTGAAAGAATCGGAAACATAGTACAGGTGAGTCATTCATTCATTATATTATTTGATGAAATTGATGTAGTGTAATCACTGAGTTAGGTCTCATTCTGAATCACCCGTAATATGTTTCCGATTCACCCAACATTGAAAAATGTTTAGGAGGTTGACAAATATTCCAATATGTTGTGAGAAATTAGTGTTATGAGATTATTTTACAGAGGAAATTATTTTGCTACTCCAGGACATATCTTCAGTTTTTCTCAATTTTCTCAGAAACCTTTACTTTTAGGTACATGGAATGTTATGACTTTTAGGTTGAGTATCGATGAGCCTAACTGATGTCAAACGCTCACTTATTCATTCACTTCCAAAGAAAATATGAAGGAAAATATTTCCACAAACCAACATAACTACGCCACTGGTTTACGAAAATTGAAAATTATAACTCCCCATTATCACGTTGATAAACCTTGATTAGTGTACCAAGTTTGGTATATTTTGCTTCAGGAATTTTGGGGAAAAAAAAATAAATCCAATTTTTTTCGTACTTTCGCCACCCTGTATCTCGGAGGGAATGCCTTGATAGGAACTTTTCACCTTGAAATGAGGAATCTGCAGTCGGATTTTGTCGGTCTTATTCTGACTCACCCTGTATAAGTTATGCACTTGGATACACCGTAACGTATAACTCATAAACCTATTTTATGGTTTTCAACTATTATGTATATAAATGTCTGACATAGTTTGGCACTCAAACAATTTACTAATATATGTCCTAGCTCAGAACTTCCATGTTCAAGTTATTTAATTATTATTAATTAATTATTAGAGAAAAGTAAATGTTAGTAAATATCAGAGAGATATAATTGAAAAAGAATATTTCAAAGGAACAGGAAGATTCGGGAAGATCTGACTAATCTCAGAGTAGAACTTGTAACTGAAGCTATTGAAAGTACTTCAATGAAAGACGTATTGACAGATGCAGAAACAATATTATGTTAAGAAATGAGAAGCCATTTTCAATATCAGGAAATTAGAAGAGTTCAAGAAAGTTTTCATTTATGAATTGATATAAAACTGTTCATTAGCTATGTAATCATCGGATTTCATTACTGATTAGAATTAAAATATTATTTTTTAGGAGTTGCTAGATATATAGAATACTTTGTAGATCGTTCAAATATTAATTACTGCTTACCGTTCAATCAATTTTCAGCTTATTTGCGCTAATGCAAGAGTTATTCGGTCAAATTTATAATGAAGGTGAAATTGAAACTGAAGAATATTATTATCCAATTCAGTTTTTGAGAGAAATACAAAATTAGGAAAAATCTGAAAATATGTCAATTTCACTTTTAAATATACGAAGTTTCAGAACAATTAAAGAATACTGATTTTATCACTGTTTCCGAGAAATGGAATATTCATGAGGTAAGTGACTATGACATTCAAGGCTATACGTCTTTTTACAAAAAATCTAAAACAATCACAACAATGGCCAACTCGCTTATGTGAAAAACATGTAGAATTCAACGATTGAAGTGATATACCCAGAAGAAACAAAATTAATCAGAATCAACTTGAAAATTGGGAACACTCATTAAAATAACTGCTTCATATCGGCCACCTTCAATAAATATAAAAATATATTTAGAGATGACTTAGAAAATTTATTCGGTGATCTTAGTAAAAAATCAAAAAAATTTCATAGGAGATATTGACCTAAATACATTAGATACACAGGATAATTCTGTAAGTGAATACCTGAATATATTATTTCAACGGATTTTGTTGAGTCTAATTAATTATATATTCATAAAGAATTCAGTCAATTCAACCATTACTTATTTTCAAAAAGCTTTCTTTCATTCGCAAGTTACAGATCATTACTCAATTTATATTGCAGTCACACAAAAAAAGCAAAAGTAATCAATAAAGGATATCAATTTCTCTAAGCTGAAAGTTTTGTTTAAGAAACGATGACTGGGAAGAGGTCTTGAAAATAGAAATTTACAAATTTTTTATAATAAATTTATGAATTATCTTAAAAATTATATGAAAATGTCTACTAGAAATTTCACACAAAATTAATATAAAATCGAACCTTGGATTAAGAAAGCCCTAATAACATCCTTTAGGCATAGGGACATGCTTAAAAAAAGAGTACTGCTACTGCACAGACATTTACCAGAAAAGGACAGTGAATACAAACTTTAGAGAAATAAACTGAAACTACTTTCAAATGACGCAATAGTACCATCCACAGTGGTCCTTGAACCCACTACAGGAAATGAGTACATCAATATTGTACTGAAAATACACTCAACTAGTTTCTCTAATTTATTTAAAACTCTTCTGAACAATAATTTATTCAAAACTCAAATTAACTATATCTCCGCAGCTGCAATTCTGCGACTCTGTCTGCCATCTGATGTTGAGCGTAATATTTACCGGCTAGTAGAATTCTTTATAGCGTTCTAGAACAGCCGTGACTCTACGGTGACTCGTTCAGATGGCTCTCGTACGTTCTCGAAAGGTGGGTAGAAGAGTCTTCAGCTAGTTCTTTCTCATTCCTTCTTGGACTTGATGAGTCATGGTTTTGCCGTTAGCGAGTAGAGATGCTTTGTTTACAAGCCTAGGTCGAATAATGAGGTGGTCAGGTCCGGCCTGAAAATCGTTTCAATGCCCCTTCTTGAAGACGTCTCCAACATGCTTCTTATAACTCTCCAGTCCAACCCATCAATCACACAAATTTCTGGTGTAGCATCGTGTTTCTCAATCTGGTAGGGCTCTTCCAGACATCTTCATAGGTCGGTCTATCTCGAGAATGCTTTTTGGTTACCAGAAGTTTCTCTGGCTCTTCTTCAATTGCTGTTTCTCGACTTCCGTCGGAGTCGATTTTTTGAATTTTGGACATTTGCTACGTGCAATTTTGGCATCGTATCAGTCTCCTCTCGGGTAGCACTTCTTTTATCATTTTTCTTGGATTTTTGTTGACCGTTTTTCTGGTGTGTGTTATTCTGCCGATTTCTGTCTTGATACCTCGTTTCCTTGAAACTTCCATTTATTCCTGTACTTCATCTTTGATTTTTCCTACTTCCATATTCATTTTTTGTCTATCTCCATCTCGACGGTTCGCATTGTTTCTTCTAGCCGGTTCGCCACACCACAAAATTCTCCTTTCAGGCTGTTCGAGTTTTCTCCTAGATTACTGAAGTTTTCTTGAAACTAACCTTCTGGATCTTTCGAATTTTCTTGAAATTCTTCTCTATCAATTTTCAAGAAGTTTCTCTTGAAGTTCTTATTTTAGACTATTCGAATTTTCCAGAAACTTCTCTTGAAAATACTTTTTCAGACTATTCGAATTTTCTAGAAGTTCTTTTTTCGAACTGGCAGAATTTTCTGGAAGTTTTTCTCGCAGACTCTTGTAGTGGAAATGTAGTGGAAATACACGCAACTAGTTCCGCAAATTTATTTAAAACTCTTCTAACTAATAATTCATTGAAAACATTGATTTTACTATAACTATTTTAATTTATTTTCACTGTCGCTGTCTATTTGCAAACTCTTGAATTAACTATATCCCCGCAACTGCAATTCTGCGGTGACTCATTCAGATGGCTAAGATATTCTGAACATAAAAACACTGAGGGTAATTTACTGTTCCCTAGCTGAATCCGTTTTAAGTTATTGTACTTATCAAGTTATGGTGCAGTCTATTCCGCAATAATTTATTACAACTGCAGTCTTTGCAAAACAAAATTATAAAAATCATATCTAGGAAACCAAAACTCCATTCAACTATAAAAATATATGAGCATCTGCAGATACTTGATAGTAGAAGCTTGTATGCCTACCGATGCCTAGAATGGATGTTCCATAAAGTTAATAGTTTCAATCGTCCCACAGAAGTAGAAAACAATTCCAGATCACATTATAATTCTCAATATACATACCAAAGTTCAAAAAGAGCCGTACACAGTAGTATATTTTTCAACAAGACATGAAAATACTGTTTCTTTCGTGATGTGAGAGTTTGTCTACGAGTGAAGAGGAGCGGAACGAGTGAGGCAATTTCACGAACGATAAAAAAGTATTTCTCGAGTATGAAATGCTTCCTTTCTACGATAAATGTTCTTTATAAAATACTGGAATTTAGCTATCAGAGTTAAAATGTTTATAAACTTTTAAACGAAGTGACGTTCGATTGCTGATTAAGTGCCAAGTAGTGAGATTACCTGTCCTGTCATAAGTGTCAAAAATCCATCAAATTGTTTTTAGTATTGTAGTAAAAATTAACTGAACTAATTTCGTCTAATTTATTTAAACACTATTTAAATAATTATTCACTAAAAAATTGACTTCACAATTTCAAATTTATATCTACTGTGGCTATCTCTCTGACTACCGCCCTCTGCTATCCCGCTTATATACTAGCAGCAGATTCCATTAACGGCTCTCGATTTATTGGGAATATGGAACGATTCATCTAGATGTCTCTTAGAAGCGGATGGAGGCGATCGAGTTTATTCGAGCTTCGTAGGCCAGCAGATATGCTGTCGTAGTTAAATGAGGGTGCATAATTAATTAGATCAGGGCCGGGCTCGGTGCCGGTCTCGAAATCGTTACAATGCCCCCTTCTTAAAGACGTTTCGCCCCTAAACGTCATTTTTGGAGTGTGAAGGTATCCTGGACGTTCGATGGAAGTAATACTCCACAGTCTTCGAGATGGGTCAAGAAAGATGGTTGCAGCATATCAGAATCTTGACGCCGCTGAATCTGAATATTGTCTTCAACATGCTCCTTATAACTCTCCAGTTCAGCCCATCAATCCCACAGGCCAATTTTGGGATTGCCAGGTCCACAAGATTGTGGTCCAACATCATGTCTTTTAAGTGAGACTCTTCCAGACATCTTCATAAGACGGTTTATCTCGAGAAAGCTTCTTGGTAACCGAATAATATATGTTTTTCTGACCCTTCATCAGCTGTAGCACCCCTCCAACTTTCGGGTTCTGTTCGCGCAGTTCCTGGAGTTGACCGAACTTCTTGGAGAATACTACGACAATGCCTCTGGACATTTGGAGATCTTCTGCCACACAGTGAGCTAACGCGTAATCGTCAGGCACCTTGAAAATATCTCGTGACTCCTCTCGGTTTACCTCATATTGAACTTTCTGTCCGTTCGAGTACAGGGACATGAACCTCTGAAACGTCATTTCGTCCTCCGGTGATCTGACGGTGCGGACTTGGTCGTGATTTCCGGCGTAAGGAGACAACCTATTGAAGTGGACTACCCTAGGTTTTTCTCGTGGTGGCTTATGTATTCGATAGACAAGGTCGTTTATCCTTTTCATGATTTTATATGGACCTTCCCACGAGTTCCGAAGTTTCGGTGATAGTCCACGGCGACGTTTAGGGTTGTGCAGCCAGATTAGGTCACCTGTCTGATATCCACCAGCATCAGCCTTGATGTCGTAGGTCTCCTTCATTCTGTCGCTGGCACTCTGGATGTTTAAACGGACCCGTTCGTGAATGTCGTCCATTCTCTGTCGTATTTTACTAACGTAGTCATCTCCCGCAGTGTCTTGTCCTGGTGGCGTCCCAAACTTTAGGTCGCAGCTCTCGGCCCATAATAACACTAGCAGGGGTTTGGCCGGTTGACTCATGAACTGCGGAACGATACGCCATCAAGAACAGATGAAGATACTGGTCCCAATCTTTTTGGTGGTCAGAGACTACCTTGGACAGGTGGCGGTTTATCGTCGTATTCATTCGTTCCAACATTCCATCGGACTGTGGATGTAGAGCCATGGTTCTCGTTTTCCGGATGTTCAGCATCTGACACATCTCCTGGAACAGGTTTGACTCGAAATTCCTGCCTTGATCCGAATGCAGCTCGAACGGAACGCCTAATCGACAAATTCACTCCTTCACCAAGACGTCGGCAACGGTGATGGATTCTTGATTGGGCATAGGCTTCGGCCCACTTGCTGAAGTAATCCATCGCCACAAGGATGTACTCATTCCCGTGATCAGATCGCGGAAACGGGCCAGCGATATCAATGGCGATCCTTTCAAATGGGCTGCCCCCATTGTACTGACCCATCAGGGACTTAGGTCTTGTTCGAGGTCCATTGCAGGCAGCGCATACAACACATTTTCTGCACCAGTCCTTGACATCAGCTTGGAAATTGGCCCAGTAAAACCGTTGCCTTACTTTCTGGAGAGTCTTCGTCACACTCAGATGTCCTCCGGTGACCCCATCATGGATTTCTCGGAGCACTTCCTGTCTTCTGCTCCTGGGAACTACTACCTGATGTCTTTCTTCCCCGCAATCCTCCTACTCCAACACATGCTTCAAGACTCCATTGTCTAGGGTGAAAGAGTTCCATTGGGCCCAGTAAGTTTTAACGACTGGAGAACAACTGGCTGTTTCCTGCCACGACGGTCTACGATCACTCTCATTCCAGCCGATGACTAAACCAAGATCTGGATCTTTCTCTTGGTCTTCCTGGATCTTGTTGTCATCCTAGTTATCATCCACCGCCGTAGTTCTACAGAGCGTCGACTCTTTCTCCGCTGATCGTCGGCAGTACGAACAGTCTTCTGGGCATGGTCTTCGCGATAGGGTATCCGCATTCTTATGGCTGGTTCCCGCTCGATGTTCGATCTCAAATTCAAATTCTGGAGCCTCTCAATCCATCGTGCCACTGACCCTCGGGATTCTTGAACTGTAGGAGCCATTTGAGACCTGCATGTTCAGTTCTCAGCAGGAATCTTCGTCCATACACGTACTTGTAGAAGTGCTCTACTCCCTTAACCACGGCCAACAGCCCCGGCCTGGTGACACAGTAATTGTGCTTTGGTTTACTCATGGTCTTACTGAAATAACCGATGACTTTTTCCTGTCCTTCCTGGATCTATGACAGGACAGCTCCAAGTCCCACATTGCTTGCTTCCGTACTTCCTTCTGGAACAAATGGCATTTCTTGGGACTCAGCTCCAATCCGGAGGTTCTTAGTCGTTGGAATACCTCCTCCAAGTTTTTCACGTGGTCCTCGAAAGATCTGCTAACCACAATAATGTCGTCGAGATACACCAGACAGGTCTTCCATGATAGTCCCTTCAAAACCGTCTCCACCAATCTTTCGAACGTGGCTGGAGCGTTGCAGAGCCCGGATGGCATAACAGTGAACTGCCACAATCCTAAGCCGACGGTGAAAGCTTTTCTCGATCCTCTTGAGCCATTTCTACTTGCCAGTATCCGCTCTTCAGGTCTATGGTCGAGAAAATCGTAGATCCATCCAGCGTGTCTAGCGTGTCGTCGATTCTTGATAGCGGGTAACTATCGTTTTTCGTCACTTTGTTGAGATAACGATAATCAACGCAAAATCGGGTTGAACCATATTTCTTCTTTACCATTACTACTGGAGAGGACCAGAGACTATCAGATGATTCAATAACACCTTCTTCTTCCATCTTACTGACTATTTTATCAGCCTCTTCTTGGCAAGGGGAAGTCTCCTGGCTGATTGTCGGATCGGTCGAGCATTCCCAGTGTCGATCTTATGTTGAACCACCTTTGTTCTACCGCCTTTGCCTACTCCGGTATCGACGATGTCCTGATACTTCCTGACTAGTTCCCTCAGTTTGGGCTTTTGTGCTGGCCCCATGTCCTTGGATGAGATAGCCAACTAACTTCTCCAATTCTGCTGGCATGTTACTGGCTTGGGTCACAGTGCCGCGTACACTCCTAATCACAGAGGAAATTGACGAGTGCCCCAAAATTGTTCCCTTCTTCAAGGTCACCGGGTAATAATTGACATTCATTACCCTAACTGGTACAAATTTATCAGCACGCAACAAGGTTTTTCCTAGTGCAAATCGTCGTTCAATTTTCTCGTCATGTAGCTTGGGCTCGAACATCACCACGTTTCCACTGCTCGCACCTCCATCCAGGCGAGCCTCCAGTATGGTTTCAGCCCTCTCAGGTATGCTCACGTCTTCATCCAACAGGGCACGAACCATTTCTTCACTTCTCCCGTGAAGAACCATTTCTTCACTTCTCCCATGAAGTACCAGCTCTTCTCCGTTCACACGAAGGACGCCGCCTTTAAAATTCAGCTCGAATCCTCTGGAATTCATTATGTCCATTCCTATGATTACATCATCCTCAATATCCACTACTAGAGCCCGGTGTTTCACTTTAGTGCTGCCTAAAGTCAGTTCGATTGGAAGCTCACCAGTTGCCGGCTCTCCTGTTGCAGTGCGTAGCTTCCAATTCGACGATTCAATTCTTGCTGGTGTTTTGGCAAAAGTAGTTCCAAGGATTGTCCTAGTCGCACCTGTATCAAGCAGCATGGTGCGAGGCTCGTTGTTGATGAGACCGTCTACAAAAACACCTTTGTTCTGTCGTTGAAGGACAGCGACTTATGCGTTGTTGTTATTTGGAGCTTGCTGGATACAGGCCGACGACTGCCCCTCCTCATCGACCTTCTTTAGTTATCTTGCGTCGATTCTTTGAATTTTGGGCATTTGCTACGCACAAGCCCAACTTTTCCGCAATTCCTGCATTTTATTTGTTTTCTCTCAGGCAGGACTTCCTTTATAACTTTTTTTACGACAGCCTCGATATTAGCGGGCTCCTGTGGATCTTCCTCGATCATCCGGACTCTACTCTGGCTTTTGCAGGATTGCTTTGCTGCTTCGAATTCCAGAGCGCGTGCCAATGCATCCACGAGATGTGCGGGGCAAGCTGATGTAAGGGCTTGCCAGGATTCTCTTGATATCTGACATCGGTTCTTCAGCTGTGAGTGATATACGTGTTCAAGGTGGCTTGGCCATAGCGAAGTTCCAAGTGTTTTACCAGTTCATAGTCTTCCTGTTGTTGGGCGGTGAGAGTTTGTAAAATATTTGTTGCTTCGCCACGCAATGGCAGTAGCTTCAAATTGTCGGCAGGTAGTTTGCCCATGGTGTATTTTCGTCGAACTGAGGCGGTTTCAATGAGAGCTTTCCTGGTTCCGTACTGACCTTGACATCTTTTATGTCTTTTTGAACTTCCTCCACTTTCGTACTCAGATCCGGCAATTAATTTTTGTTGTAAGTTTCTGGGGTGTGCGCAGAATCCATTCGCTTTTCCAATTCACTGAATTTTTCCTTTATTCTGATGATTTCTGTCTCGATTCCGCCTTTTATTTTATCGTGGAGCGTTTCCTTAATTTTTTCCATTTCTGCCTCCATGTCATCTTTGATTTTCTCCATCTCTGTTTCAACAGTTCCTTCCAACCGATTCACCACACTGCAAACTTCTTTCAAACTCTTCGAATTTTCTAGAAGCTCCTTCCTCAGACCATTTGAAGTTTGTTCAAGCTTTTCTTCTAGATTTTTCGAATTCTCCTGAAGCTTTTCTTGAAGTTTCACTCCTAAACTTTTCGAATTTTTTTAGATTTTTCGAGTTTTCGAGAAGTTCTTCTTTCAAGCTAACAGAATTTTCTAGAAGTTTCTCCTCCAGACTCACCGAATTTTTTTGGAGTTCTTTCAGACTTATGGAATTATAGCACTCAAATTGACTCCAGAAACTTCGAACAAAAATGTTTCGGGGTATTCTCCTTCTTCAATCAGTCCATCTGAAAGTCTTTTCTGGAGTACGGCCTTCTTTCCAGTTGTTTCTAACTCACGTTCCTCTAACTCTTGCTTTAATTCACTAACTTTAAGGTCAACTAGGTGAACTCTTCAGGGAAACATTTTGTCTCTTATTTTCTCTACCGAGATATCAGTCTATTATTTATTTCACACAGTTTTCAGACGCTCAAAACTGTCAACTACGCAGACACAATAATGTTCAACGGGTCACTAGTCTATTAGGCGCGATAAACGTCTATCAGTTTTTCAACGCGGTGAACACTTTAACACTTATTCATTTTAAACATCCGATTCTGACAACAATTGTAGTGAAACTAAACTATACTAATTTCGTCTAATTTATTTAAACACTACTTAAACAATCATTCACTAACACATTGACCTCACAATTTCAAATTTATATCTACTGTGGCTATCTCTCTGAATACCGCCCTCTGCCTTCCCGCTTATATACTAGCAGCAGATTCCATTTACGGCTCTCGATTTATCGGGAATATGGAACGATTCATCTAGATGTCTCTTAGAAGCGGATGGAGGCGATCGAGTTTATTCGAGCTTGTTCTCGGCGATTCGTAGGCCGGCGGATATGCTGTCGTAGTTAAATGAGGGTGCACAATTAATTAGATCAGGGCCGGTCTCGAAATCATTTTAGTATATTCCCATCGGGTCGCATGACAATGTTCATTTGCTTCATTGTCATCTCTAGAGTGAATAACTATCATTCATGTAGGGTATCCGGTTGAAAAATGATCATTATCAAATATACATGAGTAGAAAAACATTCATTCTCTTCCTTGGGCCAAAATTGAACAAAATCCTACCTTCTGAACTGAAGACAATGACAAAACTCCATAAATACAAAAAACAGTTTGTTCAAAAAAATCAAACGCTAATTCACAAAATAATATATTGATTGACGGTTTTTCATTAACCACCTATTCCTAAAAACATCGCACTAAACAATTAACTAACGTTACCGTCATAGTAAATACACTACATATAAACTTGTATTCAACTATCACCATCAACGAATTTCTGTACAATAAAATCAATGATTTTGGAGGATTGCAGACAGGCACAACACAAGTTGCTTAGGTGCAGTAATTTTATAGAAACGTTATAATCATTCATTATATGTATCTTGATCTGTATGTACACTTTACTCTGAATGAATATGAAATCTGAATTTTCTGAATAACGAATTAATGAATCGCACGTTCCTGACGCATCATTATTTAGGGTTATGATTGATGAAGAGTATGAGGCTGCATTAAAAATTTATAACACTATATGATGACAGTAGATGTCGAAAGAGATGGTTAATTTATTCTCCAAGAAGTGCTTGGTTTTTTATTATACACACCTATAGCAATTTATGAAAGAAAGACGGAAGACTAATTTTCAGGGAACAAATTTGAAGGAAATTCAGTTCTTATAATCGTTCTGATCGTGTAATTTAAATGCTCCAATATAGTATTTTTTGTACAAATAGATCATTATAATCTTCAGGTTAGATTATTCCCTGGTAATTCACACAAATATACTGAAATAGAAATAATTTTAATCAAATTGGGGATGGAATATTGAAGAAACAAACTGTGGAGTTGGCGTACTTTTGAGTGTACTCTGAGTGTTTATATTTTTAGTTAGTTGTTATCGAGATACGTTTCAAGAAGTTGTCACTGTTATTCAATAAAAATAAAGTTTCTGAATTTTCTGATTTCTTCACGAGTTGAATACTGCGTTTTATTCTGATTCAATTTGAAAAAAGTAATATTATCATAATTATCTCGATATATGTATAGGTAACAACTGTTCAAATCCTGGAATCTTTAACAACTATTCTGGTGGAATTCATCTGAAAAAAATTGTATAGAATATATAAGTACTGTAGTGCATTCTATTCTCTCAACGATTATTTTGACAATTATCATTACTCGTCCAAATTCTATTTGGGCAATGAGGTAAAGTTTCTCTACTGATTGCAATATAGGCCTGTTGACATTTTGTTGGTAATTGTTTAAAAATTGTTGTTTTTAAGATAGTTTTTTCCATACGAACGACATCCCTCAGAAGTCGGAACTTGTGCGAGCCAAGGATTAACGAGGTTTCACCTTTTAACGTGCGATTCCTAGCATGAGACCAGTGACCATGCTAGAAATCGAACCCACGCCCCTGTGATTACGAGGCAAGCGTCCTACAATCACGACCACTACGGCCCATTGATTAATGATCGATGATTAGTAGACACCGCTTCATTGGCTGAAGATGAAGTGATCAATTTGTCAAAATCTTGTTATATTTGAATGAAAAAGTAATGGTTTCATTGTCATCTGTGGTAACCTACTCTTGCAATGACGAATGGCAAAAACCCAGACACAGACCAGTGCAGATCTGGGGTGACATTTGATCCGAACAGAATTTTGCTACTGGAATAGAATGTTCTCGCAATAGTATTCTCCTCGAGGAATACTGGACGGGTATCTATGAGTTGCAAAAAAGATATTATCAATCGAAGAACTTGTGTTGCCGTATATAACCTGTACAATTCCTCTTCCTTCTATGCAATTTATGAGATGCAGTTCAATATTCGTT
The DNA here is from genome assembly GCA_958502065.1 of Chrysolina americana. Classification (NCBI taxonomy): domain Eukaryota; kingdom Metazoa; phylum Arthropoda; class Insecta; order Coleoptera; family Chrysomelidae; genus Chrysolina; species Chrysolina americana. Next base: position 60,583,288 of record OY293414.1, on the reverse strand, counting down.
GCGGTATTATTCATAGACCTAGTTTTCTCATCACATATTTCCCCAGAAGTTCGGTTTGTTTCCAGTCCTTCTTTCATTATTAGTTGAACTGGAAAATGCATTTGATCTGATTATTTGTGAATGAACAGATTATTGAAAATGAACAAATACAAATACAATAAACTTATCGACATTTTCAGGTTTGTTTGTTTGTTCGTTGGTTCTTTCCGACAGTCAGCTGCACCCTTAGAAGCACTCTCAGAAGTCTTTGAGAGATTTGTACAAGCTAATAAAGACGAGACCCTTACCTTCAAACGTGTGAAAAATAAGATGAGAAAAGTATGGAAGATGAAATGAATCGGAGAAAAAAAAGAAAAGGGGAATATTGAACGAGTATCTATGAGATATATTACAATGGTACTCCAAAAACTTCATTTTATATTTTATGCGGACATCTGCAACACGCCTGGGGATAATTCCACGATTTCTATTAATAGGTTTGACCGTTTTTTGCGTTCTTCGCATCAAGCACCAGTAAGGATGGTTCATAGTTGGAAATTTCATCACTTCTTTTGATTTTGGTGATTTGTTATTCCATCATTATTATGATTCAACTAATGATTTCGCGATGAGCTATCAGCAATACAGTTCGATTATTGTATCTTTACCCGTGCGTCAACAATATTATGCATATGAAATAAGTCGAGACGTTTAAGCCAAATGACGTCTAAATGTAGAATGCCGTGGCTACTATCCCGATAAAATTACAACGTGTACGTAATAAGATAGGATAATGAATTAATGAAATAACATTTGCAAATTCATGGAAATGGCCAACCACCGACAATAAGAGTGTTTTTTTAGTTCCAACAGAATACCGTGTGACACACTCATGGTTACACCCCCCTTTTCTCCTTTCCTTTTTTTCCTTTATTTCTCAAATATGTCAAAAAGTGCCGTTCAGTGAGCATATTAAATGTTCCAAAATTAAAAAATATTGCTGGTGATACAAAGGCGAAAAGGAATGAATCTTTAAAATTGTTTTTTCCCTTAACTAGCTGTCGTCTCCTTACGAACGGCAGCCCTCAGTAGTCGAAACTTTTGCGAGCCAGGGATTAACAAGGTCTTACCTTTTAACGTGCGATTCCGAGCACACGGTGTTTTCCAATTATTACGAATCCAGTGACACCTGGAAACTTTTGACCTCTCTACTGTATTCTAATTTCAGTCACACTCATATAAGGAAGTTGTTTTATCCATACCTCCGCAGCCGTTTGACACAAATCCGTCAAATCCTAATTTTATCCACAATAATGCAAGTTCTCTAGGTAACAGTTAACGAAAAATGTTGTTCAAAAAACGAGTGCAAGATTTTCAAAACCTTTGCATACGGGGATATCAAAAAATGAGTGTCCATTCAAACATGGCAGAGATTTATGACGACACATTCTAATGTTTCACTGAATATTTGATAACATATATCTTTTTTTAGCCATGATTATTCATTATGTATACACCTACAAGCCTGCACTGCTTTTAGTCGGCTATATTTTCGTATTTTGTAGCTGTGCTATTACATGTTATTAATTTATTATTATATTTCATAATTCAACTGTGTTTATCAACAAGAAATTGTTCTTATGTACATTTACTTACATGACCAAAAACTTTTTCAATTACCTATTAGTGCATGGATGCAAGGACCCACTGTATAATGATAAATAAATTAATATCTAAGAAATAAAAAACACCAGTTGAAATATATTTGGTAATGAAATACTCATCACATGATTAACAAAAAATGTATCCATACATTTATTTACGTAATGTGAGCATGTAGAACAATGTACCATTTATGAAAGTAAAAATAAAATTAATATATTTAATAACTTTCTGATTCAGAACTGTCACCAATGTTTATAATAATGGGTTCAATAAAAATAAAAAAAATAAAAACTTGCTATGATTGGTAATAGCACAATAACGGAAATGGTGAATAGCGGTGACGTTATTTTTAACGGAAGTGATACAGCATAGGGCTGATTGTCAGATTGTAGAACAGAAACAGATTAAAAAATTCAAGTAGGTCTTCCATGGATGCCAGAATAATATGTTGCATTGAATATGTGACTATTTGCCAATGACTTCCAAATAATAGAGTCACGGATTGATCCTGATGAAAGGAATACTTGTTACATGAGTGTACGGAAAATTATAGGATTGACATCGTAGGAAGGTGGAAAAATTTTGATTGAATTTGAATAATTATTACAAATCTGGATTCTCTTATTTGAACAGAAGCATTCGAACACCATTGCTACCAATTATTGTGAAAAATTCCCTTTTAAAATTATATTACTTCAAAGATTAACTACTACTACTACTACTTTTTTATACAATAAAGATGCTTTCTCTCGACGTAATAATTATTTTTCATCTACCACCTTATTCCTGCACTGCAACACTCGGGTTTATTTTTTTAACACATCATATATTATGGTGTTTCTAGCAACCTCCCATTAAGTCTGCATTGTGATTTATGGAATTAAATTCACTATTATAATTTCTATTTGACAATTACAAAGCTTGTTGCCCGGCAGAACAAATGCTGATATCTCAAAGATTTTTGTAAAGTAACGCTTTCAGAGTTCAGAACTCTTTGCCGCCCTGATATTGGAATACCCCACAGTCGCAGGGCATTGATGTGAAGACTCTTTTCACCCAACACCGATGGAGTGGGAGGGATCTAGGCCACGTAAAGTCCGGGTATTCCAAAACGGTTGTAGAGTCGCCAGAAAAGTAGTCTACTGCTGCCTTTACAAGACGATTCTTGTGCGCTCCGGCGCAATGACATACATGCTGATTATGTGCCTGGATGCTCTGCTGATGAAGGGCAACTCCACATCTTCTAGGGCGAACAATGAAGTGTTTGTTGTTATCAGCATGATTTTATTCTGGACCAGTTCCAGTGTTGAAATATGGGTGGGTCTGCGTACCCCCAGGCACCTAGATAAAGTGTGCTGAGTTTGCCGTACAAATTGACTCTCAACTTTTTCATGTGTAGGTCCCAGGTGAGTACCTTGTCAATCGTCAAGCCAAGGTACTCGATCCACGCTTGCCAATCAATCCTTTCCGAAATTGACATTTCCCTTTCTGGCAGGATTCATCTCCTCCCCAGGTGAATCAACTACGTCTTCGTATGTTCCAGTCCAGGAACTATTGCTCGAAGTTGTCCACTGCGATGTGCAGATAGACCATCCCCTGCTCCAAGTCGTCGGCCTTCAGAGAGATCTTCACGTGCTGTTATTTCTTGGAATGTGGCAACTGTAGATTGGATATAAAACGGCGGAGGGAACAGCTCCTAGAGGGACTCCTGCCTGAATATCTATGTGTACAAGAGAACATTTTCGTTTCTTACCTGAAATGTTCTACATATCAAGAATGGGCCTAACCATCTAACCAGACCTCAAGGAAAACCAAGGAGATCCATCTTGTAGAGAAGACCCTCGTGCCAGACACGGTCGAAGGCTTTCGCCACATCGAGTAAAAGGTGGAAAACAGCGCACTTCTTACTAAACTCAACTGATTGTCTCATCTACCATCCTCAATGCCTGCAACGGATTATGGTGGGTTGACCTGAACCCAAACTGTTTGATGGGCAGATCATTCCTGTTAACGACCTCCAGGATGACTCGTTCAGCAAGTTTTCCCACTAAATTGAGGAGATAGTTGATTCTGGGGAAACATTGAACCTTGACCACTGTTCGTGATAATGATCATTACGGAATGCTTCCACTCGCTGTAGAAGTGCCCAAGATGAAAAGATTTGTTGATGAGATCCGCAAGGAAATTATCTGACCCTCAGGGGGTTTGCTCAGTACCAGGTTAGTTATGAAATCCGCTTCTGGACCTTTCTTCTTATGAAGTTCATCAGACCAGTGGCAGGGATGATGTTATCATCTTCGGCCTCGAAGAATGCGTCTTATCCTATCATCCACAATCTCATCCCTTCTTCGGTATTGAGAACGACCTGCCGTTCCATTGAGTCTGCAAAGGCCACGTGGCCTTGTTAATGGAAGAGTAACATATACCTCGATCACCATGAATGAGTGGAAGTTTTTCTTTTCAAACTCTTTCGTCTTTTGATAAATCGCCATAGCTCTTTGTCTCCGTACTCAAAGCTGAAGAGCGTTTCGTTCTACTTTTCATTCCTGTGATCCAGGATTGAGGCTTCAACTCCACTCACTTTATGGCTGTCTCCAGAAGAACAGTGTCCCTCGGTGAATTATTGTGAGCATATATCCCAGCTCACTGGTCGTAGGGACCTCAAGTGCATCACTTAGGGTATGTTCGCATTCTAAAATAGCTTGCTTCAACTCGGCAGATGTCTGGAGTCTCTCAGGTGGGATATATGCATTTTCGAAAACCATCGTGAAATTATACCTGTTTATTGACTCACCCAGACAACTTTCCTGGGGGATTAGATTATGTCACCACCATGATCCGAATTGACTCACCAGGACTCACCAGGACAAACACAACATGGCTGTTCATGTGTGCCCAGAGCGTCATCCTATTGCGGTTTGACAATCGACTTCTAGAAACGTGTTTGGTGTTGAAATTCCTCAGAGGGAATGTTGGATTCCATCAGCAACTGATTCAGAGAATCACCGTGTATACGATTGAATGGGGGGTTGTGAGCAGATGCCAATCTAAGAGTACCTCTACTCATTTCAATTTGAACTTCCATGCGTGATTTCGATCGCCATCAATACCGTATTGTGAAACCCGAAGAAAGTGTTTTGCCAAAACAGCAACATATCCCAAGACCCTCTTTTCGAAAAACTGTGTAGTTTGGAATTACAATAGGTGCATTGTTGAAAGAGTACCAGGTCTACGTTATGTAGCACCATAAACTCTCCGAGATGAAACTCATCATCTTCGAAATCATTACAATTCCAAATCACAACTCTCAAGGAACTAGGCCTTGCCACAGGCACAGACTTTAATTGGCAGACGCAAGCGCAATTTCACTGGACACAAATATGTGTAGTATCAGGGCATTTCATAAAAATAATCTTCATACACTTCAGGTCAGCAAAGATGTTATTTGAACCACTACTGTTCTGCTCAGCTTCTTTCCACCTAGAGCACGGTCTCCGCATGGTTATCGTGGCCTAACTTAGAGTGCCACCTTTTCCCACCTTCATGGCAGTGGAGTGTGCCTCTCCTATTACTGTGTACATTTTTGGGTTCACGGAAGCTAGAACATACCTCATAACTGACCACCGCAATTGCAGCATTTGGCTCGCTCAGTACGCGGCTTGGCGCGATTGCGAAACAAATGCTTCTCCGTGCATTTGACACAAACGTGGGCAGTTATTCAGTTTTTCTGTGGGTGCCCGAAACACTGGTACTTGTGACATTGTCCTACTGCCGACTGAACCCTTGGTACGTTGAGGCTCGGCTCGGTCAGTAATCTGATTAAAATGCTTCTCCTACTTTGACACATGTATAAATACCAGGGGCATCGGTATCTTGAAACTATCGAAAAGTCTCGTCATTGTTTCATGGTTGGAGCCCTTCCTGAGCAAGGTTATTATCTTTTAGAGTAATGAACTCAGGAACACCTCTGAGGGTAATCCTGAGTGGCTCATCCTCAGAGAATGCAAATTTTTGATGGGGGAAGTCCTCCACCAACATGTGTGATGGTTTACTGTAATCATTGATAGTGGCCGGTTGATTCTATTCTTTATATTTCTAGCATTTTGGAAGTTTATACTTGGCTTAAAGCACCTCCGTTTTACTGATCATAATCTGCTGGATCATAATAGGAGGTATAGTTACTTTAGATACAGCAGACTGAACAGCTTCGCTGTCTTTGGATGGCCCGTTTGACGAAGTAATTCAGACGGACCAGGCCCAAGCTCGACGACAGTATGATTGTAGTTTAGTTCTCAATGAAATTATGGATCGTTTCTAGGAATTGGAATCGCTTCTATCACCATTCACGGTTAGATTATAAAATTTTCATCTGAGTATCCATTTCATTGACTCGGGCCGAAATGACACTCGTTAAAACTGAGTGTTTGGAAGAAGCCAGCATCCTCACTCATATTCGCTTGACGCGATATGTACTTGGTAAAGCAAGGTAGTACTCCACACTATCCAGGGAAAAATAATTGGTACCTTCGTCAGACTTGAGTGTGCTCTCGAGATCTTCGGGCCAATAAACCTAATAAGTAACTAAGTGACGCAATGAATTAAGCAAGTATTAATTTTTTAGCGGTGTGCAAGTACCGTGTTATAGGTACGGCGTGCTGTTCACCAACGAACAGCACCCCAAGGGTGGCTGAGACTCGTGGGCCCTAGTTTACCGTGTATCGACGTCAAAAACACACATGTTAACCGACACTCAACACATACCCGCTCAAACATTACAAAGGGATGTGAGAACTTGAAAGTCTGCCTTCAGTGGGAGCTAAGGAGGGGCCTTGGATTGAGTGCTGCTGGACTGGTAGCCGGTGAATGAATCGCCCGCGGCCGCCGCACCATCCGATCAAGAACCAGCCTTACCAGAAGTTTACCGAAGAGAAGGACGGAAGGAACTCACAGTGAGAACTGGAGAACCAGTTTTCAATGGAAGCTGAGGAAGGGCCTCAGATCGAATACTGCGAGTCTGGTAGCCGGTGATCTACACCCGCAGCCGCCGCACCGCCTGACCGAGGACCTGCCCTACCAGAGCTTGGGAAGGCAGATTTGAGAAACTCGCTCCCTTGACAAGCACATACACACAACACACTCAAACTTTGAGAATAGCAGGTGGAAACCATAGGCAGAAAAAACACCATGCATGAGGAGGGCAGGGGATGGCAAAAAAGGCTCATGGGGACCTACTTGCTCGGCTGTAACAACAGCCTTTCCTTGAATACTACAATACTAACACTACTACTACTACTACTACTACCATCAAACTGCACTGTCTTGATAGGATACGAATGCTGGTGGCTGCAAAATGTGGGCGTGAGGTGGGCGAGAAGCATCGCGGAAAACATGAAGTTTTGCGATAAAACTTCTCGCCTATTCCAAGAGCATCCAAGTTTTGTGGATAACTCGCTGGCTGCTGATCAGGTGGAAGCCTTCTGGAAGAACATATATGAGTTCCAGCAACCACTCAACGTAGATACTCCAGCCCTAGCGCAGTTCGAAGCTTTCTGCAGAAAGCTTCGTCAGCCTGAGCTTAATAACTGCGAATCCGATAACTCTGGAAGAAGTTCGACGGGCCCTCAAAGGCTCGAAGAACTTTGCTGCTCCAGGCACTGATGGGCTAAATAACAACTGGATTGTCTACATAACAGATTGGTACTGGATGATGCCTGTGAAGTCATCAGGAGTTCAGATCCCCTTCTCAGCTTGGTATGCGATCATGAAAAACCGGAAGTTGGAGCATTTCTTTACGAGGCAGCAACCCCTGCAGCCGATGAACTCAGTCTTGTATTTGACTCTGAACGGACGAATTCAAACTCTGTCACCGAGTTGGAACCCGTTCAGCAAAAAGCCTACGTCAAAACTGCGGAGTGTGAGAGGCTTTTATATACAGCTATATAAGGAATAGCCAATGCATGGGGTCTTCTTCAAGAACATTGAAGACCTTGGTTTATCCAGAAATCTGATATTTGCTCTTCTCAGGTCAAGTGGGCGGAAACCAAGGGATTCATAATGGCCTGCCAGGATGGTGTCATCAACACCCTCGTCTACCGTACTCACGTGATGGGTATAGGTCCCTGACACTAGATGTAGAGCGTGTCGAGGGGCAGCTGTGCATTTGCTGTCATCCAGTCCAGCTTATGCGGTCTCAGCCTATATCCACAGGCCTAATGCGGCGCTACGAGTGTTGTACTACCGTATAAGACACTCGTACGGTAAAGACGAGACACCGGTGCTGCCTTATGCTCCGGGGGATTTTGAATCCGTTGTGGGGAATGAGAAGTGCCGAGTCTATTGGAACTACTCATTCCCCACCCTCAGGCAAATAGAAGCCAATAAGCCTGATGTAGTCCTGCTCGACCATCAAAGTAGGACAATTTTTTTCATTGAGTTTTCAGCTCCCGGTGAAACGATAATCGTACGAAGAGAGGAGTAAAAACGGACTGAATATCTCTGAACTCCGCAGGCTTTACCCAAACCATTATGTCAAGATGGTGGTTCTAATAATAGGGGTCTTTGATCGAATAATGGACACACTGCTCTCAAACTTGAAAATCATACCGACTTGCCATGATGCGGCAGAAATCTTAGGTGGAAGGATGCAGAAGGCCGCAATTCTTGGTTCAATCCGCCTCCTCAGGGCACATGACTCTCGGACCCAGTAATCACTCACCCCAAGGAGGGGGGGGTGTGTTCACTGGGGTTAATGACACACCAGTGCGCCCTTCGGTTGTATCGGAGCTTCAGGGACAGGGCCTGACTGGTACATTCTTTATGGAAAAAAATACATAATAATAATACTCCCTCAGAAACTATCATAGAGTGTACCCAAAGGCATAGCCTGTGTAGGTAGAGGACGGCTATTATTATTGTTTTTCGTGGCGCTCTGGGGTGACTTACGGATTTTTAGTGGCGTATTCACTTGTCAGCTGTGGCAAAACCTGAGAAATCTACCGCACCACCCCGAGTAGTCGGTGCGAACTCCAAGCAAGCACCAGAAGTAGGGATTGGCATTTGGATGACTTACATTGCCTATCGACCCCTATGGAATTGAAAAAAAAATTCTCGTTTTCCAGGATTCAAACCTAGCCAAATGCAAGCGAAAGTTTAGAAGGCCGGCAGCTAACCACCTCACTACCGAGCACCGAGCTATGATGGACAGTAATGAAAAGCAAATGAAAACGAACAATAAAGCTGATTTTTTTTTCGATAAACAGGTGGAATTCTTGTCTAACTTAATTTTATTATGAATCCTATCGGTACAATAATGTATTCAGTAGCAACATACAATGATTAGAGTCTATGGAAGCATCCATTTGTGTGATTTTTGTTCCATAGCCAACTTGATGTATTGAAGTTATTGAACGGATATAAGTTTCTTTATTAACTCCATGATCATGTTCGTATTAGTTATATTCGAAAAAAGTTATTATGGATAGTTACCTCACCGATAGAACTTTTTCAGGGTACCATTGTGGCATCGTTTGAAAAATAATAGGGTTCTGGTAAAAAAACGTTATGGTGTACTTTTTTGGCTATTTCAAACCAAAATATTTTACAATCAAATTTGCCATAGTGAAGCATTATTTCGATCAATTGGAATTATTTTAGGGGGTACGAGACTTTCTAGATCTAAGAATTAAATAGTGTTCCGACAGATGCATCCACTTAAAATTATCATTGGCTCCATAGAAATATTTGAAATTCTCATTAGGGATGTGTTTTTAAACTAACATATTTGTTCAGTTAGATACTTTAGAAATAGTATCAGTAATGGTAAAAGGCGGATTTTTCAGATTCCACAGCGAGTTCCTCTGATCCTTCTCCTAGTAAAAACCCTGGTAGGTCTGGTTCTCAACGGAGCGCGGTCGCGGGTGATTTATCACTGGCTACCAGTCTGGCAACATCCAATCCGAGGCCCCTTCTTGAAGACAGATTTTCAAATTTTCGCATCCCTCAGTTATGTGTGACTAGGTGTATATCGGGGAAACATGTGTGTTTTTGACGTCGGTGTACGGTAAGTTAAGGCCCATGGGTCACTACTCCCGTTGGCTGCAACGCCTCAGTGATCATTTAACATCAATTCATCAATTACCAATTGAAAACAGGATTTACTAATGAAAAATTAGAAAATTCTGATGATATTAACAAAATATGTTGGAAACTAATATATGACGAAAAGGGTAAAACAAAAACACAAACAAAATTGAACTAAATGACTATGAATATGAAATGAATAAATAATTTTTTCATAATCGAAGTTATTTTCTTAAGATTTATCAGAGTATAGGACAAACTCTCTCACGAGTAAATTCTTCTGTGCCAGAAAATGTTAACTGTTTGCCAAACTTCAAATTGATGGAAATAATTATGATGATATAAAATAAGAAATAAAACTAGTGCCGCCTTTTATGAGCTCTAACTGCTTATCATTTACTTTCCATGTCCCATAATTTTTATGGCCCAGTACTCCTCCTGTTCGCGGCGCCATGTAATGTGGGGATTTTCAATAAATTGTAGCAATTTATCATCAAAGTGGGAATATGGATGCTAATAACTTGATAGTTGAAAATCACCTTACTTTCACATGAACATCTAATAATCATTAAGGTCAATATCACTTGACAGATGACTGCCAATTCCAAGACACTGTTGCCAACTTCACATGGTAGTTAAGGTCATACAACCAATGCCACCTTACATCTTCATTTTTATAAATGAACAGAACTTATGTAATGAATTTTATGAATTTAATTTCATATTTTTTTTCAACCCTCCTACCCGACCTTGTATAGTACTGTTTTCTTAATCTTCACTGTAACTTCCTATTGAAAATTCACTATCACTGTCGAGGACGGCTATTATTATTTGCCGTGGCGCTCCGGGCGACTAACTGATGCTTTTGGTGGTGTATTAACTACTTCAGCTGTAGGAAAACCCGGAAATCCTACAGCACCACCCCGGGTGGTCGGTGCGCACTTCAAGCTAGCACCAGACGTCGGGATTGGCATCTAGGCAACTCACATCACACTTGCTTTTCAACGCGGCATGTGGCCACCTAAAGAGACCCATGTTCTTGAGAAAAAGATTCTCGAACGTCTGTCTAATGCGATCCAGAAGTTACACTGCCAGATATCTTGCCAGTGGTCCACATCATTTAAATGTTTGAAATCTAAACAGATGCTTAACGAACCATCAGGTTCAATTATTCGTATATCATTAAGGATCACCGTGTACCATTACGAAAGTCTCATGCGCATTTTGTGATAAAACATTAGTAGAATCACAAAGTTCAGGTGGTTTATGCTTCTGAAGATTGAGGAACTTGATCAACTTCTGAATTAACCACCAACTTCCACTTTTTCATCAAAATTAGTATATAAAATTGAATGAATTATATTTACATACTACTCCTATAATCTTACTCTCTCTCTTTCGCTCTTTCGCTATTTCCCTTTCATTATCATGCTCATTCTTCCTGGGTTGGCACCATTTTCTCCACTTAAATATGGCTGAAATTCCCAATCAGTGAATGAAATAAGCGTTCATTCTGCGACGAGAAAAACTCAAGACAAAAACGAGAAGTTCCTAATTGGAATATTGATTCTTGGGGACTTATTAAAGATTGAATTTTGATTGAAATGGTGAATAAAGTTATCATTTTCATTAAAATTATATACAAAGATTTATTAAATAACTTCAATTGCAAATTATAGAAAATATTTGATAACTGTCATTTATTATGTTACTACAGATCAACTGAATCTCAAGGTGACAAGAGTGAGGATGTGATGGTGTTTTCTTGGAAGAAAATAGTAGCTGTTTGTATTACTTGGGAGGAAAGTGCCACTTTTCCTCCCGCAGGATGTAGTTTACTTCCCGACGCGAAGCGGAGGGCAGTAAACATCCAAGGGAGGAAAAGGAACTTTACTCCCATGTGATACATATGATTTTTCCTCCTACCCACCTTTTTTTGAAAATTTATTTACTACACAAATAGGTAACGAATATAATTAAGAACACAAGAATTATTTATTAAACAAATATATCAATATATGCTATACAATTAAGTACATAGTAATGTTTAACTATATTTTAGAATTATTTATGTTAATATTGAATGTGCAGTTTTGAGCAGCACTTATATGAACATCATTGGAAGAAGATAGGGTTTGAACAGGAGCTTTAATATTTGAAATATTTTCGCTCAGAACATTGTGATGGTGGTAACTTCTAGAAGTGCATGGCTGATTTTGATCAAGTTCAGGTTCTACATTATTTCCCATAATTTGATCAGGAATTTTTTATTTTTTTGTGTATGATTGTTCTACATAACCTTCTGCGATATTGGTTGATTTCCAACCGCCATGCTGTTTTAGAGCTAAAATATCCCCACCAGCGTTTACTAACAGAGTTGCTGATGGGCCGCAGTGGTCATGATGGTAGAGCGCTAGTCTATCAGTCAGAGGGACGTGGGTTCGAATCCCAGCATGGTCACTGGTCTCGTGCTAGGAATCGCACGTTAAAAGGTAAGACCTCGTTAATCCTTAGCTCGCACAAGTTTCTACTTCTGAGGGCTGTCGTTCGTAGGGGGATGACAGCTGGTTAACGGAAAAAACAATTTTGAATTTTTTTTTTTTTGCTGAAGTTCTTCTGAAACTGTGCCCTGTGTAATGTTCGGCATTTGGAAGATTGAGATATTCTGCAATTTTTTGTGGTATTTTGGATATACTATTCTTGCCAACCACTTGATTTATACATTTGCCTGCTTTAAAGCATACCAACAATCGTTTATGCTCAGTTTTAGGACGTAGACAGATATACTTTTTAACGATTTGATCAAAATTTGGGCCGTTACCTGTTGTAGTATTGATAACGAAAGTTCGTTGTTTATACGTTTTTGAAGTGAGGATATTTATGACTAAAAGATTGTCTTTATCTTCAATATCATCCATAGTCATTTTGATAAGCTCATCACATCGACATGCTCCAGAAATTCCAATAACAAGGACTACCTATGAATATTTTATATCAAAAATTGAATTATTTGCATGGGATTTCATTTCTTACCTTCATTAATAAAAAAGCATCATCGGGGGCTTCCATTAAGAATGTATTTATTTCTTCTCTTGTAAAAGTTGTAGCTTTATTTGGTTTGTATCCGGCATTTTGACGTTTAAGAAATGCAATCAACTTTGGATATTTAATATCAACATTGTCCTTCATTTGTATCATTGTGCGTAGCATAGAATATTTAGACCAAAGTGTTGAAGCTTTTAATGATTTTCCTTGTAGTGAAAAATATGCCAGTAAAACATTCTCTGAATATTTATGTATCTTGTTGTCTTCAGCCCATTGCTTATATTGTGCATATTGTTTTTCATACCTGTCTTTAGATTTTTGTGGTAGTAAGGTTAATGACGCTATGTTGGCTTGTTCCTTAATATTTGGTGGTGTATTTGGAAATTCAAAATCACTTGAATCGCTCTCCATTTTTCAAAAATTCAACTAAGTTTAATGAATGTAGCGACTTTGCACCTCAAAAGTCAATCGCCGTGTTTACTGTCAGTGATACTATGCTTTTCTTATTCTGAACTCAAAAAACGTATATCTAAGATTCCTGAAGTAAAAATTTGTATTGAAGAACTACGTTGAAGTAACATTAATGTTTGATTTTTACCAAAATACAGGATATACAGGATGTTCTAGAAATTATGGAAACAATATGAATGTAATGAATTCACAAGTTTCATCGTTTACAACTTACTTGAAATGAGGGGGAGGAAAAGTATGAGTTTCCTCCTTGATTTGAGGGAGGAAAGTGTGTACTTTCTATAGGGGTAGGAGGAAAAGGTATCTACCTATGGCAATACTTCCCAAATGATTTTTTAATGATCGAGGCTATGTTATTGTGTCATAATGAACTGAATTTCAAAAAAGACTGTCGATATCCCATAAAATCCAACAAAAATTAATTTGAATTTGATTATACAATTTTCAAATACCCGAATGAAAACCAGAGTTCAAAATCACATCACTAATGAGAAATACAAATGTTTCTGATTATCAAAATTTGTTAATTAGCCTTCATTTCATTTCATTTCAAATGTATTCCGATATGTAATACGATATTTATTCCGGTGGTCGGTGGATCAGCGGTCTAAGGCACAGGCTGTTCGAAACTCCAGCATAGCGATAGTCGGTTCGAGTCCGATGTAGGTACGAGAATTTTTCTCAACTGCTTTATATCGGATCGATAGGCGACCACATGCCTTGTTGAGAAGCAAGTGTATGGTGAGTTGTCTAGATGCCAATTTCGTCTAGTGCTAGCTTGGAGTGCACACCGACCACCCGAGGTGGTGCTGTAGGTTTTTCCGGGTTTTCCTGCAGCTGAAATGTGAATACATCACCTGAAACATCAGTAAGTTGCTCCGGAGCGCCACGGCAAATAATAATAATAGCCGTCCTCTACCTATTTATATTTTGATTATTTTCTTTATGTTGGTATGAAATGAATCTAAAAATGTCAAGGATATAACTCCCCCTAGAAGTAACTTGTGGGATTGGTATGAGCTCAAAGTTTAAAGCTTTGAGTTCTTGAGGATGCCAGCTTTAATAGCGAAGCGCGCGTCAAGTGAAACTGACATTGTTTTGGTGCTTTCATTTCTTGAATCTAAGACTGATTAATGTTTTCTTGAATATCTACCTACGTTGAATAGTTTTTCAAATACACCTTCGATAATTTTTCATCACCAGACATAATCCTATCTATTGAAATATTTAATTTCCGAATGATTTCCATCAAAATATTTACTCGGTCTAAATTTCGTGACGTAATTGAAATGAGTATACCTATTCATACATAATACTAAATTACTGCGAATAATAATATTTCTCATATTATTCCTAATTCAAGCCACGAAATGAATGTGTACAGCAACGCTGGATCTTTTTCTCACTTATAGCCCCATGCCTTGAACAAATTATTCCGTGATCCATTTACGATGCCTAACTGAAACCTATGTAAACGAATTCGAAAATTACCAACGCCATTCCATCTCGTTCTTTCATGCGTAATTTATCTCGCCGCAAAAACAATTAAGGCGAGTTTTATTATTGAGGTCATTACATTCCATGAACTGAAAATGAAATAAAGGAAATAAGGGAATGGGGAAAAACAATATAAAATGGAGGCACTCTCAATTTGGAACACGATCCATTAAAATGGAATTGTATACCTTTTTGGACAATTCAAAAATAGATACAAAAGAAATATCCTTTACTGCACAAATTTAATTTGTTATTCTCTTTGATTTACTGTGTCCAAGCTGCAGGGTCATAAAATTTTTATATCTGTTCGAAAAATACGGTTGTCTGGGTTAATTTCACGGATATTGCAGATAAACGGGAAACACTGGTGTTGATTGTAGTAGTAGTTGTTGATTTTGTTTCCAGCGAACTCCCAATAAAAAATAGTGCACCACGAAGAACTCACAGTTCAAATTATACGAAATATTTTTCAGATTGTAACTATTAGCTATTATAAACCTCATTAGCCCCATCATATTGTCACAAAAACGCTTAGGTTAAACATACAGGGTATATAAAAGTTCCAGAATGAGTTTATCACAAATCGATATTTTCTTGGTGAATGAGTTCATTCACATGAAACCACAAATCAGGTTTACGAGGTACCTTGTGGTTATGGAGATTCCTACATTAGAGAGACAAAGGGACTATTAGGTATATGAAAGTAGACTCAACGCGAAATGAAGAATGTCACCAAATTTTGATTTTCAACTTACAATGTCATCCCAAGGGTGGCCGGGGCGTTGCAGCCAACGGGGGTAGCGACCCGTGGGCCTTAGCGTACACCAACGTCAAGAACACACATGTTTTCCCGACACTTAACACATACACAGTCACACATTACAGAGGGATGCAAGAACTTCAAAATCGGACTTCAGTGCTAAGGAGGGGCCTAGGACTAGGTGTTGCGGGATTGGTAGCCGGTTACGAATCACCGCCGCCGCCGCTCTGCCCGGTTGAGAACCAGCCCTACCACGGTTTTCACGAGGAGATAGATCGAAGGAACTCGCTGCAGGAACTAGAGAATCTGGTCTTCAGTGGGAGCTAAGGAGAAGCCTCGAATCAGGGGATGTGGGACTGGTAGCCGGTGAATGAATCGCCTGCGGCTGCCGCACCACCCGATCGAAAACCAGTCCTACCAGGACTTTCACTGGGAAGTTCATTAAAGGAATTAGCGATGAGAACTAGAGAACTAGTCTCCAAAAGAAGCCAAGGAGGGGCCTCAGATCGGATACTGCGGGTCTGGTAGCCGGTGGTGGAATCACCCGCGGTCGCCACACCGCCTGACTGATAACCAGCCCTACCAGGACTTCCAGAAATAGGCAGATTGAAAGAACTTGTTCCCTTGACCAGCAACCACCCACACACACAAATATATTATAGGGATTCATTTTGAGGAGAAGGAGTTGTTTTAAGATCATACTACGGATGAGGACACAGGGGGATGGCAAAAAGGGCCCATGGGGGCCTACTTGCCTAGCTGCAGTAGTGGCCACCCCAAATCTACTACTTACTGCTACTAATAATAATAATAATACTCCCTCATAAACACTCGTAGAGTGTACCCAAAGGCATAGCCTGTGCGGGTAGAGGACGGCTATTATTATTATTTGCCGTGGCGCTCCGGGGCGACTTACTGATATTGTCGGTAGTGTATTCACTTTTCAGCTGTAGGAAAACTCGGAAAACCTACCGCACCACCCTACTAAAATGCATTATATTGATAATGAAAAAATTTCGTGATTTTTTTTTCCGATACCTTTTTTTCCGATAGTTTTCGAGATATTCAATTGTTCAGCTAGGCTGAGGCATGCGTCGACGCGAATACATCGGCCGCTGTGACGTCACTTTACAACAGTCGCTCATTAGGAGAGTTCGTTAATTCCATCCGTGATGCGACGGATTTTTTTGTCGGACGGATTATATGAATAAACGAACGCTGAACAATCATCGCTGTCCCGTCTAATCCAAAAGACAAATGTCAGAAATATTTTAAATATTTGTTTGGTTAGTGTTAATCCGTTTTATATGTTTTATATTTTAGATTTTTTGAATAAATTAAGAAAGAATGAATATTCCCACTACTGTATTGGCAGTAATTGAAGGAGGGTATCAATTAATGTTTGAAGGCGATGAAGAGAAAGATGTCAATGTTTTGGAAAAAGTTGTCAGTTTTGCTGATAAATCGGTTTCCCGGTTTGCAGATTATCAACTCAGGTATCACTTTAGAATGCCCGCAACTACCTTTGATGACTTGCTAAACAAATACTAATAGAAAAGCAAACCATGATAGCTATTTGATGTTTATCTAATATGGAAAGTTTTCGGTAAAAATAGTATTTTCTGCAGTTCAAATAGGTACTTTGGTTTTTGTTTTGTTTCGGTTCAGTCGCTGATCGATTTAGGATAATAAAGTCATCATGCTGGGACGTCTTCTATAGAACATGTTGGGAATTTTTAAAAATTAATTCTACATTCAACATTATATGCTGACCATCACGGAAAAAGGCTACTGCCATAATGGAAGCTTTTCATGCAATTGATTGATTTGAAGGTAAGTTGATAATAATTTACTGGCATTCTTTCTAGTTCTCTTTTTCAAGGGTGATTGGCTGCATAGATGGTAGTCTTATCAAAAGAACATCCTAATCCATATTGTAACAGAAACAATTTCCACTCTGTTTCATTGCAAGGAGTTTGTGATAACAGGAAATTATTGATTTATGTGTATGCTGGAGAATCTGGCTCAATACATGACAGCCGCCTGTTTGAAAAATCAGACCTCTTCAATGGTATCCAAACTGGAGAATTTCCCTTTTCCAATGAAAGCAACATGCTGGATGATTTAGCATACAAATTGTCAGACTATATTATGATGGTGGGTTTCAAAAATAAGTTGAATTTGTCAAACAGACAGAAAAACTTTAATTTGAAGTTGTCACAAGTGAGGGTACATTATTGAAAATTGTGTTGCTGTGCTGAAAGGTCGTTTCCGGAGGCTAAAATTTATAGAAACAAGAAGACTGGACCTGATTTGTTTATTAATTGTTTTTGCCTGCATATTTCACAATATTTGCATTTTAAATGGAGATGAAGTTGAAGATAAAATGGAATAAGAGTGGGTTCAAAATAATGATGTCCATGGAAATGTAAGTAGTAATCAGTTGGCCATTGCCAAAAGATTAAGAATTATGAACCAGTTGGAAATGTCAGATATTTTTTAAATGTTGAAATAAAATATATTTGAGTGGTTGTAGAATTAATTGCTTTGTTTTTGTACTATTTTATTTATTAATGAACATTTATAAAAATTCAATCATTGTACATACTTATTTTAATTTATACTTTTTATTTACCAAACAAACATCTTCCACTAACCTGTAAGTTTACATTAAACATTTTGACAAACAAATAACTTCCTCTTAACTGTTATCCAAAAACAAATATAAAGGACATCGCACACATCTTATGCAAAAGGTCTGCCAGTCAAATTGTCCAAAATTTCAATCTGTTGATGAACTCTGGCTTCTGAACAGATGTTACCGTGGGCACACAAAAATTCTTTGAACAGTTTACGAGATAAAGAGTGTTGAAGTTGTGAAATGTCGCTTTCAGGCCATCATTAACCCTCTCAAACCCAATTTTTTTTTATAAGAAAAGAAACTGTTAGATTGTTTATTGGTACAAAATAATGCTAAATAATGTCAAAAAATACATTTTTTCTTTTTTTAGTTCCAATTTGACAAAAAAATATGTCAATTATAAAGGACATATGGACTCAAATAAGGAAATCAATATCAAATTACAGACTTAATGATTGAATAACTTTATTGATGGTATATTTTAAAATAGTTTCTACCCTTCACAAAACAAAGATAAATCGCACATTTTGTACAAAATACATGAGTTTTTTCCTTAAAGCCGGGTTTTTACACCTGGTGGCTTCTTTGTCTTCATCCATTTCTGGCATGTGATCTATATAATCAGTTTGGATTTCTCGTAATGTTCTTATTTCAATATCAGCTCTTTTGGATTGTATAGGGGCACTTGGAGAACTAGAACTAGGTCTTCCAGCCTTCCGTTTCAACTCAGTCGGTCGATTTTGCCTTATTAGGCATTCTGCAACCCGCCTTTTGAAATGCAATGAGTCTAGAATATCTGCTTTGGGTAATCCTATGGCTTTAGCGTCTGCTGCATACTCTAACCAACTGTTACTGCAGACAAAATCTACCGCATGGAATATCATACGCAAAGTCCACTTTCTAGATCTTATAAAGATTCTATGGTACCCAATCATTTGATCCAATTTATCGACTCCTCCCATACAACCATTATACAGTTTTATTACCTCTGGTCTCCTTATTTCGTCGTATTTTTGACTTTCCTTATTCCATTTTTTTACCGTGTCCACATCCCCCTTTCCTACAAAATTAGAACCCAAAGTTACACATCTATTATCCAGCCATTTACACAAGACGATACCATCCTCACTGATAACTTCTTCACAGTATCCTCTGTTTTCCTTCATTATATCTTTGTCTGGTAGAAGGGGCGGCTTACCAAAACGATTCACCCTTATAGTTCCAGCAGCATGAATTTGTTTCTGGCGAAGTACTTCTAATAAATTATAGGTTGTAAAATAGTTATCTAAATAAAGAAAACTTCCCCGTTTGTATACGTTCAGACAATTTTAGATCAACTGTCGTTCCAAGACCAAATTTTGCTAATAATTGCTTGTCAAGTTCCGTTGTTGATCCCTGGTAGATTATGAAATCATAGGCCATACCACTGCTGCCACATAGTACAAATATTCTTATGCCACAGGGACACGGCTTGCCTTTTACGTACTGAATAATGGAGAACTTTCCAGTAAATGGAACCATTTGCTCATCTACACACAGATTTTTTTCCATATCGAGCTGTGAACATCTCTTCCTAATGCAGTCATACAACGGCCTAACTTTGAACAATTTGTCGATATTGTCAGGTGGGTTTTCTAAATTATTAACAACGTGCAAATTATTGCGTAGTTGAAAAAAACGATCTCTGCTCATAGTATCATAAAATAGACTTTGACGAAGTGATTTATCCCAGTACATGCGGACCCTTGGATATCTCAGGCATGACATCATCATATGAAGGCCAAAAAGGCTTTTTATATCTTTAGTATTGCAAGGCCTAAAGTTTTTCCCTTGTTGAAAGGCATAAATATTAGTCATTTCGGTTATTTTAGTGAATATTTCATTCGGCAAATATAAAAAAAAAAATAGTCAATTGGATGCGACATCTTGGCATTAGTGCTATGTGCGTTTAGAAGATCTTCATTTTCATCAACAAATTGGTACTTCAAAAATGATCCTTTCAGCCATTTTATTTCAGATTTTTTGGTAACTGCTTCCACACCTTCACCTGTTTTATTTTGCTTTTCAATAATTTTAGATATATTTGACCTTTCTGTAACATCTTGTATTTTATTGGTTTCATGCGTAGTTGCTACTTCTTTGCTATCCAAAACTCTGGGAATCATAGTTATATCCTTACATTCTGCACCAGTTTCCTCATCACTGTCATCCTCTCCTTCAGAAAATTCCTTGAGGTGTTCTAGCACCTTTTCAAATTCTTGTTCTAGCTCATCATCATACAAAAATGACAAAAGTGTTTCCTCGTCAATTGGATTCTGTGGGTCGTAGAATCCTGAAATAATTCATAATTTCAGACCAGATGTCCACTTCAATGGACATATAAACGAAAAGAGGTTCTAGAAAACTAATGTTTATTGTTAGACTATATAATAACCACAGTACGTTTTCTGAACGTTTTTAAAAGTAATATAAGTGATTTTTTGATGAAACGATAACGAACATGTAAAAAGCATATTATTTTACTTACGCTTATCAGCACGTGTTGACTCCATCACTGCACTTATTTTATGAACGCATATTTACGAAGAAATTCCACAGATGGCGCCACGTGAACAAATATTAACTCGTTCATTAGTTAGGTTGAGGAATAAAACACTAGATGACACAATTCAATATTATATTTTTATAGAACAGGAAAAGAAATATGTCCATTGTAATGGACGTGAGATCTCAAAGGGTTAACTGAACTTTATAGGTGGTATTATTATAAAATTATTACTAGGTTTTTCATCTCTACCACAGTATTATACTTGGCCAGTGCAAAAGTATGTTTTCTAAGCAATTTTTTAAACAATATACTAGGTAAAACATGACTTTTTCCGAGTTACGAAAAATTAATATTATTTCAGAATGAAGCTACAACGTCATAAGTCGGATCGTACGAAAATTGAAATTCTTGTGTAGGATATATCCTATAAGATCCGCTGGATTCAAATAGTATGTATTTTTTTCATATATACAGAGGAGATTGAAAGTATACCTGAATGACTGAACTCCACCTTAAATAAAGACACTTTATTGGTTATATATTCTTTGGACTACCATGTAGCCATATGACAGTAAAAATTACAGAAATACTCTGCATAAAGAAAACGAATCGGTTAATTTTCCTGAATTGTTCTCATTTTTTTTTTTTGGGAAAAACAGAATTTTTCTATGATTATTTATCGTTTAACATAAAAAAACAACCTTCCACTTTGTTTCAAATACCAATAAACTTTATATGAATCTGTTGAAATCTCACCAGTCCGTATCAAAATTGATGTTTTGTGTTAGATATAATTGATAAGAACAGCTGAAGTCACAAAATATGAAAGATAGTGTTATATACAGAGGGGATTGAAAGTGTCTGTGCCTGTTATATTCGCTTCGCATTATATAATTCAATCAGTTCAGGACACTGATGATATGTACTTACCATGAAATGACTCAAAAAACGTAAATTAGTAGTAGTAGTATACAGTGTGATTCGAAAATAAACGGACCTTAAATTATCAATAATTACACAATATGTCATATCACTGAAGCTGTTTTAAGGCAATTTTTATCTCAATCTCTTATTTTTAATTCAGATAAGTTTTTCAATTAGGTTAGTTGACAGTACTCATGGACAAATACCTTAGAGACCTTCAAATTAATAAAATCGATACCGTCGCAGCTTAAAACATACAGCAAATAAACAAACTCTTTGAATATGAAACTCCCTAAAATTTTAAAGTTTTCCATATGAACATTCGAAGCTTAAACAAGAATTTAGATGAATTAAAATTGCTTCTATATGAGTGTTATCATGATTTTGACTTCATTATTCTCTCAGAAACATATAGACAACTACTGCACTAAATACAATGATGCCCATTATAACCAAAATGATGGAGTCCATATATGCTCGAAAAAATATTGATTTTACTTTCACGGTGGTTGAATTAAAAGAAATAACGGAAATTGAAATAATCTCCAAATTTAACAACAGAAATGTTTCAATGAGGAACTGGGTGAGTACCTCAAAAATTGCCGAAAAGCTAATATACAAATCGTAACTGGTGACATAAATCTAAATATTTTGGATGATGGAAATGATGACGATAATAATGATTATCTCAATATTTTAAGTGAGTATGAATTAGTATGATTATAAAAACCTGTATAGATCATGTTTTTATCAAGTACAACAGAAACTATATTGATATAATACAAATCGCTCTGCAAACAGACCATTTTGCACAAGTTGTTAGACAAAAAACATCTGGAATAAAAAATAAATAAATTAATGAAAAAACACGAAAATACTTGAATGAAAAGAGATTAGTGAATATTATGAAAAGAGTAACTTTTTCAGAAGTGTTTCTGAGCAGTGACATAAATTCTGCAACCAACATATTCATAGATACTATAAAGAAGCATTTAAAAAAATTTACAACGGACATAAACATAAAAAATTCAAAAAGTGGATGACATCCTGAAATCAGTTAATAATAAACACGAATTAGATGCCATTAAAATAAAATTTCCAACGGAAGAAAATATTAAAAATTATAAAAAATACAGAAATAAACTGACTGACATCATGAAACAGGCCAAAAGAAATTATTATCAGAATGAAATTTCAAAAAATAGAAATAGCTCGTCTAGTTTATAGAAGTGTATAAATGAAATTACAGTGAAAAAGTAGAAAAATAAAACTATAAATAAAAGAGTTAATGAAAACGATGGCTTACTCACGGATTGCAAACAAATCGCAGTTGAATTAAATAATTTTTCTCAAATATAGGTCAAAAAATGGCACTAAACAATAAAAAAAACAATAATATACATCCACAGGTTCTAAATCAATCAATGAATTCGTTCTTTCTAGGAGAGACAAATGATGACGAAATATTTGCATGTATTAATAAATAAAAAAAAGCAACAGGTCTTGATAACGTGACCGCTGAGATTATAAAACAAATTGCCACATCGTCGGCTTAAGGTGTTAGTTAACCTGCTAACTCTAATTTGTGACAATTTATTAATTGTTATATATACCATGAAAAAAAATAAAAAAATTTCATTGACTGTGAAAAACAGCTAAGTTATTAGTAAACGGATATTCAGTGATTCTTATTGATGCGTAAAACCATTCTATTGTATTCACTATTAAATTTTATTCGCAGTTTCCTCCATCCCTTGAAACTTTTACTCAAATGGAGTTAGCAGGTTAACACTCTAAGCCGACGACATTCATCATTAAACCACTGGTCTATATTATAAACCATTCTTTACAAACTAGCATATTTCCATCAGCATTCAAGATGTCTGCCATTGCACAAAAATGGAAGAAAGGAAAATGTGTCAAATTATCGTTCTTCTCCTTGATCTCTAATTTTGCAATAATTTTTGAAATGTTACTGGAAACGCGTTTAAGAGACTATTTGAAAAAATATGGAAAAATATCAGAAAAACAATTTGGCTTCAGAAAAAACAGATCAACTCAAGACGACATAGCATATGTCACATCCAGAATGGGCAAATAAGTTGAAAAAACGAAACCAACATCGGCCATATTCATAGTAAATCAGATGGGTGACCTAATGCCTATTATATGGTTTGGGGGGTGCCGCAGCTGTCTCCGCGGGTTTTCCGTAGTGCAACGGACAATGGCAGTAGTGAAATGCAGAAAAGAAGAGAGCTGAGGGAGTATCCCTGAAATACGCCCCTTAACCTGCTCCGTTTGGACTCTGACTCAAAAAGATATAATGGTTAGGCGAGTCCACCAGAGCGGCATCAGATGATCAATGCATCTCACCATTTGATCAGGTACTGCAAGGCATCTGAGCAAACGCATGATGAGCTCATGCGATGTTGTATCAAATGCCATGCGATAATGGATCCAGGCCATTGAAAGGTTACGCTTATACTACACGGAGTCCTGCGTGATGCATCTGTCGATCAGCAGGTTTTCCTTGCAGACAGGGGCCCCTTTCTTTGACCCTCATTGCTCATATATCCTTTCATACAACGGCTCACCTGCGGAGTGTATTCGCATGTATGAGATGTGGGTGTACATCCTTTAATATGCGTTCAAGCATGTTATCGTTCTGTAGTTCTTCGGATAAGACAAATCTCCGTTATTGGGGATAAGCACAGTTCGCGCCTCGACAAACCAATCCCGAATCTGTTGCTCCCTATCTAGCCAGGAGTTAAAAACTCTTACTAGATGGTGGTGGGTACATGGAAATATTTTCCACTATTGGTTGTTTAGGCAAAAGTTCTTCGAGCCTTTGAGGGCCCGTCGAACTTCTTCCGGGGTTATCGAATTGCACAGTTCATTGAGCTCAGGCTGACGAAGCCTTCTGCAGAAAGCTTCGAAATACGCTATGACTGGAGTATCTACATTGAGTGGTTGCAGAAATTCGTAAATACCCTTCCAGAAGGTTTCTACCTGATCAGCCGCCGGCGGGATATCCACAATACGTGAAGGCTTTTGGAATAAGCTAGAAGGTTTATCGCGAGACTTCATGTTTTCCGTGATGCTTCTCGCCCTCCTCACGAGTGACTTTTTTGCAGCCACCAGCATTCGTATCCTATCATGACAGTGCCGTTTTATGGTAGTAGTATAAGTAGTATTATTCAAGGGAAGGCTGTTGTTAGAGCCGAGCAAGTAGGCCTCCATAGGCGTTTTTTGCCATCCCTTGCGGAAATTCGCCGCATGTATTTTTTCCATGAGGAATATCCCAGTCAGGCCCTGTCTCCGGAGCTCCGATACAACCGGATGGCACGCGGGTGTGTCAACCCCAGTAAACACTCCCCACGTCCGTGGGGTGAGTGTTTACTGGGTCCGAGAATCATGTGCTATGAGTAAACAGAGTGAACCAAGAATTTCGGCGTTCTGCATTCTTCCGGCTAGGTTTTCAGAATCGAGAGCAGCATGTCCATTATTCCACCAAGTATCATATGATCAGAACCACCATTTTGACAGAATGGTTTGGGTAAAGCCTGCGGAGTTCAAACAGTAAATCTCGATATTTTGTCCGTTTTTTTTTCCTCTTTTCGGGCGATGTTCGTTTGGCCAGAAGCCGAAAACTCTATGAAGAAAATCGTCCTACTTTAATAGTCAAGGAGGGTGGGAAATGAGTAGTTCCAATAGATTTGGCACTCCTCATTCTCCACAACGGACTCAATATCCCCCGGAGCATAAGGCAACATCGATGTCTCGTGTATACCGTACGAGTATCGTAGTTGGTAGTATAACACTCGTAGCGCCGCGTTTTGCCTGTGGATATAGGATGAGACCGCATAAGATCGACAAGCTGACAGCAACTGCATTATGGTATCCGCTGCCCCACGACATGCTCTGCATCTAGTATCAGGAACC
This sequence comes from Chrysolina americana, assembly GCA_958502065.1. Lineage (NCBI taxonomy): Eukaryota > Metazoa > Arthropoda > Insecta > Coleoptera > Chrysomelidae > Chrysolina > Chrysolina americana. The sequence continues at coordinate 60,557,737 of OY293414.1, read as the reverse complement.
TCTATACCCATCAAGCGACTACGGTAGACGAGGGTGTTGAAGACACCATCTTGGCAGGCCATTTTGAATCAATCATACGGTTTCCGACTTCAGCCCATTTGACCTGAGAAAAGCGAAGGTCAGGTTTCTGGATAAGCCAAGGTCTTCGATGTTCTTGAAGAAGACCCTATGCATTGGCATATCCATATGTAGCTGTAGGAGTTGGTGTCAGAGTATGGTTTCATTCGTTCAGTATACGAGACCGAGTTCATCGGCTGCACGGGTTGCTGCCTTCAAAAGAAATGCTCCAAATGCTTCAATCCCTGCTTTCTCATGATCGCTTACTAAGCAGAGAATGGGATCTGAACTCCTGATAACTGTACAGGCTCCATACAGTACCATTCTGTTGAGTAGACACTTCAATATCAAGAGTCCACGTCCTCCCTGTTGTCTGGGGAAGTATTATCGTGGAACAAATGATTTAGGATGAGTTTTAACGTAGAGTTGTCGCAGCTCTTCCTGAGTCCATTTCATTTCTCCAAAGGAGTGAAGTAGAATCGTAACAGCAAGCATATTTTGCAGCAACTTTGTTCTTCCTCGACAGTTCTAATGACCAGGTCTGTCGGAGTTTGTGCTGATACTTCCCGCAAGTATAATTATTATCATTATTATAGTGCAATATCATTAATTATTGACGATGGAGATTTTGGATACTGTTCATATTGGTATCAAAAAATAAAATAAACATTTTCAGAAAACATCTCTGAGAATTCAATCTAACCAAACCCAACGAAACGTTAACGGATCCATTGCAATGAATGTTATACAAAATGCAAATAGGACAAATCTTCCAAGAGCACATCTCGCCAGTAATCCGTGATGATTTAGGGCTGACATAATTTCACACTTCATCGCCCATCCCAGACGTGTATAAATGTATGGAAATGTAGCGAAATCTTTGGAGTATTTTTCACTTTCGGGACCCTTCTTTTAAAATATGGTTATATACGGTTAAAGGAGCATTTATTTATTGAACTCTATTTCGGGCTATCCCATGTTGCGAAGTTTGTTTCCATCTTGAAAGTAGGCATAAATCTCTGATTCCAGTCTGAATTTTAGGTGTGTCCTATGTGGTTCAGTGGTTGGCATTGTTAGCAGTTTTATGATGAACGAGAATAAGATATTATATCAGAAGTTACGCTTAGAATACGATAGATGTAAACATATCTACTATAAAGTGGCATAAGAGGGTGTAATTTTCCTTGGTTATTATGGCCTAACTATTGAATCGGAAACTAGAGAGATTTCCTAATCTTTTTCCCTACTTTTGCTTGGAATAATTTAGTAACAATCTAGCAAAATTCCCTACTTTTTCTGGTTATGGTAGCTTATCAATTGCGATTGCTAAAGTCAATCTGATAATCATAATATACTTACTATATTCATTGTTAGGTAAGGTTAGAGAGTAAAATAGAAAGTTACCTTCAGTATTTAGTTCATGTGAAGGGCGTCTTCATATACAGTATGTCTCACAAAGTTGAATCCATATGAAAATCTTTTTTATTATTAGTTTTAGAAGAAATAGTAATTTTTCATCAAAAAGTCTTGCATATTCCAAAATCTAACATACAATCATCAAATATTCAATTTTCAGTCGTATACGCGGTATTGAAAAAGTTGTTCGTAACTATAAACTACGCTGAAATATGCTATAACATCTATTAACATGATAAATTTTGGGGTCTACAGTAACAATGTCAATTCAACTGTAGTCAGTTACTTATAATCTAATATGCATACTGGCAAACATTCTTTTATATAATTGCATATTTCAACGTTGTTTATAGTTCCGAAAAATTCCTTCAATATCTATTTTCGATATTGTTACGAGTAGAATTCATATTTTTTGATGAACCGCGTATACGATTGAAAAACTTTGAAATCTGAATATTGTCATTTATATTTTAGGACATGCAGGTTTTTTTATGAAGGATTACTTCATTTCCTAAAATTTTTTCCATACTTTATGGTTACTGAGATAATAAAATGAACTTCAACTATTCTCAAAAATAACCTTTTGACTTATAAACTATTGAACTGAAAAGTAGAAACTAACATTCAATGCATAAAGACATGAAAATTGAATTTTTTCAAATATTTTCTCAAAAGTTTGAGACTTTATTTCAAGTGCAATGTAGCTTTACGCCTGAAGCAATAACTTGGAGCTATTCTTACACTTGACCTAAGTTATACACAAGATGCATAGAAACCCTGCTGAGTTCACTGATTCGCTTTTGTATCAACCAAAGTTGTTAATCGACCAACGGTGAAAATTTGGTTCATCGGATTCATCCACATGCACTTTGAGTTTGAAAAACTAAAATTAATCTCTACAATTCAATATCGCAATCGATGAGTTGGGTGATAGAGTAGTGACAACTATCGATTGGTTAAATATAGGTACCTGATCAGCTGAAGTTGAATCGCTCACTTATTATTACAACAAATGAATATCAGATGACATACATTGTTTACGGCCTAAGCGAGACTGACTTGGAAAATATATTTCTAGGATGACCTAGTTGGATACATATAGTGTTACAAAATTGTATAACTTATAACTTATTTTTAAAAAGAGTGCGCCGTGTTCACCTTGCGAGTAACGCAGGGTTAATACTTTCCATTCAGTTCGGTAGTTTGGCGACGTATTTATTTGTTGTGTTATTAGTTAATTACTTTTTATTGTGTTCTTCTGTTATTGGAAAAGATTGGGGGAAGAAGTAGGGAAACCGGTAACCCTTCAGATTTTGTCGAAATTTTTACTGATGATCCAGTTCACATATCAAACGTTAAAAAAATAATTTTTTTTGCGTAAGTACCTGTAACACTGTTATTTCTTCAATAATTGCTAAATGGTGATACGTATAAGTACACAAACAGAACTGATTTGAACAATTTTTTTAACCACTTTTCCATCTGCGGCACATTGAAAGAAAACAATAAGTATAATTTCAAGTCATACAAAACAGATTGGCACCCCAAAAATATACAGAATTTTCTCAAATCATTGTTAATTTGACTTAAAAAATCGTTGAAATTCTGACAGCAATAATATAATGAATGTCAAATATGGACGAGAAAGAATAAAATGAAAATGCGATGTTGTCAAACTTCCCTAAATTCTGGCATATTCAAAAATAATAGAAAATAAGTTTTTATGAGTTTTGTTGCTTATAAAATGGAAAACAAAAATCGGAAAATGAGACGACCAGAAATCAGATGTCTGTAAAGTGAATGTTTTTGAATACTTTGGAAAAAGTGGTGGCCCTGAAAAGAGCCGTCTTTGTGAAATGAGAAAATAATAGTCCAGTTTCCAAATCAGAGTATTCCTCTGCAAAGAGCCACACGTAAGGTATTACAATCTTTGATGGAGTGTTTGGTATCATACAGTTTTTTATACAAATCTGAAAAATTCTTCCATTCTATCGATGCTTTGTCAGGCATATCTTTTATGAAACATGTAGTACGCAAGATTTCCCGAAATGTGCCTTTTTTCCAACCATTTGTAATTGTTACCGTCTTTGCGTGTCTCTAAGATGATTCAATGGAATTGGGTGTGTACTCTTGTTTCCATATCTTTGAAATTGATTCAGTGGTTCACTGTCAAGTGTTCATAGCCTTCCTGAAAGAAGCAATCATATGCAGTAATCAGAATGGATTGTCGTCTCTTTCTCAATCCATTTCTCTTTTATTGATAGAAACGTATCTGTGTATAGCTTCTCTATCGCTACCATAAACACTCTCGCAGTCAGTACCACGCTCAAAACCACCAAAAACCCATTGTCGTTCAACTCTATGGCATCGATGATATTTGCACTTCTCAAATTTGCTCATATCAATTTCGACACTCCCAACGAACAAAGACGTAACTCATTTTTCATCATATTTCAGGAGAGCCGGAATACTAATTTTTTTTTTCAATATTAAAGTCGAAATACAACTTTTTTATAATAGATTTCTTCCTAACTATTTTTGTACATTTCAGCTTTATAATTTGTTTACTTGTCCAGTCAGGACCGCCAGGTGTTCAAGGGTTGGTATGTTACTGGCATGCGTATAATAAACATTGGCTAATTGGATACATACATTCACACAGGTCGAGTTACAAAAATGATTGACAGCCCAATAGTTTTTAGTATTTTATGGATTTTTAAATTGACAACTATTCCTGATATGTTTTTATTTCTGCCATAATTTTGCCTGTCTGAAATACCTCATTTTTCCGAATTCCATAGCGTTTTATACTAGTGCTTAGGAGAGGTTTGCATTTTTCGTAATAGTAATAAATCATCTTTATTTATCACAAGAACGTTGAAACGGTGAAGTTTTATCACAATGATGCATTGCAACTTTACCGTAAACGATCAAAATATTACGATAATGCAGCGCAGGTTCGAATCAGCCGATGGATGGTTAGATGGTAAGGTATGTTTCAAGCTAAGTTGACTAATGTGCAAAAACTTCTTCATTTTAATTGGATGACCCGGTATATTATCGATCCATAAGAAGCGCCAACAGAGGCTCTACAAATTCCATCGAATATTCCCTATGGTTAAAATCAATAGTTTTCCTTCAAAAAGCTACTTTTTTCGATAAATGAACATTCTTCCTATTCCTTCGCCATAATTTTAATGAACGACCTTTTTTATGGCGAAACCCATTCGACTCGATTGATAAGGACATACAGGGCTATTCAAATTCGAGTCTATGCATGGGGATCTCGGTGACGATAAAAGATAGAAGGGTGACCCTGCACTGCAGTCTCACCCAGTACATTCAATAATTTCTCGTCAGAACTCGAAAATATCATATTGGGTAGAGGTGGGCCACCACCTGTCCCTGAAGCGTGTTGCCTCCTCTCTGAATTTTTCTTCAAATCCTGCCATGCCTATAAACGAAAAATATCAATAATGCTACTCATTCAATATAATAAAAGAAGTTTATTTACCTTTCTCCACATTATTCCATTTTTACACGCACCGGGTATCGCATTCAATGGGGAATTCTCCTCAATTTGGGTTATTGGAGCAAATGCAAGTTTGAACAAAATAAAATTGAGTTTCATTCATGAGGTTTTCAATGCGAAAAGTATTCAAATTAATTTTTCAAATTTTGGGTTTTAAATTTTAAAGGATTTTGTTTGTAATTAACATGTTGGCAACAGCGCCTACAAATCATAAGGGATGGTAGTATGCTAGAATAAGAATAGTCAATATATCTGTCTTTGTTAGGGGTTAGGAACACAGAACACAAAATGTCACAGAAGACTCGGAACCACCGACAACATTGTTATCTCTGTTCAACTTATTAACGTAAAAGATTTGTTGTCCTTTCTTTTCTGTGAAATTTGTAGCCGATGTTGCCAGATGGTGAAATAGAAACAAATCCCTTTAAATTTTAAATGTCCAATTTTATTTTTAAGTACTTAAATAATTTTTTGAAAGGAAAATGTTGAAATTGTGTGCTTTGAATGCAGTGTTTTATAGATCTTTAATGGAAAATACTTGATTGTCGTCAGGTGGAGAATTCCCCATTGTACTGCAGTCTTCACTAGCAAAATTCAAACTAAAGCTGATATATATAGGGTTATGATAAAGTAATGCACAACATTCATAAAACGTACAACGATCACTTTTGAAAAAAATGCAAAAACACGTCAAACTGTTTTTCTTATTCCGCATCTTTTGACATAAGTTTCAAAAATAACACGTCAAAGTTGTCAAAGTTATGACGTCATCAACAAATTTTTTTAATGGGAAGCTAAGATTTTTATCACATTATGTGATAGAGCTTGTGTTTGTACACAAGAGAAAAATAGTTGCAGTAGGGCTCACATAAGAAAAAAAACGAGAAAATTAATAAAAAACGAAATAAACGTAAGTTTCATAATAACTTTTCAATTAACTAAACAGTCCATTAAACCAAAACTATTTCTTATAGGAATTGTTTAAACTGTGTCCCGTTTACTAACTGACATAGGCCAAGACGATGGTAGACCGCAATTATAGAGTTTTCGATCATCTGCGGAGTTATACGAGTCATTTCGTGTCTAATTCTTTCCATTAAGTCTTCTAAATTGTCTGGCCGGTTAATGTAGACCCGACTTTTCAAATGTCCCCACAGAAAAAATCAAGGGGGGTTAAATCAGGTGACCTAGGTGGCCACTCTATTGGGCCACGTCTTCCAATCCACCGTCCTTCAAACTGGTTATCCAGAAACCTTCGAACAGTATGACCATAATGTGGTGATGCGCCATCTTGTTGGAACCAAATACTGGGATCCAAGTTGTCCCCATTATTTGGATCCGGAAATGCCGCAAGTAGGTCCGGAAGCACTGCCATACGAAGATGTTTCAAATATCGTTCATCTGTTAAATTCCCACGAAAGTAATAAGGACCAATAAATCTTCCCCGGACGATTCCTACCCAAACATTAATTTTTTGGGGTGTGTTTTGTCTGCATCCAGTGGGGATTTTCCCGAGCCCAGTAGCGAGAATTGTGTCGATTTACAGAACCACTTAGACAAAACGTTGCCTCATCGGAAAATACTACATTATTAAGAAAATTTGGATTTTCGTCACAATGCCGCATGAAGATTTCACAAAATTCCAAACGTCTGTCCGGATCATCTTCTGAGAGTTCGTGAACAAGATGAACTTTGTATGGGTGTAGTTTTTGTTTTTTTAACATCTTTACTACAGACGACTGACTAACATTTTCTTGTAAGGCAATTTCTGTTGTAGTTGCGTGAGGGTGTTCTTCTACTGACAGCAAAATATCTAACTTCACATCGTCGCTTATTCCTGGTCGTCCAGATTTTGGAGCATCCCTCACGCTTCCCGTTGCATCAAATTTTGCAACAATTCTGCTTACTGTGCTTCTAGCAATTGGAGGTCTTTCAAAATGTGTTGCGTTAAATAAAGCACATGCTTCTTCATGACTTCGAAGGCGATCGCCGTAACCTACCATCATTAGAATTTCTATCCTTTCTCTTTCGGTTAAACTAGCCATAATAATAAAACTGTGGTGACACTAATTGTACGACTGACACTGACAAACCGTTGTTTTAGTAAAACAATTGAAAAAATTTATAAGAACACATGTTCTTACTAGATAACTTTAAGTTTAACCTCTTTTTATAATTGGTTTTGTTTTTTCGTTTTTTATCCCTTTTCTCGTTGTTTATCTTATGTGAGCCCTACTGCAACTATTCTTCCCTTGTGTAAAAACACAAGCTCTATCACATAATGTAATAAAACTCTTAGCTTCCCATTAAAAAAATTTGTTGATGACGTCATAACTTTGACAACTTTGACGTGTTATTTCTGTAACTTATGTCAAAAGATGCGGAATAGAAAAAACAGTTTGACGTGTTTTTGCAATTTTTTCAAAAGTGATCGTTGTACGTTTTATGAATTTTGTGCATTACTTTATCATAACCCTGTATATTGAATCCAAACCACAGCTTATTGAGGTATTCAAATCATTGAAATAACATTAAATTATCCCGCCACTGACTACAGAGGTAACAACCTGAAACTATCAATAACATTCGGTTTCTGGTAACGTGATTGGTTTAAAAATAAATTCAACCGAAATCCTACTCGACATACGTCACGTATATAGTTTCCTCTGGAAACACATTCCTAACTCGCCCAAGAATAGCTATTCCTACGTTTCATATTTCCCGAGAGAATTTGGAAGTATGACACAATTCTCTAAAGAAATTAGAGCAGGAAGTAACTTCTGATATAAACAAACAAAGGAAAAAACTGCAGAATCATTTGCAATATTTTTCTCGTCAATTTATGCTAATAAAAAAACCTCTTACAACTTACTATTTAATACTGATTTGAACTTAACAAATAATTTATTCGTATTGAATTCAGTTAGTGAGCTGGACTCTGAAGTTGCCCTAAAAAAGCTAAAACTGATAAAGAGGGACTGATGGAATACCACCTTATTTATTGAAGGCCTGTGGTGAGTGGGTAGGGCATCTCCTAATACATATTTTCAACCTGATTTTGAGAACTATAGTTCATTACCCTCAGTCTGGAAAACAGGATTGGTACGTTCTATGTTTAGGTTCTGTGATGAAATGAATATCGAAAACTATCGACCTATATCAATTATGTGTGCTCCCACCAAACTTTTTGAACAGATATTATATTGTGAATTGTATATACAAGTTGAAAATTATATAGTACCTCTCCAACATGGATTTGTGTCCAAAAAATCATCTGATACAAATCTGTTTGTTTTTTGTAATCATGTATTGAGTCAATGAAATGTGAATCTCAGCCTGATGTTTTATACACAGATTTTAGCAAGGCATTCGATATAGTTGAGCACGACATATTACTAGAGAAATCAGGTAGTTTTGGATTATCATATAACCAACTTTGTCTATTCAAAAGTTAATCAGAAAGCAGATATTTAATGACTGAATACAATGGAAACACATCGGGGAAATTTGTGGCAAATTCTGGAGCTCAAGGTTCTAACCTTGGGCCGCTTCTTTTTGTATTTTTCATTAACGATTTGCCCTCATATTCGCAGGTGTCTTCAAAATATTGAAAAAGATAGAAACAGAGATTGTGTTATGTTACAAAAGGACATAAATAGGGCATTTGAATAGAGTTACAAGAATCAATTATTTTCCAATTTAAGTAAATGTTCTGATTTAACTATAACGCGTATTAGGCAAGGTGTGTTCTTAATTATTTAATGGGCGTCAAAGCTTGAAACGCTGTACTGAAATCAAAGATTTAGGCATTACTTATAACAGCACATTTTCATTTGCCATGCACATTGAAAACATAGTGAAGTCAGCTAATAAAATGCTGTAAGTTTTTCCACGAATAAAGAAGTCGATAAACCACAAACGATCAGTAAAAGTCACCTGGAGCACCACGGCTGATCATAAAAATAGCCGTCTTCCACCTGCCCAAGCTATGTGCCATGCACAGGCAGAGTGAACCAAGGATAACGGCATCCTGCGTTCGTCCGGCTAAAATGTCTGCCATATTGCGGCAAGACGGTATGATTTTTAAGTTTGAGAGCAGGACCCATATTCTCAGAACCACCATTTTGAGAGAATGGTTTGGGTAAAGCCTGTTGATTTCAAATAATAGATATTCAAACCCATTTTTCCTTCTCTTTTTATGACGATATTCGTTTCGCCAGAAACCAAAAACTCAATAACAAAAATCGTCTTCATCTGTTGGTCGAGGAGGATTACATCAGGTTTATTGACTCGTAATTGCCTGAGGGTGTGGAATGAGTGCCCGAGTGGTTAGAGTCAATGCTTTTCAATCATTCGGGTTATTCCGGTTGCTGATCCAATCCCAGTGATTTCAATTAATTTTTCTGATGGCCTGAGAAAGTGCTAGGAATCGCACATTAAAAGGTAAGACCTCGTTAGTCCTTGGGTCGCACAAGTTCCGACTTCTAAGGGCTGTCGTTCTTAGGGGGGCGACAACGGACTCAATATCCCCCGGAGCATAAGGCAAAACCGGTGTTCCGTTTATATCGATCGAGTGTAATAGATGGAAGCTGAACATTGGATAAGAATTCGTACGATAATTTAGTCGTACGAATCAATTATTACAAATTGAAAGGGCGTGTGAGGTTACATTGGATGAGTTCATTTCATACGATTATTTTTTGACAATTGTTGCAACTAATCGAAACCATCAATTCAAAGCATTCATGTACGTTCAGGCATTATTATAGTTGGAATTTTCTACCTTGAAAATGGCCGCGGAAATTTTTTGTAGTATTTTGTTTTTATTATGTGACAACTGATACTTTTGATCTGACGTCTGTCATCAGTCTGCATGAAGAGTGAAAAATTATTCGAAAACGGTTCAGTACATCATCATTCGATGAAATTTCAAGAAAATCAACGACAATGCATGTAAGAATTCTATTTTGAGTAACGTGTCAATTCGGAAACAGTTTCAATTGATAACCCAGGGACAGAGAGAACGCAATAGCTTTCAATCCAACAGAACAAAACAATGTTACGGAATCCTCCAGCTAAGGACAAAACATCCATAATGATTGTATATTCCATGATAAGAACTTCAAATTCCAAACTTCATTCTGTTTATAGTGATTCGAGTAAATTGCTGAAAAAAAATGTTATATGTATAAAGAATAGGTCTATGATTGGAGCATCAAAAAATAATCTATCGAATACCACACGAGAGTTCGATAAAGTAGAAAATAATTCTCCAGATTTTTTCTCAAACGTGTTGCCATTTGGCACTAGCCACTCGAGCCCTTCGGGCTCTCGTGTCTATTGCCTGTCTACAAGTTTTCGAAAAATCTGTCAAATTATTTTCACTTTATTCTCACTTTCTTGTAATATTACAACTGAAAACAGTAGTGATTATGGATTCTTTATCAAAGTTTTATTATTTTGAATCATCATCATTACTGAAATATTTTTTACTGAAACAAAAAAGAGGAAAATGGGTTGACAAGTATTTTTTATTCAAAAATAAAAAAGGGGAGTTTGGAAGGACATATGAAGAATTCAGAAGAAATAGTGAACAACTTTTCGAATACACGAGAATGGCACAATCCACATTCCACTATATATTAGAGAACATTAAGCTGAAAACACTAGAAAAATGCAAGCTAGTCTTACGAACAACTATGAAAGAAACAAAATATATCGGTCATATTGAAATCACGTACGAATTCGTAACAAATGGTCGTATATAATATAACCACAACCATGTTAATATACGCATTTGTTAACTTCCGACGATTTCTTACGAATTCGTACGAGTATTGTGAATGAATGATGGCGGACAGGACAGGTCGAGTTGTGATTTAAACTGCTCCGCATTTATTGGGAAAAATTCCTCTAAATGTTGCAAAAGCAAAGTAAATAATATGTATTATGTGTACATCAAGTGTTACCAGTTTCTTCATATAAGTACCGCTGTTTGAAGTACAAGAGGATTATTGAAGGACATAAAATCATCTGCTCTGATTGTCACACATAGATGACGATCATAAAATATGTAAGGAGATCATAAAAGAGCTAAATCAACCAGAAAGATGAATATATAAAAAAGGTAAATTCTGAAAATAAATCATTTTATCAGGATTCACTTGAAATGGAAAGTAGACAAAATCAAATTATAATTGATTATGAAAAAACCATACAACTGTTCAAAGAAGAAATAAGCAATCTCAACCAAATTATGGAAAAAAACAGAAGAAAACAAAAGCACTGAAAAAAATTTTACTAACTCATATACAAAAACAAGTAGGGAAACCGTAAATAATAATTTTGAACAGGGTGACTCAAGTAGAGAGATGGATATAAAATGTGAAACTGTTAGCACACAAACAGACAGCACTGATTATGGTGTGTATGGTGAACAGCAGAACAAAAAAGTAAAAAAGTAAAAATGATAATTTGTCGGAAGAAAGTAAATATGGGATAACCGATAGTCCAGGACTGAGTAGAAAAGAAAATCTTTATAGATTACCCTCACAGAATGAACCACAGCCTACAGGAGGAAATTGAGATATGCGAAGTAGTAGAAACTAGGAAGGATACTGGACTCGAGGACACTAGAAGTGATGTTCCTAACAGGGCCACAGATACAGCAACTCATCCGTTCCACTGAGGAAAACCTTCATATGTGGAGACCAGTATGCTTTAGGTATTAAACAAACTTGATGAAAACTATAGATACTGTAGGGGGTATTGGTATTGGTATTGGTGAGTATGGATGGTGATTGATGCGCTGCGACCTGATTAGATCTATTGTGCCCCATCTTCTTCTGCTGTCACAAGATGTTCTTGTTTACAGCAGCCCTTCAAGTCCCAATTCCTTCAGGAATTTTAGGATTTTGAGGGGGTCTGCTCGTGGTATTTCTCCCACGGTCAGCTGGTGTGATCCCAGTATATTCAATCTTTTGCGATGTACAGCGTAACACTCCATCAATATATGGTGGGGTGTTTCTGGGTGTTCCCCACATAATCTGCAGGTGCTGTCCTCCTCTAAGCCTAGCTTCCTCAGGTGTTCTTTGAGTCTGCAATGCCCCGTTAGAAATCCCGTGATTGTCTTTAGACTAATTTTGCTGAGGTTAATCAGTGTCTTTGATCTTGCTCGGTTGAAATTTCCGAGGAGATCTTTGGCCTGCCTCAGCCCTGGAAGTCTTAGCCAGTATGTTGCTCTCATTGCTTCTTCAGCTTTATTGAGTTCTTCTCGGAAGTAATATTTTCCAAGTCCGCAGAATGGTTCTGGCCCGATCAGTGGCGTTGCTGCGCCTTTCCGTGCCAGGGTATCTGCTTGTTCGTTGCCCTCTACTCCGGCGTGCCCTGGCACCCAGAGGAGGGTCACCTTATTGTTCCTGCCCAGATCATTAAGTTTGTCTAGGCATTCCCAAACCATCTTCGAGTTGATGTTGCAGGAGCTCAACGCTTTGATGGCTGCTTGACTATCGGAGAGGATCACGATTTCCTGGTTCCGGTATTTCCTATTGAGGTTGAACTGGATGCACCTTTCTATGGCGTGAATTTCCGCTTGGAAAATGCTGGGGAACTGGCCCATGGGTTCAGAGTATTTGGTGCGAGGCCCAAAGACCCCTGCTCCAGTTCCTTCGGGAGTTTTGGACCCGTCCGTATACCATGTTAAGGTATTCTTCCCCAGTGCTCGAATCGATTCTATGTTCCATTCTCGCTTGGTGTTTAGTTCCGTTCGAAAAAGTTTCTCGAAACTAAATTTCTTGGTAATTTCGTCAGTTGGGAGGTCGGCAAGGTGTGCACAGTTGGTAGGGGTTAAGCCCCTCGCGCCGTGTGCTGTCCCTATGAGTCCGACTTTAGCCAACCTGAGGTTTGCCTCCCAAGCAGTTCTCTTCACCATTATGTGGAGAGGAGTGAGGTCCAGAATGACCTCTATTGCTGCTGTTGGAGTCGACCTCATTGCTCCTGTTATACAAAGACATGCTAGTCTTTGCACTTTTTCCAAGATCTTCTTTGTTGTGGCGAGTTCGGTTCTGCCTTGCCATGCTACTGCCCCGTAGGTGATCATAGGTCTCACTATCATGGTGTACATCCATCGCAGTACTGATGGGTTACATCCCCATGTTTTTCCTGCAATGTTCCTGCACACCATCAGTGATGATTTTGCCTTATTAGCGATCTTTTCTACGTGTCTGTTCCAGAGTAGTTTTGAGTCTAGAGTAAGTCCTAGATACTTCACCTCTTGCTGCCATTCTAAGTCTGCTCCGTCGAGGCGAACAGTCCTTAGGTGCTGAACCTTTGTTCTTCTAGTGAATGGTACTACTGTGGTTTTTGATGAGTTAATTCTCAGCCCCACAGAGAGGCACCATCTTCTGGTTGTCTCTAGCTCTCTTTCTATGAGATCGCAGAGGGTTCCTTCGAATTTGCCTTTGGCCATGATGACTATGTCGTCCGCATATCCAAGGCAAGTGACTCCGCTCCCGGTCAGTGTTCCGAGTAGTTCGTCTACTACGAGACTCCACATCAGAGGTGATAGTACCCCTCCTTGTGGGCACCCCCTGTTTGTGCTGATCCGAAAGCTGCTCTCACCCACTTTCGTTTCAGCTGTTCTTGTGGCCAGCATTTGGCACATCCATCTGGATGTGGTTCTGTCCACTCCCTTGTTCATTAGGGCCCTCTTTATTGCTTCATGAGAGGTGTTGTCGAATGCCCCCTCTATGTCTAAGAAGGCGCAAATGGCCATTTCTTTGTGCTCAAGTGATCTCTGGATGCTTTCGGTAAGCACGTACAGAGCGGTTTCCGTTGATCTGCCCGCCCTATATGCATGCTGCCCGGAGTGCAATGGCACTCTCTCCAGTATCTCAGTTCTGATGTAGTTGTCTACCGTCTTCTCCACTGTCTTCAGTAAGAAGGATGAGAGACAGATTGGTCTGAATGACTTCGGGAGGGTAGGGTCCTTCTTTCCCACTTTGGGAATGAAGGTTACCCGTGCTCTTCTCCAGTTGTTCGGTATGTACCCGAGTGCCAGACTAAATCTGGCTGCTTTAATGATGTACGGCAGTAGTTCCGTTTGCCCTTTTTGTAGAAGAGCCGGAAATATACCGTCAACTCCTGGTGACTTGAATGGTTGGAAGGATTCAATTGCCCATTTCACTCTTTGGGGAGTGCATATGGTCTTTGCTACTTCCCAGTCTTCTCGTTTGGCTCTGCCTGGTTCTTCCAGTGATCTGTCGGATTCAAATGGTATGCTGCCTGGAAAGTGCGTCTCCAGTAAGAGGAGAGCTCGTTGCTCTTCATCCTCTGTATAGCTACCATCTGTTCTTCTGAGTGACATAGGTCCTTGCTCTCTGCCCCTCGCCATGGTTTTATATAACCTGGATGCTGCAGGGCTTGATGTGATTGTCTCACAAAAGCTCCTGAAGCTGTTCCTCTTGGCTTTCCTTATTTCTTTATTATATTTTGTCAGCCTTTCGGTGTATCCCTGCCAATCTCCGCCCCGCTTGGCTTTGTTAAATAGCCAGCGGACTTCGGATCTCAGATTTGACAGGTGTTCGTTCCACCAAATGGTTCCACTGTGGGATTTCTTTTCTTTTATGGGGCAACTGGATTCGTATGCATCCATAATTGCCCCGTTTACCGCCTCTAGGGTCTGCTCAAATTCGACGTGACTGTTGCCGTTGAACTTGATCTGTTCTAGGTTACATTTTAGATTGGTGGTGTATTTTTCCCAATCTGTGTTTCTAGGGTTTCTGGTGAAGGTTGTTTGTGTCTCAAGCCCTTCCACGTTGAACATAATGATTCTATGGTCTGAAAGAGAGGGTTCTTCTGAGACCCTCCAGTTCCTTACCATTCTACTGATGCTCGGGCTGCCGAGCGTTAAATCTAATACTTCTTGCCTAGCCCTAGTTACAAAGGTGGGGACACATCCCACATTGAGTACATTTAGGTTAGCCGCGAGTATGAATTCTAGCAATTGCTCACCTCTTTGATTGGTGTCCGTGCTGCCCCAGATGGTGTTGTGCGCGTTGGCGTCGCAGCCCAGCAGGAGGGGTAGATTGCTCCTACTGCAGTAGTCGGATAGCCTCTGTACTTCTTCTGGTGGTGTTTGCCCATCTCCAGCGAAGTATCCTGAGGCTATTACTATGTCGAGGAGTGAGTGCTTTGTGCGGATCTTAGCCCGAACCGGCACTAAGTCCCTCGTCATGAATTCTGAAAGACAAATATAATTAATATTATTTCTGATCAGTATGCAAGCTCTGGGGTTGTCACTTCTGACATCCCAGATCACCATACCTTCTTTGTTCGGCAGTCCTCTGATCTGCCCCCTGTTGACCCAAGGTTCTTGGATCAACACAACTCCCAAGTTTGTCCCGGCGAACACCCTCGATAAGGCGGCAGATGCCCCCTTAGCGTGATGAGCGTTCACCTGGGCAACCTTGACGTGGGTAGCCATTGCTACACGTGAGTTGGAGTGCTTGCCTCCTCATCATCCAGCAGCATTTGCTCTTCTTCGCTGGGAGTCACCGTGGTGTCCTGGTCCACGCTCCCAGTCGATTCTGTTTCGCCTGCTGGGTCTTCTACAGCCCCAGGGTCCGGTGTCTTGCCCGCCTCTTCTTCCTCCTTCTTCTTGCTTGAGTCCTTGCGGAGGCCATGAACGGGGATTTTCCCGAACCTGAAGAAAATGGTGTATCCCATTTTTCTGATGGCCTCGCAGGACTCGTCGTCAATGCCAATGTTTAGTAACTGGCCGTTGCCTTCTTTCTTACTTCCCAGTACTTTCCACAACTGGGTGTGAAGCCCCATGTTTTGTGTACTTACCAGGGCTAGCAACTTCTCCGTTTCAAAGTTCGAGCTCCTGGGAAAGAACACAGTGATGGCGTGCGCCCTTGGGATGTCCTCTCCCACGCACGCCATCAGCTCTGTACCCCTCCAGTTGCTCAGACTGGGGGCATTTGCCCTCAGCCAGTCTGCCGTCTCTTGGGTGACACAGTCTACCACAAGCGTGCTTGGGCGAAAGTGGATTCCTCCAAACTGGAGTTTACACTCTGCACCCAGCACCATCTCCTGCACAATGGCGTCTTCAAGTGCTGTGAGTTGCTCAGCACTCAGCGTCTCCCGTGGATAGTTTTTGGGGAGGACTGCAACTTTTATCATGCTCACTGCTTCAGCATAGCTGGTGGCTTGCCCAGTTTGCTTAGCAGTGGCGGTGCTGCTTCCCGCTTCAGTCTTCCTCCTCTTAACATTCGGACGTTGAGGGGGTGTTTGGGTTTTGGGGCCCCTCTTCTCCGTCTGTTGTGGAGGTTGCTCCTGAGGCCTTTTCCTCTCGACGGCTTTCCTTCTTGCTTCCTCAGGTGTCAGGCCCTGTTCAAGGAAGCGAAGGTACCATCTTACTCCTGCCCCGCTAAGACCTCTTCTTAGCGGATCATCGATGCCTCCAGGCTTGCCTGGAGGTGGCAGATCTTGTTTCCTCCGATTTTTCTTGGGAGGTTTCTTATGGGAAGTACCTTTGCCGGATGCTTGCTCCGAAGGTTTTTCCTCCTTTTTCTTTTTCGCTCCCTCTGCTTCCCGAGGTGATTTCGGTGAGTGGGAGCTGCCAGGACGCTCTTGAGCATCCTGGGTTGCGGTGAATTCCCGCGATTCATTTTTAGTTTTTTTCTTATCCATGTTGGTCCCACGAATAGCTAGGGAACTAGGAGTCGACCACGCCGGAGCCCCGCACGGCGTGGCAAGGCTGGTACTCGTGCAGGTCGCCTGGTATGCACGAGGCTCCGTTCAAGGCGGTGCTCTCCCACCGCCATGCATCCATGGGCACGGGTCGCGTGACACCTTGGATTGGAGGGTTGCTCAGCGCCACCTTATTTTATTCGGTGGTAACCTACGACGTGCCTGTGGGTCGCACAGTGCACGCCGCAGGCCGTCCGGCTATCCGTCACCTGCCGACGCTGCTAGTAGCCACCCAAGCCCTGTAGGGGGTATGATACACGTTTAAATTAACCACCCAAAATATTTCGCCATTACTAGATTTGGCAACAGCTGAGTCCTTGCAGGTGGCCGTTACACTAATATCAGTTTGTATTCGTTAGGCGCAAAGGTAACTTGTCGGTGACAAAAAATCGTAATTGGGTGAATATTTTGAACATTTTGTAAAGGTAAGTGTTAATCTTTTGCAGACAACTGTTTCAGAATATCATGTTTAATCAATATATATGTGATAATATATAGATTTAGCTTTAATTTATGACATGATTCACATTCGCAATATAATTAGAGTTTTCCTAATACGAAGTTTTGTAAAATATTCCACATAAAGGAGGCTTGATACATGTTATGTGGGAGAGACCTGATACATGTATCATGCCTCCTGTAATAGTGGCATTTAAACAATAATATATTCCTTATCACTTCAGAACAGTATCATCGCCTGAAATAGCTCTTTCACTCACTGAAGAGCATACTCAGAGGGAACGTACACCAGAAGTAGAAGCACTTGTTGAACATTACTCATCAGAACTAATACCATCAACTTTAGATCATACAAACCATACACAGGAATCTGATTTTGGACAGATTACGCATGAGAGGACACTTGAGGACATACGACCACTTCCTCAGGCCCCGCCAAGAAAACAGTACAAGCTCAAACATGAAACCAACAAAAACTAAAATTCTAACTGACACACCTAACATGGAGGAAATTGAAAGAATGCATGAAAAAACGCAGGAATAGAAACAGGGGGCGCAAAATTAAAATAACGTTAAAAGAAAAATTATGGACGATTCAGTAAATAAGACAAAAAACAAAGGTAAAGTGAACAAGTAACAAAAGAATATTTGAATGGAATAGCGACCGTTGAATATGATTTCAGGTGTTGAATTAGCGGGAATTCGGTCGAAATGTTGAAGAAAACCAATTATTAAATTGTCGACGTTTCGAAACTTTAGTTTCATCTTCAGGACACTGAAGTATAAACAAGAACATACATATTAAAATGCTACTATGATTCTTTATGATTAAAAAATTAGTATATACAGACAGAACAAATACACATAAAGAAAAAGCACCGTTGAACATCAAATATTTCAAATTACCGCATGTAGCAGGCTTGACACCTCAACTAAGCAAGGTTTTGGAAAATGAGAATCTAAAAGTCACTATTATAACCGATTAGTACCATAAACCATCATGCTCTGAAAGATTTATTAACTACCACTCCGCTCATCCAATGACACATAAAATAAACATTATTACTAACCTCAAACACAGAGCTAAACAACTAGGCACATAAGAGTTTCAAAAAACAAAACCTAAAACTTATTGAAACGAAGCTACTTAAGAATAGCTACCCTAAGTCTTTGATTAAAAAATTAATATATACAGACAGAACAAATACACATAAAGAAAAAGCACCGTTGAACATCAAATATTTCAAATTACCGCATGTAGAAGGCCTGACACCTCAACTAAGCAAGGTTTTGGAAAATGAGAATCTAAAAGTCAGCATGAAATGTGAAAACACATTTAAAAAGTATTTTTTCACGAGGCTCAAAACCAAAACACCAATAGACCTTAAATCCAATATCATTTACAAAATACCATGGGCTGAGTGTGAAAAAGTGTATATAAGACAAACAGGAATGTATCTACAACAAAGGATGACTGAACACAGCAGAGACTGTAAAAATATACACAATCCGCTGGAAACAATGAAAAATCCCACTAGCCTGGCAGAACATTGCAAGTCATCACTCCATACTTTTGACTTCAAATCTGTTAGTATTTTAGGACAACAGATAATATTGAAAAAAATACAATTGAACGAAATGATTGAAATAACAAAACATGGAACAAAATGTGTTAACAAAAGATCAGATATTGAAAATTTAAACAACTCATACTTCAATATAATAGGTAAAATCAAACATTGATTCCGAATCATTAGCAGACAACTTTTTCCAATCCCGACAGTCATTTCGTTCACGAGCCTTTTTTACAATATAAAGAAACGATTCAACGACAGTTCAGTTTGTTCATATCTTCGATTGTGTATGTGTCAAAGTCTTTCATGAACCTGTATATTTATTTATACTTTATGTCGAATCTATTCATTTCACCCTTTTTAAACCCGGAAAGCCACCCTAAGAGCCGGATTTTCAATGTACTTTAACTTCGAGCTAAATTTAACTCATGATTAGAATGTGAGTCAATTCCTTCATTTAGCAAATGTCATATTCATTCTAAACACGAGTCAAAAACCGGGAGTCAAAGTACGCTAGCAAGACATTGATAAACTGGCCCTAAATGTAAGTAATGTTGTTTGCTGTAAAGTGTCCGAAACGTTTTATTTTTCAACGATTGTTATTTTACACAATATATTTTATTTCAATCAAAATCACCTTTTATAATAGCATTTTAATATGTATGTTCTTGTTTATACTTCAGTGTCCTGAAGATGAAACAATAAAGTTTCGAAACGTCGACAATTTAATAATTGGTTTTTTTCAACATTTCGACCGAATTCCCGCTAATTCAACACCTGATAACAAAAGAATATTTTTGACTAAGATTCTGACACATCGGAGGAGCCAAAATTCGACGGATCATCTGATAAATAGAAGAAGAAAATTTTTGTTGCAGGAGTAGTAAATGTAAATGATTTTGTGCTAATACGATTTGCCAAGGCGTACAAAAAGTCGAGGATGAATATTTTATAAATTTTATGCGTCGCAAAATCCTGCTTTCCATTTTGTATATCCTGATGTAGAAGATGAATTTTTTGGAGGACGTCATTAACTACCAGATCTTCAAAAAAGTTGAGATTTCCCATTAATTTTTCAAAATACAATAATGTAAAAGTTTTGCATAGTGGTTTGTAATGTTTTCAAGAATAAAAAATGTTTTGTGAATAATTTTTCGGGCTTACTCCCGTTACCCTTACCCAAAACAATTTAAATATCTAAATGATTTAGATTATCCAAAATTTAAAAGTTTTAGAGGTAAAAGCTGCTCTAAATAAAGTAATGTCTATAAAAACTGTAAAAACCTAGTCACGTATCAAAGCTTCCATATATTGTCTCAAAGCTATGGGAGAACTGATACACTTTGCATATGTTAGTAAAACAGTTCATAACTCAATGCACATTCTAAACTGACATCTGTTAAGTATCCGAAATTGACTGCAACTTCTTCAGTTGTGTGAGAACCCATTTAGAGAATTTGCACGATGAATATTTTTTTTATTATTTTGGATGGAGTGTTGTGTGTTTCAAGCCTCCCTAGCCTCCCTACACATGAAAATATTAATATTGCCGAAACTATAGATTATGGTAGGGACGACTTAATAGTGATTATTTTCAATACAAAAAATGTTAGCAATAGTCGCACTCTATATCAACTCTTAAAAAATGCACTGGGGCTAGCAATTCCACCAACCTCATCATGGTAGTAGAATGTCATTCTCCCGATGACAGAAACATTATTAGGGTCATTCACAATCGGATCAAATACTTCAAATAAAATAATAATAACTGTTCTCTAACTCTTTTAACAGGCCGAGAAGGTAGTAAAATTGAAGTACTCACTGAAAAATTGAAATGTGCCTTGTCACATTTTTCAAGTTACAATCATAAATTCACATTGAAAACTGTTAATAGAATGGAAATTACTGAAAATGAAACAATGCAGTTTTTCGAGGGGAGGTCTGCAATTGATTTTTCGAATAAAACCCCAACTAAACATTTCTGTAACTTAGAATATGATGTCGAACAAAATAATTCATTGATTTTATTAAATATTCAATCAGTTCGCAATAAAATTGATGAGCTTTCAATTGTCTTAGCAGATGAGAACTTTCCAACTTTTTTATTGCTGACTGAACATTGGTTAAAACAGGATGAACCATGTTTCATTCCTAATTACCTCCTAGTGTCCAAATTCGGTCGTAAACAAATGTTGCATGGTGGAACAATGATCATGATACATGAAAAAATGTCGGGTAATTATCCGTTAGTTAATGTTCACAAGTATGATGAAATTCTAGTTGAAGGGAAATTCTAATTCTCGATAGCTCACAATAAAAATAATTATTTGTATATAGTATGTATTTATAGGGCACCTTCAGGCTTAACCAGTAGTATAAGTACATTTTTAGACAGGCTGGAAAATCTCCTATAATGTCTACCTGTTAAATCAAAAATTATTCTTACAGGGGACTTCAACATAGACCTTTCCGGAGACAGTGAATCTCATGAATGCCTCCACAATTTATTCACAAGTTTTAATTTAAAAATAAATATTGACGAGCCCAATTGAATCACTTCTACGGTTATTGATTATGTTTGTTCAAATTTTAATGAAGATGTATCCACTACAACAATTATTCCTGCAGGCCTATCTGATCACGAAGCAATTCATTTAAAATTTTCCCTTGAAAGAATTAAATTTGTGATAAATTTAGAGAGGGTAGAATCTTCAGTGAAAATAAATATCACAAATTCAAGCTGTTATGTGATCGAACCAATTGGAATGATATAACAGATACTGCTGATCCTGTTACTACTTTCCAAATGAAGCTTTTGGTAAATATTCTAATAAATGTAGAAGCATTTATAGAAACCTGATAAAACTGGCTAAAAATAAGCATTACGCAGAAAGAATTGAGGTATCAAAAAATAAACCTAGAGAGAAATGGGCCATAATAAATGAACTACGGGGAAAATCAAATGTATTACCAGCAGAGATAAATATTGAACTTTACACATTAAACGACTTCTGCTGTTAAATAGCTGCAAATATGACAGCAAATTCCACCTTTCAAAGTAATCCCTTAAGCTATCTGGATGAATCTCACTGTAATACAGATTTCATGTCAACTCCTACAAATGTCTATGAAATCAAGCAGACTCTTAATGAAATAAAAAATGATAAAGCAGCAGGATTGGATGGTATAACAAAGAGACTTCTGAAAAATCTGCCGTTTAAAGTGTTATCTGTGTTAGCAGAATGACGGAGAATCAATAGCGGCTGTCTTTTGTGATTTTAGAAAAGCCTTCGATTGTGTTAATCACCTGGAAAATAGAAGACAAATAGTGAAAGTTGGAAATATATACTCAAATCCTTCTGATATATCTATTACGGAGTACCTCAAGGATCAGTTCTGGGACCCATCCTGTTCCTATTATACCTGAACGATTTACCTACACTTGATATTGAGGGACATTTCACAATATTTGCAGATGATACCACACTATTGTGGCATGAAAAAAACATTGAAAACCTAACCTGTTTTAATACAGACAAAAACAAAATTGAGATTAGACAATTTAGAAGTAGATGGCTATAAGATCGAAGAAACAGAATGTACTAGATTTCTTGGTCTGCACATTGACAACAAATTAAAATTCGCGAAGATCACGTCAAAACATGTACGACATGATATTCGCTGCCACTATAAACACTTTCATTGAAATACAGGCGTTTGTTTGTTCCGACGAATCCATCAGAACTCGTCAAAACAAATTTTTGTCAGAACATGCTTCCACTGTATTCGAGGCTACGGATACTATGCATGCGAATTCGGACGAATATTTGATCGCACGAATACGTCCAAAATCCTCGTCAGAACAAGGCGGCTACACTGTGTGCGTTTGCCGATATTCCGATAGTCAGTACGTTTCTGCGGCCATGCAAAAATGGACTAATGATGAGTTTAATTTTCTTGAAATTCCGTTAATGAAGTTATTGTTGAATTTTGACCACGATCGGAAATGCCTTTCTCTTTACGAAGTAGAAGAATGAGGCGAATATATAACAGAAAACAGCTACCTACCTCCCCGGACATCGAATTTAATATGTCATCCATTTCTGCAATGTTCCTGAAGCAGGACATATTGTAAGTGCTGATTGTAATAAAGCCATTAAATATGATCCTTCATACAGTTGGAACTGACCACCTGCATAAATGCATGTTTCAAGTTTTTTTCTCTAGGGTAAATCAGATAAAAAAATTAACGATAATATTCAAAAGCCTGATAGTAGTACTTACAAGTCATGCAGTCGCAGCGCCAACCGCGAGGAAAAACAAACAGCATTTCTCGGTATATCACATACTCCCGGAAGAGTGAATGCAATAAATAATGGAATAGAGTTCGAGAAGTATGTACACGGAGAGGTATCAATTAAATGAAAAGAAATATTTTGATTGACGGTTGAAAATACCGTGCTCAGTTCAGTAGTCGAAATTATTTCTCCTCATTTATTTGATATCTCTCCGGCGTGTACACACATTTCTCGAATTTTGTTCGATTTATTTCATTCACTCTTCCTGGAGTACGCTGCATCTCACTTATTTTAAGTCGCGACTTCATTCATAGGGGAATTCTAAAAGGCTTTTGAATGTAGTCGTTCATATTTAGTTTGACTGACCCTATCACTGATTACAGGAAAAAACTCGAAATATGCATGTATGCAGGTGCTCATTTCCATACAATTGAAGGATACAATTCAATAGCTTCATTACAATCGGCACTTGCACAAATGGATGACAGATTTTATCCAATGTCCATATGGGGAAGCAGTTGTATTCTCTCAGATAATTGCTTCAATTTTCCACTTTGTGGAAATGTGTGAGGGGTATTTTTGACCGTAGTGTGAATTATTTTTTTTTCATTTATTTGATACCTCTCCGTATACACACTTGTCGAACTATGCATGCGAATTCGGACGAAAATCTTTTCGTACGAGTTCTGATGAATTCGTCGAACAAATAAACGCCTGTTTTTCAATGAAAGGTTTTATAGTAGCAGCGAATATCACGTCAGAACATGTACGACGGGATATTCGCTGCCACTGTGAATACTTTCATTGAAAAACAGGCGTTAGTTTGTTCTGACGAGTTCTGATGAACTCGTGGGAACAAACAAACCAGAAACGTCAGAACACGCATCCACTGTATCCGAAGCCTTATTTGAACACACAAATGATTCTGACGACGTCGTGCATATTCTGACGTGATAATCGCTGCAAATGTAAACACTCGCATTGAAAAACAGGCTTTTGATTTTTCGGACGGATTCATTAGAACTCGTCAGAACACATTTTCGTCAGAAAACGCATCCACTGTAACCGTAGCCTAAGCTCGACAGACTGTTCAGCTTATTATTATTATATTATAGTTGGTGGCTTGGAGGCGAGGCAGCAGCAGCTCCATAATCTCCCTGGCTGCGCCACGGTGTAGGATGACTAAAATTATAAAATTCTTGTATCATATTGTCACAATAATTGCTTAAGAAAGTGTTTTCATACACCTAGTCCGTTCGAGGAATCCGGATAGCAACACTTGATAAAGTACGAAAGCATCTCCTACTTGTTATTACTAACAGACGATTTCACTAAAGCTAGGAAATACTTACATCGGATTTAGGAATTCCTTAATCCGATTTAAATATTGAACTTCAGGAATTGGTTATTGAAATCGGCTGTAAGTGTACTCCTCAGCTTACTTCTCTCACGACGTTTCTTCTATCATTCAACCAATTCCCTATCCAGTGAGTTTTGACATTACTCAAAATCGATTGATTTATAAAAGAATGGTTGAAATTATATATGGAATCTTCTGGATTGATTGATTATGTCCATGCATAGAAATGGATTTATTATTATGATACATTCTATTTTGTGTGCGTAGTGAACATTATCTAATGTCAACTTGGAAAACAGCTTGAGCTGAACTTTACTTATATGTTTCTGTACATTTTTATATTGACAGAAAAAGTCAATTACAATGATAATTAAAATTTTTTTCTTCAAGGAATATTCTGTCAGGCTCATTTTTCGAAGCGTCTATATGGTTGAAGAACATTCTGGTATCGTTTTCCCGAACTGCCACATTTCAAATTCGTGCGGTTGGTTAATGATTATTAGGTTCGAGAATCACGTGCCACGAGGAGGCGAAGTGAGCCATGAATGATGGCCTTCGGCATTCACACGGTTAATATTTCTACCTCTTGTATTGGGGCAGGCCGGTATAATGTTTAGATCCTTCATAGCATGCACAACACAAACACATAGAATGTAATCTAGAACAGGATGGCTTGGTACAATGGTTTTGAGGTTTTAGTTCTCGGAACGAATATAGCAGCGTTGCAGTCGCCGTTCCTACGTAGAAGTCAAGATGTCGATATATTGTTTATTTGTTATTGTTATTGTATTGTGAACGATACCCGATCTCCAGATAGAGAAATGGAACTATTCAAAGTTTGGCTTGAGAAAGAGTAGAATCCACTTCTACAAACAAAATCGATTTACCAAATTCACAAAATATATGTTATATGTGAAATGTGCATCGAAGATGAATTCAAGGTAGTTATAGCCACCGAGGACTTACCAAAGGCGCATTTCCTACTATATTACTGCCAGGAGAGTCAGATGAGTCACAGATTTTCAGTTCAGTTTTCAGTATCACATTTTTATTAGTTTTTCGTAGTTAGTTTTAGAACATTTATAACTTGTTACTCTACATTATATCAGCCTTTTCATGAGAGCTCCAAACAATCAACAGAATGAATGGGTATTCCTTTTTATATAGAATTGAAATTAATTAAAAAATTTATCATTGAAAGATACATCTATATAGAAAACATGTCCAATAACTGTTGTGAAGTTTTTGTTCGATTGTACTGGTTCTAATTGTTTAAATGACTCTCACATGTTGGGGATGTTCGTGTTCGATGGTATAGGTCCTAAATGATGAAACGACTCCTTTTATTTTTTTCGACGTAGATATTTTTATATGATTGCAGCTTCAATCGGTTTACAAAAAAAACAACTACCGAAACAAGCGTTCCTCTACAAACTTTCATATACAAAGTGAACTTTTAACAATAACTAAAAATATAAAACTGGCCTTATTATTCGAGATCTACTTGATAATTTTTTCCAGAATCTTCCCCAAATTGGTCTGATGACAAAAGTCCAATTCCACTCAAGAAGGCAGGAAATGATAGTGAGCTATGCATTTATGTTCGATAATATTGCACAAATTCCGACATGCAATTCGAGGTCGAATGAACTATCTGTTAAAAAAGTTATTCTGTTAAGTGAATGAGTTTCACATTTTCAGGTAGTGAAGTACGAGAAACAATAACTTCTGTCAGTGGATGCATCATCTGAGACTATGTTGCATCTACTTTTGGTGTAAGAAGGTGAAATTCATTCAGTTTGTAAAGGAACCCACTTATTCAACCAGGATATATCCTAAGAAACTTAAAATTGTTCAAAAAATTGTTTTTTTCTGTTAACCAGCTGTCGTCTCCCTACAAAGGACAGCACTCAAAAGTCGAAAGTTATGCGAGCCAAGTATTAACGAAGTCTCACCTTTTAACATGCGATTCTTAGCACGAGACCGTGGATGCTTTTCTCGACTATTCGCATTGAAAACGTGTTATTATATCATCACATTCTAATGTTCTCTACATGTCGTTGCTATCAGTAACTTTGAATGTAAAGATACGAGAACTCGTTAATATTGCGAACGGTCAAGCATAGCACCCCTGTGACCATCCTTGGAATCGATCCCAGGCCCCTGAGGGAGAGAGACAAGCGCTCTACCATCACGACCACTAAGGCCCACTTTCCACACATTAAATATTTTTGAAAAGTCGTATAGGAAATAAACTTTACCATGCACATGGAAAGTAGTTTTCTTTTAATTCAAGCTGAAACAGATTCTTCTAAATGTTACAAGAGTGCTGTGAAGAGCTAGGAAGTGTATGTGCTTTTCTATGAGCAAGAGAAAAAAGCTCACCAAATTCCACCTATGATTGTCTTTTTTCAATGGTATTTGGTTATAGTTTCATTGATATTTTATTGTTATAGAGACACGTTTTTTTAATCACCGAGGGCTCCACCATACCAACTTCCCTCTGATAAAAATATAAGGACGAAGTTGTTGGATTACCGGTGAATGAAAAAACATCTCCTATTCCATTGAGTATAGTAGTTATTCTGTCAATTAATCAAAAGTTTTAATACAATGTTTGCAGTAAGAGGAAAGCAGTTATTGGGAAATATATACTTGCCCCATTTTTCCTATAGTTAGTGGCCACCTTAAAGTATGGAAAAAATTTTACTAATTGACTTTTCCGATTTTTTTTTCTTGATGAAAATCATTGCATCTATTGAAATTTTCTCAAATTATGCTTGTCGTTATTGTTCACAGTCCAAAATACAAGATTTCATACTCCTGACTTAATTCATGTTTATCTGCCCTGTATAGTAAATTTGAAATTTTTGGAAAATATATTGTCATAACCTGAGAATATTTTTATGGAACGAAATATTCTGAAAACTTTTTGATTGAAAATTTTCCATATGGTGCGTATTTATGATAGGCACAATATTGTTGGTAAGCTAAAGCGGCTAATGGAATTTTTGAACGTCTCGCCCCTTTTTATATGATTACAGCTTTAGCCTTTAGCCATGAGATGGAACCACCAAACCTCTAAAGTAGATTCCTACATGGAAGAATCAAACGCCAATAGTTCTCGGAACGGATAAATATAGCGCTAGAAACTGTGGCCCAGACTACAACACGTCAGATTCCATTCTAAGTGTAAGTGTTCTGTGATTGCTTGCCCATTAATTCACAAAGGATACCCATGATCAGAACAACTATTTTAAAAGAATTGTTTGGGTAAAGCTTGTGGAGTTCAAAAGTGTGAATTTCAATATCTTGTCTGTTTCTACTCGTCTTTTTGGAAAAGGAATATATCAGGCTTATATGCTTCTCTTTGAGTAGTTCGAATAGATTACACCACTCCTCATTTTCCACAACGGACTTCCCCGGAGTATAACAAATAGATTGATATACAATTTATTTCACAATACAAATACAGTAAGTTTACATTATGGGAATCGACTGAGTTTTGATCGCCAATATAATATTTGTCTAATGAAGAGCTTAGAAACTGGTGGACATTATGAATGTCGAGATTTTTGAAATAACTCATACCCTACTTTCGAGCCTAAAAATTATAGCGGCTTGCCGTATTACGGCAAAATTTCTATTCGTACGAATGCAGAAGGCTTCTGTCCTTGGATCACTTTGGCATATCAGGGCATATGATTCCTAATAACCACATGCTTATTACATCAACACACATACTCTTGAGTTTACACCTATGTGACAAAATCATGTTAAGAAGGCCCGAGTCATTAAGGGAGACGATAAAATTCAAAATCACTTTTAAATTCCATATTTTTTTACTCCCGATAATTTTTTTAGCACGCTGTACAAATCACATATAATTGAAAACATTCCGAATATTTTCATCTCTGAATTCTGTTAAACTGGATTTTCTGTACCTTAAAAATGTAATGATGCATATAAAACCGAAGCCGGATGATTATCGATTCCATGTTTACCTCCCAAGAGAGGAATATAAAAAGCCTTATACATCAAAATTCATTCCATTAGAGCATCAAAGGACATTATTTATTGGAAACGTTGCAAAGGCAAGGAAATTATATTTGCGTTATAGAATGAATAGGCCAAGGATTTCTTTTGAAGGATAGGTACCTGATTTTCCAAATATAACTTAACGATGCCCTTACGGGACGGTGTGGCTTTCTATCGAAATGAAAACAAATGATCCGGCATATGGAAATTGTAATTTGGGGTCGACTGAGTTTGTTTATTTTTTGCAATCGATGCGGAAAATCGGTGGAATATAGATTGAAAAAATAATGAATTGATCCGATATGCTGATGATGATAATGTTATTCTTCAACCTATCGATTTTTTTCTTCCACAATCATCTAAACTGTATCAACCTGTTACACTCTTAATGTGCATTTTGAATGTTTTTACTCAATTGTACTATACTTTTGGTCCATTCTAGATCGAAACAGCGAAACCAAAAATTTTTTTTTCGAAGATAGTATTCAACGAGTTGATCATTTTCCCATTCATTGATGGGGTTTGATTAAAATATAAACTACCTCAAAAATTTGTTGGATACGGAGTTACAAAAAACACACCGGTTGGTAAATTGCTACCCCTAAGTGATGCCCCAAATTTTTCCGCTGTTTCCTGAAATTCAACAATTGAATCCACTGTGGATATACAACTAATTTTGGATTTACTGAAGTATCCTATTATCAAAACTTGCATTTAGCATAATAATCAACAGTGAAATTCCATATGAGTTATGCCCGCACTTATTCAATTTCAAATATCCAAAAACTTTTTTTTTTTCAAAAAGAGCAAACACTCTAGCTGCGCACCCGTGTCACTGTTCTTCCGTGTTCTATAATAATATGGCTTACAATCACTCAAACTATAACCGCTGTTAATTGTATCGCTTTGTGTAATATTTTTCTTGTTCTATTGATTCTATTTGATTTTCTCAAAGCCATCTTTTATCGTTTTTCTTTAGTTTTTCCATTTGTTGGGTGCAGTGGTTGCGAATGTTTGCGATTTCTGGCAACTTCATGTTATCTACTGTTGTGATTATGTAGAATTGTAAATAATTCTTCGACTTTCTCACGTGTCTTCGCTAACTTCCAGTTTTCCTGTAACGTGGACCTGTAAATCTTTGTGAAGGTTACTGCTTTTGGTGTCGTTTGTTACAGAAATTTTTTTGAATTTTCATCCTTACAGGTAGCGTGATCTATTTATGATTTGGCATTATGATAAGTGATTTGCTTTTGTTTATTGGTAATTTCTGATAATTGTGTAATTATTTTTTTCTAAATATTCTTTTTCTAGTTCGGCCACTTTATTAGATTGATGGTATCTTCTAGATCTCAAATCATTTTGTAACTGTCTGCCACAAAATAATTTAACCTACTTTATCAGAGAATTGACAAAATGAATAGATAATCAATCAAACCAATCTAGAGAATATATCTTTCAAAGCTAAACTAGTAACATTACTAGTTGATATTGAAAAATGTATATATTCACGGATATTTTTCAATAAGAGTCTTTTATCAAAAAATATTGTTAATTAATATTGTCTGCATTGTCGACAGCCAGCAGTACTCAAAGTTTTATGGGAACTTTGGAGTATATTTGGTCTAATCTAAAGGAACCACTGTAGAGTTTTGTGAGGCAGTGTTTTATGATACTCGACGAAATTATGACACGGTCGCTATAACAAAAGTACCTATGAATTATTTTTTGAAACTAATTGTTATAAAAATGCACTTAATTCTGTTCTTCTAATTTATTCAGACTTATATATGTTTTGAAACCAAATATAGTATTTTATGTCATTACCACTAAGCCAACTCTGTATTGTCTATTTACTGTTGAACTTATTGAAGTAATTAACTGAAAAATAGGTCCCGTTTCTGCATTCATACTCACCAGTAGACTTGTTTTGGATCATTCTCCGGAAACAATGAAAGAGTTCGCTATTATTCAAAACAGGTCGGAAGAATCGATTACTCATCCCGCTGTCATCTAATCCTCTAGCGCCATTCTAGATAATGTCATGCACTGTTTACGAACACGATTTATACCAGCAAGCGTTCAGGTCAGACTCCAGTATTGTTACATAGCCCTCTTCTCAGAGATATCTCGTCATAAAATGCCATCCTTGCAGTGTATCATCATCTGCAAGATTCCCATATTCGTATCATTGAGTTCGATGGAAATTACACTTCACAGTCTTCATGTTCGATTGTGGAAGATGATAACAGCACACAAAAATGTAGTTGCCACTGGGTCTGATATGGTCTCCAATATACTTATCATAACCTTTGAATCCAGGACGTCAATCCCTCATTAATATTTTGGTATTGCCAGGTCTGAAGGATTCCGGTTCCCCATCTTAACCCTCAGTTTATTGAGTCTCTCCCGCCTAGTTTCCTGAGTTAGTTGATCGTAAAATTGCTTCTTCCGGATGTCCAGCATTTGACACATGAAAGTGGCCAATGAAAAAATTCATTTCATAATATAATAGGATTAACATAATGATAAACTGAAGTGTGAATTATTATAGTATGTAAGTATACCGCAGTTTAGATTGGACTTGCATGATACTCAACGATAAGAGTAGTGGAAGATACCTCTCGTTCACATTGAATGACTTCCTCTCTTATGATAACAACCAAGCTTCTTTCAGGTGACACAGGAATTGCGCTCCAGTTTACTTGTTAAAAGAGCTGACAACTTTCCCACGTATCTCTTGAATCTGGAGCAGGACAGCTCCAAGTTCCACGTTGCGAGCGTCTGTGTCCAAAATGGATTTTTCTTTTGGAAGGGGATAACTGAGAATAGGTACGTTGATCAATGATCCTTTCAGCTTCCTGAACGAATTTCGGCATTATTCGGACCACTAGATCTTTATTCAACTTTCCGTGGGTCATACAGGTGTTCAGCAAAATTGGCATATCTCACAGCCCATATTGGCGATAGTACGTGCATATGTCATGAAAACTTCGAAGGTGGTATAAGCCAAAAAAATACCAAATGACAATGGAATTTGGCCCTAATTACCAAAGTAGTTTGTCTTGAAGCCGCCATATACCAATTTTGAATACGTGTGCTTCTGTGTTTAGCTTGTATATATAAAATAAGATTCAAGTATGATGGATGCTGAACAAGGACCATCAAATCGGTGAAAATGAGGGACCATCATCTTTAAGAGCAAACACTACTTTGGTAAAACGGGAATCGGTTTTACGCCTAAAGTTTTCGTTGTGGTGCAAGAGTACATGAACTTCGGTTATTTTTGGTTGTGATAATTCTCAAGAAAAAAAACAATTAAAATGGCAAGAATTGAAAAAAATTCTCAAATTCTTATGGGACCACCAAGCCCATTCAAAAAATGTCTCTGTTTTTGCAAAAAACCGATCCTACGATCGTGAAATTTGTATAGCTGATTAGCGCTGCCACTACATATAATATTAGCATTGAATTAAGATTTGACGAGTTTGATATCTTCACTACTATGCTTCGTCAATATAATATGCCTACAAACCTTTGCTGCGCGGGGTGGGGAATGAACACTGTTCGGTGTGACGCGCTGATGGTGGCTCTTGAATGAAAAAACATTTAATTTCAATTATTTAAGTTTGAAAAATATCAACAAAAGTGTGGGTGTGGATGACACTGTTACAAAAGCATTTTCTATGCTGTGCATAGCAAAGTTCACTATTTATAATTAATAGGAGGAAAGAAAAGTGGAGCTCTTCGACTACCAAAAAAATCTCCTGGTCGACCACAGATCACAAAAGACGAATCGTTAAAGCAGAGATAAAAATGATGTCTGTAATTCAAGCTTATCCGGATTACCCAACTTTCTCAAAAATTTCGAAACCGGTCAGGTTCATCTATAAGAGACAATCTGTAATGATGGATGAACCAGATATTGCAATGTGGAACATTTACGCAATATTAAACAATCCTTTTTATTATTACCTGTGCGAAATGTTGATTAACGAAGGTTATCCTGTATCTCAGTATTGGCATGATAGCAATATTAAGAGCAGAAGGATTGTCAACGGGTTTGAATTCACCATCAGAAAAGGGTGAAAGATCAATAATCGTTCATATAGGTAGTTCAGAAGGGTTTGCGTGGAAAGAGGACTTTCGACTCTAGTATTGTAACGAACCGGTGACTATCAGATATGAATGGTGACGTTTCTGAAGAATTGTTCGAATGAATGATCGATTTTATTTCGCAGAGATATACTATTATTATGGACAATGTCAGTTACTATTCTAAAATACGAGATCATTCACTCACAAGCAATTGGACTAGAGGCAAATTTTTGGAGTATCTCAGCTCAACAAATATTGTTTTTTCCACTGATTCATGAAAAAGGAAATTTTTAGTATCGCTCAACTCCACAAAAAAAAGTTATAAAAAGTACATCGTTGTCTAACAAGCCGCTCCACGTGGAATATCAGTACTTCGACTACCCCCATACCACTGTGAGCTGAATCCCATAAAACAAGTGAAAAAGAATGTAGCTTGTAAAAATACGACCTTCAAAATGAAAGATGTTCAGTAAATTGCTTGAAAGAGCGGTTAGTGAAGTGAACAGCGACATTTGGAGAAAATTCATTGACCATGTTATCACCTTGGAACATTTGCATGTAGATACTTGACAATATTTTTGAAGACTTGATTGAACCAATTGTTATTGACCTCAAGAAAGAATATTCAGCTTCTTCCGACTCTGATATAATATAGTTATTGTAAATACTGTCAAAATATACTTAAATTATGATTGTTTTTATCAAAAATTCAAAATAACCTCAATTGCTTGTGAATTCGTTCGAATAACTTTTTGTAATAGATCAAGTCGGCTACATAATTCTTTTTCATTATTTATTGATTATTTCTATATAACTATTGCCTGTTGCATTTCATGATTTTACTTCAAAAATACTACAATTGAATTAAATACTTATTTTGCTTTTTTAACTGAAACTCATCACCAAATAATTGATAAGGAATAACATTCCATAACAATGTTTGACGAAAACCTACATTTTTTCATAAAATATTTATCATCATATTTTAAAACAGAAATTATACCCCAAGATACACCACTCACTGAAAGGTGGCTGGTCAGAATTTTAAATCTCTTGACAATGGCTTCACAATAGCCTAATCCGACAAATAGATGTAGTGCCAAGTAGCAGTTCCTAGCGAATGGAGGAAACCCCTCAGAAGCTCCTAGAATCTTGTGCGAGCAAGAAAAAGATCTGGGACCGATGGCCGTGCTGGGCTTTGAACACACGACCTTATGATTGTAAGACGAGCGCTCTACCATCACGACCATCACGGACGATCTCCTCTCACAAGAAAAACTAATTGGTATAAAAAATTTTTGAATGTCGTTTCATGTGCTTCTTTACACAATTTACAGGACAATCGATACTGATAGAAATTCGAATCAGAATCTACGAATAAGTTTTGTGGTGTTTCACCATTAAATTTGAACTCCGCCCATTATTTTCTTTTCTGATAAATTTTTGAAATAATCTTCGAAAATAATAAAGACGTTATTTTATTATTATATTATAATTTATTCAAGTCTCAGTGTTGTCGAGAAGACAGGTAAAGAGACTATTATGATAGCTTACCCATATAGGGGCGGGTGGGGCACATTCGTACAATTTTTTTCAAGTTGAATAATCAAGCTGTTTCATAACATATTGTACTTTCAGTTGCACTAGTAGATAACTACAAATCTTGGCATCAAATTACCCAGTTGGATTCGATGATAAATTATTATTTCTGGAAGAAATAATGATATTTTTGGAATTGTGCATTTGTCCAATTGTGCCCCACCATGGGGTTAATTTGGACATGAGTGCGGTTGAATTGGACTAATTCATAAACATATATATTGATAGACATGGGTACATATTATTAAATTCAGATGACTACCTATTGGTTAAAATATATTTTTCCAACTTATTAATCTATTGAATGTTATAATTGAAAAATGATACATTGAATTTCAAGTATGATGATTGTCTTGTAGTGCCTTGATTTTGTGCAGGTGGTGGTAGTTTTCCAACAATATCCTCTCTCACAATCAGACTAATGTCGTTGGTGACCGGATAATAAAATGCACAATTCTCTTGGAATCTCAAAAAATGTACAGTTAGGTCATTACCACTGATTTCTTCTATGATGTCCACATAATAAACAACTTTTTTCTTCGTTGGAAACTTCACCAGGACGAAGTCCTGTACTTCAGTCCAACAGTTCATTAACATCTCCGTATTCACTACAGAGATCTATGTTAGAATTGGAGCTCATTGTTTCCTCCATATCAACGGAATTTTTTTTGTCGTTACACCAAGAGCATTAGTTTTTTCACTAGTTGTCTTTTTACAGTTTTTGCTCGTTTCAGTTCTTGTTCTCTTCTCTTGGCTTGTTTAATATTTTCCTCGTCTTGTATTCCTTTCATTTCTGGAGTGCTAGTGAAGATACACGATTTTCCTTTCTTTCTTCCTCGTTTATTATCAGTCTTTGGTTGCAGAACGGGAAAAGGTCGAATACTGTCTAGTGTATTATTTTTCGAAGACTCATTTATTGATGAACAGGAGTTGAGTTCCGTCATAATAGTGTTTTCAAGAACAAAGTCTGACTTACTCGTAATTGCGATTGGTTCACAGGTATTATCATCTGGTTGTTTTCTTGAAGATGGTTCACAAGTTTTATGATTAATCGATTGTGTACTTGAAGAGGCTTCGGGTCCATAGCTGAGAACCCCAGCAAATTCGTCATCATTTAAAATAAGGCTGTTTATTGGCCAGATTCCAGTTTTTTCAAATGACTTAGTGATATTGTGAAGAGTGAACGATAGTAAATATGGTTGTGACGTTAATTTTGCAATATCGTTTATTGTAATTGCTTTACCAGGATTACCCACAATATAGTTATTAAAAGATGTCTTGCATCTAGATTTGAACGGACCATAGAGGCAAATATCAAGCGGCTGCATCCTATGGGAGCAATGTGGTGGAAAGCTCAACATTACTATGCCGTTTTCTCGGCAATAATTTATCGCATTCAATGAAACATGCGTTTCGTGGTTGTCCATAAGTAGGAGCATTGGATTATCTGTAGAACTATTCATATGCTTCTTTATATGTCCTAGAAGTTTTACAAATATTTCTGCAGACATCCAACCAGATTTCGTAGCTCTTCCAATGGCACCTGGTACACTTCCGTACAAATATTGATCTTTCGTTCTCACTCGTGGAAAAATATATGGCGGTGGAATAGCTACACCAGTTGTGGTAATGATTCCACAAAACGTAAAGAGTGTTCCTCTTTCTGAAGAAACACATTGGCCGACTTGCTTCATGCCGCTCTTCGTTATAATTCTTGGAGCTTGCATTACTGTTGCGACACCACTCTCATCAGTATTCACAATTCGATCTGGAGAAAATTAATATTTAATCATAACTTCGCTATAATTTTTGAGAAACATTTCGACATTGGATTTGTTGAAGCCAGATGTACGTGCAATGCTAATATTTTCACGTTTTCTATAGGACAATTCTGGGTAATGTTTCATAAAAGACTGCATCCATTCAATTCCAGCAATTTGGTTATCATTCCAAATTTTTTAGATAAAATTTCAGCAAATTGGAATGCTAAGGATCTCGTATGTAGATATGTTAGTCTAAAGTTCATTGATGATGCCTTAAGTAGATACTCTTTTAACTTTGTTTCTTCTGCGAAGGAGAAAACTTGCTGAGATGCATATTTTGAGCTAGAGGACATTTCTACTCCTGAATGATCATCACTGTAATTTCCTGAGTCTGATTTATTTGCAGGCTTCGCTTCTTTTAGATGAAAATGCAGAGTTGATTTCTTAATATTGTACATTGCAGCTGCATCTCTAATTTTTCTTTTATGCGTGATAACCTCATTTATTGCTTTACGCAAATCTTCCGTTGAAATGTTGGCCCTGTCTGTTTTGCATTTATAATTCCGCACAAATATTGAATGTCAAGCAAGATATACAGTAGGTGTAACAATAAGGTCCTACTCAATATTTATATTGCTATAAAAATATTTTCAAATATAAATACCCTCAATTAATAAAAGTTCATGATAATTTACTTCGAATATAAATAGATATTTGCCAATCAGTTCATTGTGATAAAAATGGGCTACTTTTAGACTAGTCCAAATCTACCCCCTCATATCTGTCCAAATGTGCCCCCACATATGAAAAATGTATTCATCCGATAATATCAAAAACACGTCTACAACAGAAGTACGTATTCTTAGGTTATGTTAATTGTAATAGACTAATTTTTAATAATTAAAAACCTAAAACATCCTACCAAAAAGATACAAAACTACTGGTTTGATCTTATGAACAAAATATGAATATACTTACATTTGAGGTACAAAATAGTTGGTTGATTATTTGACACAGTAAATTCAATATTATTCGGATAAACACCTTGACGCTGTAACTACATGCTCTAATGTTACCATAAAAGTGCGCAGTTGTTCTCATGGCGCTACAGGGGCGGGAAATTTGTATTGTCCATATGTGCCCCACGTCCATATGTGCCCCACCATACCCTACTAATTGTATATATGTATATTGAAGTCGCATTTATTCACTCGAGAGCCTGGCTTCCACTAGTGAAAAATTATTAAAACTTCACTTTGTCCTTGTTCGCGGTATTTAAAAAATAATTGACATTGGAGCTGGCACCGACAGACGAACAACGGTGAATTCATCATAACGTCGGCTTAGTGTGTAAAATCATTAATTGTTATATATAACATGAAAAAGAAAGAGAAAATATTTATTGGCTGTGAAAATCAGCTAAGATATTAGTAAACGGATATTCACTGATTCTTATTGATGCCTAAAACCATTCTATTCTATTCAGTATTGAATTTTATTAGCAGTTTTTTCCTTCTCCTGAAATTTTTTTCTCAAATTGAGTTAACAGGTTAACACACTAAGCCGACGATAAGTTTTTTGTTGAACGCTATAGTGCATTCAAATTTCAAATACGGACGATGTCAACAAAGGCACGTGAATGCCAAACTAGAACAGAGACGTATTAAGCTTCTTGACAATATTCAGTTTTGAGGGACACAGTATTTTGCTTCTGTTGCAAGCTATTTTCCGCAGACGGAAAATCCTCTCTTTGTAAAAAAGGCGTAAAGAATACATACGTAATATTGTCAAATCACGAGAAAAGCAGCACCCATTTAGGACATTACCAAGAGTGGAAAGAGTTAGAGCTCAAGTTGAAGAATAATAAATCCATTGATGAGAAAATTTACGCTTAATACGGAACGAGGAAAAATACTGGAAGCAGGTTTTTTGAAAGTTGATTGCATTAGTGAGAGTTCTAGCAAGTTAAAACTTAGCTTTTCGTGGAACTCATGACAAAATATTTACTCCTTACAATGGAAACTTTTCAAAAATAGTTGAATTCCTGGCGTTGTTTTATCATATAATGCATAAACATTTTCAAAAAATTAGTAATTTATGTTCATTACCTCATATTGTGGAACGAGATGACAACATTGTCGTCTGACCTATCCTTACACTGATGAAAGAACAATAACCTCGAAATATGCATGTATGCAGATGGTCATTTCCAACAAAATGAAGAATAATATTCAATGGCTTCATAACAATTAGCAATTATGTGTCCGCGAGGAACATTACACAAATAGAAGGCAGATATAATTCAATATCCGTAGGTGAAAGTAGTTGTTTTCTGTCAGATATTTACTTTAAAATCTACTTTGTGGAATTGTGTGGAGAGACAGGCACTTTTCGGTTTTACGAAATATTTGTTTCATATCCAAAATGAGTTAATCTCTTTCCTGGCCAAAGCTATCCAGGAGAAGATACTAGCTTCACTAATATTTCTAGACTGCACACCTGATTTGAGTCATGTTGATCAAATGACCATTATCGTTCGAATTGTGAAAGTGGCTAGTGATGATGATGATAAAGTGCAATCACGAGTGAAATCAAAGAATATTTTCTAACATTCATTTCTCTTTCAGACACCACTGGCGCTAAATTTACTGAAAAAATTGTTGACCAGTTAAATGAAATGTTTCTCTCATTAGAAAACTTTCGTGGGCAAGGGTATGAGAATGGAAGTAATATGAATGGTAAGCACAGTGGTGTTCAAGAAAGGATTTTGGATATTAGGCCACGTGCATTTTTTGTTCCTGCAGACCAAACATACTAAATCTTGTCGTGAATGGTGCTGCTAAATGTTGTCTGGCAGCTACATTCTTTTTCGACTAGGTCCAAAATATAAATGTATATTTTGCTGCTTCAACCCACCGTTGGGAAGTCTTATTGCATCATGTGCCTACCTTGACACTGAAACCACTGGGCGATATAAGATGGGAAACTCGGAATGATGCCCTGCGTCCATTACATTGCCATTTAGCTGAAGTGCATGATGCGCTTATGGAAATTTATGACGACCATAATCTGATGGGTTCATCGGGAAATCAAACACGTGTTGAGGCTCAGTTCATTGCTACAAAAATCGCGGATTCCAAGTTTATTCTCTCTTGTTGTATGGTACAATATTTTATTCGATATAAAGACAAGCAGAATTCTTCAATCGAAGGAATTTGATTTGAACGCTGCTACATATGCTCCTCTAAAAAGGAAATATTTTCTTGAAACCCGAAGGGATTGGGGTTTCAAAAAAATGCTGGTAGAAGCAAGAGAAATTTCAGCGGACACCAACATTCCCGCCTAATTTCTATCAGAATAGACTCCAGTCTGATTAACCCAGATAAAGCAAAAAAGTGATTTCATATTTTGCCACTGTCCTTTTGAAATCCGTCGTGGAATAGGCGCAACTAGGGCTACTTGTCGACAGATGAAATACTTGTTTAGTGATTTATTTTCAATTGTTTATACTTGTGGCGATTGTCGTTCAATTTCCGCCATTGGTTTTTTGTCAAGTATCACCTACTAGAAGTTGGTGCCGAATTACCCAGATAAATATGAAACCTTCCAGGTATGTTATACCTTCAAATACTTTACAATAAAGTGACAACTTACAAAATGTAATCAAACAATGGTTATCTCTTTAACAACACTTACCATCTTGATGTAAGTTATGGGTTCTTAGTTAAGTTCATGTTTTAAGCCTGTGTTCTTTGAAAGGATGGTGGCAAAATGCACTGCCAAAATTAGGTGTTTTCAAAACACATCTTTCTTATAATGACCCAAGAAAATAAAAAAACCTCTTTTATATTGTATTGAATTCCCCACAATGCCTATGTCTCTTAACGAACTTTTGGAAGAGGCTGAGAACTTGGATATCAATGATGATCTGATACCAAATGAAATTTTTATTTTTCCTTCTGATAACAATAACAGATGAAAACAGGGTAGATGAAAGTAATGTGGACATAAGTAACCTACCAGGACGATAGCTTAAAGCTGACGCTGAGGTAAATTTTAACAATATTGACTCGGGTAGTATATCCGATAGTGATGACGATATTCCATTGTTTAATTTTGTGAAGAGAAAGAAAATGTTTTAGCCAAAAAATTAAAATTCTGGCAAAATAACAGTTTAGGCTTTTAAATGGACAGAGGCATTATCTGGGATGAGGAAAAAGAAAAGACACTTCAGTTATGAAGCGGAAGACGAGCCTACCCGGGGTGGTGCTGTAGGTTTTCTGGGTTTTCCTGCAGCTGAAAAGTGAAATAATAATAATAGCCGCCTTCTACCCGCACAGGCCACTCTACTCTAGGGAGGGAGTATCATTATTATTATTATTATTATTATTATACATGTTGAGAAAGACAAGTTCAAAATTAATTTTTATTTTGCCATGCTGGATACCGCAATGAATTCAACAGATGAAAGGTTAACTCAGATAAAGAAGATTAACTCTATTATTGGTTTTCTTTATAACGTTTATGAGATGCAGAATGAAACATTTAAAGCTGTTTTGGGACATTTTATGAAGTTGGAATAATCCCTTAGCGAATTACAAACTATTGCAGGAAGAATACCAAAGAACACTAGGTCCAAAACAATTTTGAACTACATCTGTGAAGATGGCTCGTAGATAGCGTGCCTAATTTAGTAACTGCAATAAGGGTGTTGATTACTTTCCTGTGTCTGTGGCCAGTGGTGAGCGCAGTTTTTTTTTATTGAAACTAACCTAAAACTAAAACGTACCTGCGCTCAAAAATGACTCAAGCAAGACTTGTGGTATTGTCTGTATCTACAGAGCGAGAAATTGCTGAAACAATCAATTTAAAGGAAATCGTTTCCACCTCTTTCAAAATAAAGGCAAGAAAAATAAATCTTACCTAACATAACCTTTTTGTTCAGTTTTACTCTTCCTTCCGTCAAAGAGAAAGGTGTATACACTATCATTGATGCAATAAATAAGAACAATAATTTACATTATTGTTTTATTTTGTCACAATTTTCTTGAGAGGGTGCCTATTCCTTTGCCTAGGGCGCCAGGAGTGCTCGGGCCGACGCTGACGCTGATTCTAACAGAAAACAACGAATGTTATGAATAACGAACCAGACCATCCGCTGCAGTCTGAACCAAGAAATATTGCGGGGTATTCTTTGATTTTCCACAATTTCCCGTAACGGAGCAGTGCAAGTAGCAGCCCTCGTCAATTCGTGTCCATTGGTCGGGGCTAAGTACCGCATTGCGGCTCTGACTATGATCGATGAACAATTCGACTCACCAACCAATATCATATTTTTTTCGAACTATTGATTAAGCTCCCTCCTCATTGTGCAGAAGATTGAAAGTGTCATTTCTCGTCAAAAGCCCCATTTGTCGTACACGACTCCCTCGTTAATATAATATTAGTGGAGTTAATTTTTTCAATATGGTCCAACTCCATGTAATGAGATTCATTGGGGTCCCTATTACGTAACAAGTGAAATAACGATCAGTATTTGAAAGAAACTATGATTCTCAACACCAGAGTAATGAAAGGTTTAAATATCCTCTATCGTATTCTACATAAGAATTCGCATAAATTATACAGCTTAAAATATGCCGATTTATTCTCTATATTCTGGATATCAGAAAATCGCCTTTAAATTATTCTCCGTGAGTGTGACTACTTTATATACAATCTTTATATCTTTCATGTATGTTGGAGAACTTGGGAAACTTCTCGTTGAGTTGAGAGGGAAAAATTCCAATCATCTCAGATCTGCACTTGGCAGCAGATGTTCCAAACAGCGTTTGTCAGTTTCAATGTTATATGAGAAAATGTACGTAGTGGTCGGGAGCCCTAGGCACCTATTTTGTGTCAGAATTTATCTTAGTTGAAAATAATTTCCATTATTGACTGACAATGGTTAATAGGAACGCCGTGAGCAGGAGTACAAGGCGAG
Source organism: Chrysolina americana (assembly GCA_958502065.1). Lineage (NCBI taxonomy): Eukaryota > Metazoa > Arthropoda > Insecta > Coleoptera > Chrysomelidae > Chrysolina > Chrysolina americana. The sequence continues at coordinate 60,515,809 of OY293414.1, read as the reverse complement.
CTTCTACAGAGAGGTTGCAAAAAGCTTTTATAGTAGTAATCATAATGAAACTTCATTAGTTTCGAGATCAATGAATGGTACAAAACATGTCACAGAGGTTGACATTAAGTTTGATTACTGTTTCTCAGTATTATACAGTGACCGTCGTAAAGTATGTAACATACCTATGGGAAAAAAGGTTTTCATTCTAGTAATGAAAAAATGTTTTTAGGTGATCGATTGTGCATATCCAACAACCTGAAAATCGATTATGATACATGTCACGTGATCACTGTTATGGAGGTAAATAAAAAAAAATACTATGAAGGGAAAAAAAGTCGGGTTAGAAGGAGAAATATCGAAAAAAGTTATCGAAAGAGTTGCTTAGAATTTGGTTTTATATTTATGTATTTACGAAGTTTTGATTGATAAACCAAGAAAATTGAAATTCACTACTTAGTTGAATATTTTCCGATCCCATCAAAAATATTTTTTCCTGTAAATAGCTTAACCATACTGGATCATTCCTTTTTCGATGACGATAACGAAACCCTCTCATTTTCTCCACACTAGATAGCGCCAAATGACCGAAATCATTTTTGTACGGAAACTGACCATTACATATTTGATAATTATATCAATACTTCACAACTATTATGATGATATGGCACTCTAGAAATATCATGTTTTCTAGGTTTTATTCGAGTATTGAAGATAATCCGTGTTTGAACGTGTCACTTTGCACATAATGAATTTCAAAACTATTAAATTTGACGCATTATTGATGTAAAAGAATACAGGGTACCCTTCTTTCTAAACGTTTCCATCAAGTGGAAAAATAAAGGCAAACATCTGTCAGAAAACAACTACTTCCCTGGCTAATACCATCTGACAGATATTTGTGCTACGTTCTTCCAAGAAGACCCAATTGCAAGTGCTTGTCTTGCAATTAAACAGAAGATTATCCTTCATTTGGCTGGGAATGACCACCTGCAGGGTAGGTCGGACAACATTATAATTGTCCTGTCCCTGCCAAATGAATAATAATCAACCGTTTAACTATTATTCTTCTGATTTCCGGTCCCATTGTTTTTGTACCGCAGTAGGTTCTGGGAGATTATTTTTTCACAATCAACAAACATGAGGAATGCCGAACAAATATATTTTGCTGTAAAAGTTTTTCTTCAGATTTTTTGATGCGCTTTTTAAGAAAAATCTTGATCCTTACTCATACGATTTGTGTCGTTCGGGTAACGACAGTCGCATGCGGGAAAAGTACTCTTTCAATGTCCTTTACGATATTGACTCTTATCTGTGTAGTCACTTGTAGGTACCTCCAAAATTGACGGCAAAGTGCTTAAAGGTCTTGTTTCATATAGCAGCACCGTTCTGAATATAATTCATGTTGCGTCATTGGACCATTTTAAAATTTACGACGGGCTTGTAGTCAAATTAAGAGTCAGAGTACCACATTGCAACCAATCAAACAACGTATATCTCAGCACGAGTGGAATAATCAAATTAAAAGAGATTGTTTCAAAAAATTGTTAAATTGTTGTTTCCGTCAACGGGCAGCACCCTTAGAAGCAACCCTCAGATATCTTCGAAAGACTTGTGTCCCTTACCTTTTAACGTGTGATGCCATGCATGAAAGAGCGGTGACGCAGATGGATTATTGGATTAAGAAGCAATCGCGTAACACGCGCGAGTTACATGGTAGTACATACATATCAAGATTATGCCAACTACACGGAAACCCGAGACTTCCCAGATAAGGCCCGAGATGATGTAAAATATAATTGTTTTTAACATATTCATTCTTTGTCTGAGCTTTGTAGCGAATAAACGTATTTGATTGTTTGATAAACGAATTTTCGTTTACTTTTTAAAAATCTGTTTTGTTGACTTTAAGTATTAAACTGGCGCAGTCGGTAGGATTCTTGCGGTTGTGAAAAGAACATTCGCATCGTGTCGGAAAAAGTTGTTTTCGTGGCTTTGAAGTTTCAACTTCTTCAGCGAGAATCTGAGTGAATCGAACACATAGCAACCAGCAATCAGCAGGGACAAAGGATCAGAGAAGGAGCCAGGAGACTACAGGAGCCAAATTGCTGAAATTCTGTATGTGACAAATCCTTTTGCCTGTCCTAAACCCTCTGTTCAAGGATTTTGGGGAAGATAGGGTAGTTTAGCTAGGAATAACTGAATGATTATTGCATAAACATTAATTGATTTTTGAAGAAATAAATATTGACACAAATAAATACAATAGTTAGAAACAATAGATTTTTGGAAATCTATTGATTAATTTTTGTAAATTGAGTACTCTTTCGTTAGTGAATACTAATAGTCCTATAAATAATTCTGAAAATATGGTACCGCCAGTGGTAGAACCACCAGTAATCAATTGGAATCATTTCAAATCTCGATTGGAAATTATCAAACCTTATGATGGCGACAGTAATACTCTCAATAAATTTATAACACGTTGTGACAGCTTAGTGACGGATTACCAAATTATTGAAGATGTGATATTTCAAAGACTCTGGATTGTATTCAGGAAAAATTAGTTGGTAAGGCAGAAGCCATGGTAGGAAATCGTGTCGAATTAGACACATGGGATAAATTGAAAAATGCTTCGAAACAATGTTTTTCTGATCGCAGAGATCTAGATTGTCTAGTTCAAGAACTTACCAGAACTAGGCCATATAAAGGGGAAAATCTTGTAAATTTTGGAGGAAGGCTTCAGTTATTGAGGAGTAGTGTGGTTCAAAGAATCAGTAACGATACAAACGTAACACAACCCCAAAAAATGTGCCAAATTTCCCATTATGATATAACAGCACTGAGCACATTTATAGCTGGATGTACAAGTACTTTGAAAAATAATATGCATTTAAAACAACCAGCTTCACTGGAAGATGCAATGGCCTATGCCAATGAATTTGAAAATTTTGAAAAACTTTATGGAAATCTTTCCGAAATGAGAAATACAACCCCCAGAAATAATAATCCTTTGAATAGACAACCATTTGCAAGTAACTCACAAGACAACTTTAGTTATCAACCTCAATTCCAATCTCCAAATTTACCAGTGAAACAAAATTCTTTTCAACCCTGGAACAACCAAAATTTTGGTAGGCCCATATGGCCTAATCAACCAATTCAAGTACAACCAAGACAACAACAGGTTAGATATCCAACGAATCGCGAAGTTTTTGGACCACCAAAAAACGTTTTCAAACTCAATCAATTATCTGCGAATCAATTGCCCAAACCTGAGCCGATGTCAACAACATCTAGAAATCCAACAATGACCTCACATAGACCACAGTATCAAAATTCGAAATTTACAAATTTTGGAAACACTAATCATGCAAACACTCAAAATTATCAGTCAAAGCGAAACCCAAATTTTTCATTTGAAGAATTGCATTCGAATGAGTCCGAAAATCCGTGGCCATCCGAATATTTTAACATTGATGAACATTCGAATTATAGTCCAGTCAATTTTTACCAAGACCAATATCAGTACCAAGAACAGTTTGAGAAACACAGTTCTGAGCAAGATCAGGCAGAAAGTAATGTCGAAATTGATAATGATGGGGATGAAAATTTTCCTCAGGGTCACCAAGACATAAACCAAACATAGAAGAAATAAATATCATGTCAAATAACGCTCTACCTTATATAGAAATTCACCAGACTTCATCAGACCTTCAATTATCGAAAAATTATTTACAAACACAATTTATCATACAAATACTATCATTAAAATAAGTTTGGGGAGTAAAAATATTAGGTTTCGTGCACTGGTGCCAGCATTTGTCGAATTCAATTGTGATTATAAAATAGATTTCATTCTTTTCGATTTTCACGATTATTTCGATGGAGTTATAGGTTTGACAGATCTGATCAACATGAATTTCAATATTAATTTGACCGATAGAAAATTGATAGGCTTCACATTCTCAGTTAGTGCTAATGAGAAAATTATAAAAAATATTCCAGTAAATGTTTTTGAAGAGATATAGTAATCGAAAGACAAAACTTGGGCTACCTTGTCATACCGCGAATTTTGACTTCAGCAGAAAATGGACAAGCTCCAGTAGAAATACAAAATTTGACAAACCAATCGATATCAATAACATTACACAAACCCGTTTCAGCCACCCCTTTTGAAACACAACAATTTGAAATTTATAGATTTGAACCTTTCCCTTACCCACAAAAACAGACAGACGTAGATTTGAAAAAAAAAAACGACATTGAAAATTTGATTCGTACCAGTCATATGAATTCCGAGGAAAAATCATCGATTGTGAAAATTTGTAAAGAGTACTCTGATATATTTTTCAAGCCAGGTGATGAACTATCGTTTACCTCAAAAATTAAACATGTCATTAGAACAACAGACGAAATCCCGACGCATACAAAATCCTATAGGTACCCGTATATTCACAAGCAAGAGGTCCAAAAACAAATTCAGGAAATGTTAGACAAAAATATAATAAGACCATCATGCAGTCCGTGGTCGTCCCCAATCTGGATTGTACCCAAAAAACTGGACGGATCAGGGAAACAAAAATGGCGTCTGGTGGTCGACTATCGAAAAATAAACGAGAAAACGATCGATGATAGGTATCCAATACCTAATGTCACTGATATATTGGATAAGCTCGGTAGAGCCCAATATTTCACCACTCTCGATCTTGCCAGCGGATTCCATCAAAGTGAGATGGGTAAGTGTTCAGTTGAAAAAACTGCTTTCAGCGTGGAAAACGGTCACTTTGAGTACTTGAGAATGTCTTTTGGGTTCAAAAATGCACCGTCAACGTTCTAAAGGGTCATGGATGAAGTCCTCAAGGACCTACAAAACAAAATTTGTATGGTCTACATGGACAACATAATAATTTTCAGCACAGGACTCCAGGAACATATTCAAACTTTAAAGTTGGATTTTGCCAAATTGCGCGATGCTAGGCTGAAAATTCAACTGGATAAATGTGAACTCCTGCGAAAGGAAGTAGAATTTTTGGGACACGTTGTAACTTACACCAGACGGTATAAAACCAAACCCGAAAAAAATCGAAACCATTAAGAAATTTCCAATACCACGCACACAGAAAGAAATTAAATCTTTCCTGGGTCTTCTTGGGTATTACAGGAAATTTATAAAAAATTTCGTCAAAATCACAAAACCTATGACATTGTGTTTAAAAAAGGACCGGAAGGTCGAACACACGAGAGAGTTTAGAGAATGTTTCGAAACTTGTAAAAATATTTTGACATCAGAACCAGTACTTGCCTATCCCGACTTCAAAAAAGACTTTGAACTGACTACGGATGCGTCAATTTATGCTGTGGGGGCCATTTTATCCCAAAATAGCCATCCCATTTGCTATGCTTCCAGGACATTGAATCCTGCTGAAACTAACTATTCCACGATCGAAAAAGAATTGCTAGCGATCGTATGGAGTTGCAAATACTTCAGGCCTTACCTCTTTGGGCGAAAGTTTAAAATTTTCACAGATCACAAACCGTTACAGTGGCTATTTTCCCTCAAAGAGCCCAATTCACGCCTTGTTAGGTGGCGTTTGAAGCTAGAGGAATTTGATTATTTGATCGAATACAAAAAAGGCAGAAGTAACCAGGCGGCGGACGCTTTGTCCAGGCATCCACCAAATTATGATATCAATGCCCTAGAAACAATGTCAACCGACGTGAATTTGGACGATATTGACGAAATTATTCAGAAGGAACTCGAGAGCTTGAATAACCTTCCAAATTTAGACAGCAATACCGTCGAGAATCTACTCGAAAACACCCCTATTACAAATAATCCAAGAATTGTTCCTACCAAACCAAAAATTAATATTCTTTCAAATATTCAGTTGAAACCTCCTCTGAACGAGAAACAAAATATTGAAGAAGATTTAGAAACTGTCCATACCTCTGTCGAAAACCCTATATTAACAATATCTGTAACCGATCGATCTTTGAACACATACAAAAATCAATTGGTTATGACATGTGGAGACAATGACAAGGTGAAAATTAAGAGAGAAATAATTTTTGGTAATATTCGACTTTACGTCACTTTTTCAAAAAATAATCTAAGATACCAAATTGTCAATTTTGTGAAAGATTATTTGGACCCTAGACAAAATTATGCACTATACTTCAAAAATTCATCCTTACCTTTGCCGTGACTATCCAAAATTCTTTCAAAAACTCTTCTTTCAAATTACTATGCTGTACAAAATTTCTGACAGACGTAGAAACCAAAGATGAACAAAAAGAGAAACTTGAATATTATCATGTGTATAAATCTGGTCACAGAGGTATCAATGAGGTCAAAATGTCATTGAGTTCTCGATATTATTGGCCCAATATGTTGCAAGACATAGAAAGTTATATCAACAACTGTGAGACGTGTTTAAAACACAAGTACGATAGAAATCCCCCCGTGATTAAATTTAAATTAACTCCAACCACCTCCAAACCTTTCGAACATATCCACATAGATGTTTTTAGGATATCGAATCAGACATATTTGACTATTATCGACACTTTCTCGCGTTATGGCCAAGCATACCCCTTGAATTCAGTAACAGGAATATCTATTGTAGAAGGGCATTTAAATTTTCTTACACATCATGGGTTACCCCATAAAATAACTAGTGATATTGGCACCGAATTTAAAAATCAGGACTTGGAAAATTTTTGCACCTTACTTCACATAGAACTTCACTTCACTACTGCGAAAAATAGTAACTCAAATTCTCCAGTCGGACGTTTTCATTCCACCCTAATAGAACATTTTCGTTGTCTGAGAGAAGAAAATAGGACTCTAACACCCGATCAACTCATTAAACACGCTATTTTGAGTTATAACAACTCCATATATAGTGTAACAAAGTTCACCCCATTCGAAGTAATCAAAGGACACATCGATAATTTCAGTCCTTTCGATCTAAATGATAATATTATAGTATCAAACTATATTCAGAATCATAAAGAAATCACCAAAAAGTTGTATGAAAATATTAAGGAGACTAATAAAAAAACCAAAGAAAAAGTGATATCCAAAGTGAACGAAAAAAGGTCACCACCCCCAGATTTTAGTGGTCAAAAAACAGCCTAAATCAAAGCAAAAGCCCGTGATAAAAAATTGATAACAGATTCGGGAACATACCATAAAAGCTCAGCTAGAAAACCTAGAAGTATCAAAAAAACATTTTTACAGGAAACTGCAGAAAATGAAGTTTCTTCTCCTGTACCTGGTACTTCGACAAGTACGATGTAACGAAGATGTTCAAGTTACCTCCCTGCATAACCTAATCCTTCCTATACAGTTAGGGAATGCCATACTCATATATACTAAACACACCTTTCTTCACTATTTAGATCTAAAATCAATTATTGAGCAAGTCAATATTCTGAGTAGTAATTTTCAATCGATCAGAAACAGTATCACTAAAATAAATGCAACAAACCCCATATCATATCATGGGTTAGCCGAAAATTTGTTACTGAGAACTGAATACTTAATCGGAACAGCCGAAAAGAAACTTGAAAATCTATTTCCTTCATACTACACTCATGGGCTTCAAATACGAAATAAAAGAGGCTTGATGAAGGTGATTGGTAAAGCAAATAAATGGCTTTTAGGCAATCTAGATTCTGATGACGAAGAACGCTATAACAATGCTATTGAAATTTTGGAAAAAACACAAAAACAAATAATTCAAGAGACAAATCTTCAAATATCCCTATCTAAAAAATTGATCAATCATTATAATAAAACAATCAAAATATTGAGTGCAAACCAGGAGAAATTTGAAAAAGACTTAGAAAGGTTCCAAGCGACAATTACTCAAAGAATCGAAAATATCAATAATTATCTTAGTTTTCAAGGGGCAATATCCCAAATGAACCTGGACTGTCAAAATGTAATCACCTTTATAGACAATATTGAGGACGCCATCATGTTCTCGAAACTCAATACTTTACATAATTCAATAATATCTAGTTTTGAACTTCAAGAAATGATCAAATATTCCCAGAAAATATAAGATGAGAATAGCGTGCCAAATTTCAAAAGTACGCTTACGTATTATCAATTTTTAGGGACACAAGTAAGTTTTGTCAATACTAAATTGATTTTTGCTATTCATGTGCCTATCAAAAAACCTGAGGTCCTTGATTTTTATCACCTGTATCCCATTATTCAAAATCTCAAATTATATTCCCTCCGATACCCTTATTTGGCACGGAATGGTCAAAATGCCCAGTTCCAGAAAGAAGACTGTCCACTATTGGAAAATACCTATTACTGCCCAGAAAATTTTGAACCCGAGGACAACTGCACCCTACAATTCCTTAAAGGGAAATCACCCGAAGAATGTCGTATTATGGAAATCCATGTGGAAGAATCAATCATAGAACAAGTGACCCAAGACGAAGTACTCATTGTTCCTTCTAAACCCGAACAACTCTACTCCGAATGCAAAACAAATCAATATCTGGAAATCAATTCTCCAGTATTGATCAGAATTCCGGAATCATGTCAAATCCATATCAACGACATGAAATTCGTCAATAATATCCTCAGGCAGCAAGGCAAACCGTTGGTCCTACCAAAATTGGAGATAACCAAACTGAAATCTCCAAAAATTTATGAAACGCCGAACTTCACCAAAATCAATTTCGACGAAATGCACGACATCGACGAGAAAGCCAAACAGCTGAAACCCATCCAAATGGAGCTAAACCCGGGGCCAACCACTCCAATATTTGGAACCTTAGTGGCTATTGTGATCATCGCCATTTTGCTACTGTCGATGCCAAAAATCAGCAACTAATGCCGGAAAACCATCGAGATCTGCAAGAAAGGCCATGGGACCCCCGAAAACAAGGATTCCAAAAATAACTCCGTTATTTTTTCATCTTGAGGAAGGAGCAGTTACATGGTAGTACATATCGAGATTATGCCAACTACACGGAAACCCGAGACTTCCCAGATAAGGCCCGAGATGATGTAAAATATATTTGTTTTTAACATATTCATTCTTTGTCTGAGCTTTGTAGCGAATAAACGTATTTGATTGTTCGATAAACGAATTTTCGTTTACTTTTTAAAAATCTATTTTTTGACTTTAAGTAATAAACTCGCGCCAACAAGGAATGAGAAGTCTTTTAATCACATAAATAAAATTTCTTTTTTAATAATGGTATATGACTTCAATGACGTTATTTAATGGTAGCCCATATATTCAAGACGGAATTTCTTCAAAAGTGCATCCTCCTCATTATACCTACCAACCTACCCAAAAATCTATGTGCCAGCTCATAACTAAGTAATAATAATAAGGTAGAAATCCAATTAAAAATTTTTGGTGCACCCAAGTAATTTTGGAGGCATGGGCCTATTTTTGAATGATGACTGGTCTTTTCTCGGACACATTCATTTCGCGAAAAAACACAAAAAATTCTCCCTTTTTCACATTAGCCCAATGTACACTCCCTGATTCATCCGGTTTACATATTTTTTTTATTAAAAACATCATTGTTTATCAAAAATACAATTTTCTTTTAAAGACATGAAAATTCAACAAATCTATGCCATATTTTTGGTGAATTCATTCATGTCAGGTTAGTAATTTGGATCTTTGCATACTTTCACGGTCAATTTTTTGAGCCATTCAACTTCAACATGATCAAGAAATTATTCACCCACGATTTTTCCAACTTAACAACTTGACATGAATGAAATTCATTAAACATATTGCAAAGATTTGTGTTTATGTAGGTATTTCGAACCAAACCAAAAATCAGTATATCTCTCTGGAGCGCCACGGCAAATAATAACAGCCGTCCACTACCCGCATAGGCTATGACTTTAGGTATACACTCTATGAGTATTTCTGAGGGATTCTAATTATCATCATTCATAAGAAAGAAGTGAGTAAGTTCAGTTGTTTTTTCATAAAAAAAAAGAAAAGTTCTAAACCTGATTGTGAGAGAAAAGAAGAATTTTGAGAGTTTCTACTGTTTTTCGCGGTAGGAATGTATGCGAGAAAATGCCAGTCATCACTATAGGCCTATATCTCCAAAATTACTCAAGACTGCAGATAATTTTATTTGAATTGTTTGTTCAGATCAAATTTATTTAGTTACAAAAAAAATTTTTTGATAGCTTGAGGTTATTAGTTAATGAAATTTTACCAATAAGAATAATTATAATACTCCCTCATATGGTATACCTAAAGGCAGAGCCTGTGCGGGTAGAGAATGGCTATGATTATTATTTGCCTTGGCGCCCTGGGAAAACCTTCTGATTTTTTATGGCGGTCGGTGTCTCAGTGGCTAAGGTCTCTTGCAGTGGAACTTCTAGCTCGCATCGGACAGACCTTCAAGGCTCGGGTACGGAATATTTTTTCTCAAGTACACGGGTCTCTTTAGGTGGCCACATGCCTTGTTGTGAATCAACCCAGGTAGTACACTCATATTGGGACAATATTGGTACAATATTATGAAAATATTGGCCAAATATTTGAATGCAATATTGGCGAGGAAAAAAATGTGAACATTCGGCGATATTGGTCCGATATTACTTGTGTAATATTGCCGAAATATTCTAGAAACAATATTGACCTCAAAATATTCTGCGATATTGGTACACTTATATTGGCAAAATATTAAAACGTTATATTGGCGATAAAAAAATATTTGGTGATATTGGTCCAATATTGTTTGGACATTATAAAAATAATATTGGTGGGATATTCTGAAGTAATATTGGTACAATATCATTTTGGATATATTGGCAGAATATTGAAAATAAATTATTTCATAAATGTGTAATGGCTCGGAACTTCTACAATTACAGATTTCCTTCAATGAAGAAGTCAACAGAGTAATTCATATATTTCCTTAGGTTTCAGTTGATGTTTTATATCTAGAGCCCTCTAGCGGTTTGTTGCACAGGTATTAATATAATTCATTTCAATATTGTTTTTTGAATATTCGACTAATATTCAAATTAAAATATTGGTAATAGAATTTCTTTGTAATATTGTATGAATATAATTATTTCAATATTGGCGAAAACTATTCAACCAATAACGAGTCAACATAGGTAATAACGATTTCTTGGATATTGGTGAAAAAATAATATTTTTCAAACTTGGATACACAATATTGGTTTTATTCCTATAATCGATATGAGAGGAATATTGGGATTGCAATATTTACTATACATGTTGAAAACAATGTATATAAAAAAAATAGTTTCATCTATATTGGTAAAGATTATTCAAACAATATTGACCCAATATGGGTCATAATTTTTTATTGAATATTTGTAAAATAATATTCAACCAATATGTTATCAAACTTGGATACATAATATTGGTTTTATTCCTAGAATCGATATGGGAGGAATATTGGAATTGCAATATTTATTGTAGATGTTGAAAAAAATATATATACAATATTGTTTCATCGATATTGGTAAAAATTATTCAAACAATATGACCCAATATTACCGTGCCAATCTATATTCAGAATCGGTTGAGCCAATATTCACCCAATATTTTTAATGTGATATTGTATTTCCAATATTAATCCGTATTGGATCAATATCATTTTTACATTTACAATATATCAATATTGGCCCAATATGAAATCAAGATTCAGCCAATATTAGGTGCTACCTGAGAAGTGTGATGTGAGTTGTCTAGATACCAATCCCGATGTCTGGTGCTAGCTTGAAGTGCGCACCGACCAACCGGGGTGGTGCTGTAGGTTTTCCGGGTTTTCCTACAGCTGAAAAGTGAATACACCAACGAAATCATCAGTAAATCACCCCGGAGCGCCACGGCAAATAATAATAATAGCCGTCCTCTACCCACACAGGCTATGCCTTTGGGTACACTCTACGAGTGTTTATGAGGGAGTATTATTATTATTATTATTATCACTTCTCAGCTGTAGGAAAACCTAGGGTAGGGACAGAAAGAAAGCAGGTTGCCGGCGTACCGGTTGTCGGTGCTGATCGGCGCCTCAATTTACTAATGTAAAGTAAGTATGGTAAGCGCACAGAGACAAAACAGGCTGAAGCTTGTCGGCGCGTTTAGCAAGTCGCTGACAGTTTACCGGATTGAGTATTCAATTATAAGCGAGCCGGTGATAGATACGGATAGCTATTTTGAAACAAATCCCTGTATGGGACAAACGTGAAAAACCCCACAGCAACAGAAATATAGTAGAAAACTGTATCTAGATTCATTAGCATTTAGCGATAGAAGCGATCTGAGTAATCTTCCACTTTTTCAAACAACTTATGATATACTCCAAATTGTGTTCTATTTTGATTAATAGGATGGATACCTCTTTTCGGCCTTTTTAATTTAATAAAATTTCTTCGTCCGATGAAAAAGACATTTTTGACTACTTTTAACCATCAACTAAGTATACGAAAACCGATTCCGATACCCGCTTATTTTCTGTGTGTTTACCTGCCTCTATTCGGCGCTGGTAACCAGCGAGCAAGTAACCCGCTTCTATACCCCTATAGTAGCAGCGGGTGGTCAGTACCCTCTCCAAGCAGGCACCAGACGTCAGGATTGGCTTCTAGATAACTCACGTCATACATGCTTTCACAAACATGCACGTAGCCGTTTATCGACCGATGAAATGGAGGATCATTTTCTCACACTCGCTAGCAAAAGTTTCATCGACCGACATCTTACCGCCTCGCTACCGAAGAATACAGCTACAGTTCGACTATTATATCTTTATACATATATTAGTATATTTACTCTTGATATAAAAAAACAAATATTTGAGATATGAACAAAGAATGAAATAGTAGCTCATATTTGACGATTTCCTCCATATGTGGAATGGCTGGTTGACTTGATTTTTATTATGCAGTGGTGGTCGTGATGGTAGATTGCTTGCCAATCAATCACAGGGGCGTGAGTTCGGGCTACGTAAGGGCTACGTCTCCTCTAGCTCGCACAAGTCTTTCGAAGACTTCTGTAGCCGGATGACAGAAATAACAATTAACAATTATGCCATGAGACTGTCAAGGAATAATACATTTCGAAAACTTGATGTTACTGTAATTGGACAATAATTATACACGATGGTTGAGCAAGCGTTTCTATTGGACCGTAGTGGCGCGTGGGTTGAGCGATCGCTTCTTGATCCCATCATCCGTAAGTGCATAGGTTCGAAAATCAGCGCGGTCACCGGTCTTGAGCATGGCATGACACGTTTAAGAAGGTCGTCCTAGCTCGTACAAGTCTCAAAGAATTCTGGAGATTGGTCATTATGGTGCAGTCAGTTGACGGAAATAACAATTTAAAACGATTTTCTATTGGCGGTTATCATTTTTCCAATTATCTGACATTTAGGAAACTCACCATTAACAAAGTAAAAACTCATTCTATAATTGAAATGTTCAATATATGATTTAATATACATCCTTCGATTACAAAAATTGCCATTTCATCTTGCCCATATTGTATTTGGTTTATTGCTGAATGGAGATACTCATATATGTCGATTAATTAACATTACTAGAATTCGGAATTTAAAATTCAGTGGTACCTTCTTCTTCAATATCTTATTGAAATTTAATGTTTTCTTTTGAATCTTTGGTATTATATTATTTAATCAAAGTGATGCAAATCTTTTAGTTTTATACTTATTTGAATCATTGATTTTATCTGTAATCGACCATTTGCTATGTTTTTTATTCTTATACAAATATTAATTCATTCATAGAAGTATATTGAAATCAATCAAGAAACTTCCACGAATTCAGTTCAGTAACAGAGCATTATTGAATTAAATAATGGATAACGGATAAAAATTACTGTAATTTAAAATATGTTCCACAAATTACTGAAACTACATACTACTACTAGGACAACTACGGTAGTGAATATGGTATGATCAATGATACTAATGTTTTGTGATTCTCGTAGACCAATAATTCAGTACTTATGACTATTTCAATATGTAAAACTTCTTTAAAATGTAAGATGCACTCTCTGCTTGTCAACGACTAGTAGGGCAGTAATCTCCAAATTTCCCGATAATTCGTCGATTTCAACCAAATCAATTATCTTGCTGCTAGACTTGCTACTCTGTTTTTGGCTTCTCTCATTGAAACGAGCACCGAATGATGCTTCTGAGAATAAAAACAAAGAGATTGGAGAATTTTCCTAATGGAACATATAATGAATGATAGAGCGCCTGTAATTATATCAGCTACTCGATCTGCATCACCGAATTCTGTTGTACCGTTTCTTCATTTCCTTCATATAGAAATTCCTAAGTACAGAGTTCATTCACATACTTAATTTTATTCTCAATCATTTATCAGTGATTTTCTAAGACCTAAATAACTTTTTCAACTGCAAATGCTATGTGAGAACAAGAACAAGTCAATAATCAAATCAAAATCATGGCGCAAAAATAAAACCCTGATCAGTTTCTTCAAAAGTAGCCAATTAAAAAACAAAATTCCCAAATCAGTTTAATCAATGTTGTGAGATTTTTAGAATATTTTTTCCAATCATATATCTGTTAAATTGAGGCTATGAGTGCAATAACGGACTAACCCACAATAATTCAACAAATGGTTTTTTTGCAGAATCTCAATCGCCATGTCAAAATTCATTAACTCGTAAATGGACCAACCAACCTTTTTCTTCCCGTCACTAGGTAACAGCACTGACCTTGTTTTGGATTTTCATAACAGGTGTGAATTCCTAGAAGCAAAGTGGACTAAGCTCAGATATGTGCTCATATTGGTGTTAGTCTGTTATTGCGCTCATAGGCTTTCGCGGCCATCATTACTGACATAAAGACTTTTCGGGATGTAATTCCGACATTGATTACGAGTTTGATTCGACATTTCGCCAACACGAGTGGATGGAACTCTCATTCTTATTATAATTTTGACAGTTATCCCGAATACGCTTTCCTCGAATATTTGGTGAAGTAGTTATAAACGGGTTTTGCGAGTTTTTAAAATGGTGAATCTCAACTCAGTCGAGAGAATTGAGACTGTGCGTTTAGTTGGTGATAATGCTCGATTGATGAGGGAAGCCGCCGAAGAATTCAACAGAAGACATCCATTAGATCGTCAACCAATTCACCTTACCACTGTCTTCAGGATTAATACATTATTCAATAGAATCGAAAGAGTTAATGAAAAACATGTACCGTGACGAAAAGAAAATCTAAAGATAGACGGACAAATTCTACAGTATGTTCAAGAAAAAATAGCTTGAAGCATTATGTACTAATATTTCTGTGATTGTGTTACAAAGCATGTCAAGGTTTCCGCTGTAGGAACTGTTGCATACTATTCAAATAATTTTTTTTGCTGTTATTCTAGAGGATATGCCACACTTTAATGTCTTGTTTTTTTTGTACTGACAAGACACTCGAATGAAATTCGAAAGAGTTCGGCCATCAGTGAGGAAGCGTGGTGAGTGTAACTCTCGAGAAATTTCTATAATATAAGAGAGACATTTTTAAAATGTTCTCGAAGAACATACTAGATAGGCACTTGAGTGTAGTTATCCAAGACCTGTGCACTTGAAATGTTTGCAGTGGCATTGGTGATTTAAGTGACCCCTTTTCATCCCGTTCTTTATACAAAATAGGCAATTGGTGTATGGGATTCACCAGATTTGATGATTTTGTGGGTGGACACCTCGGAGAACTTGTTATTAGTGTTTAGCATATTAGGCTGAGATCAGTATATGTATATTCCATCTATTTTGCAGAACCGCAAGTTTCCTGTTGGGTTGAGACTGCAAGAACCACGTTAACCAAGATCGTAGCCTCTGCTGAGTACTATCTGTAAATTTTGTGGATTTGCAGTGCCTCTAGGTTTTTGCTTTATGGAGACTACTGAGAACTCCTCATTCAAGATTAGTGGCATCTATTGAGTAGTGTCTGATAATTTGGTGAAACTTGTAGTGCCTCCAATGTTTTGTTCAGTAGAGACCATAGGAATCTCCTTGTTCGAGATCAGAGGATTCTGATCCTGAAAATGTTGTGAAAGTAGTGCTTTCATGAGTTCCTTCTGTGAAAACTGGAAAACATCATTGTGTTAGGAATCAGTGGGCTCTGCTATATCCTGTCTACGAATTTTATCAAATTCACACCTCATCCTTGTTTCCCTTGATAGTTCTTAGAGATCTCGTCATCAATAGTATATGGTCTCTACTGAGATATATCTGCGAAAGTCGAGAGATTCCCGAGACCTTCTAATTTGTTTTTGGATACATTTTTCTGTGAATTTGATATTTCAGTCTCTTATCCCGTGCCTTCTAAACTGCTGAGTTGGGTATTTGAGATTATTTGGCATTCCTTGTGTTACCAACTATGGCTGTAACCCATTTTTTTTTAATTTTCACAATGTTTTGCTTTGAAACCATTTCAGCATCAATGACTGATGATTGCAATAAAGCCGTCCGATATTGAAGTTACTCCTATTTTAGAACGCGATATTATTATTGAATGGATGAAAAAATATGCTGGCTGTCCCTCATATTTCCCCACACAAAATTTTAAAGTGAATGCAAAAGAATCATTTTAACATACATATCGTTGTCCATCTGGGGTTATTATACTCACCACTCAATTCAAACGTATTCTATTAAATTCTTGTTTATTGTTATTATAGAAATAAAAGATGAAGGAAGTCATTCTTAAATTGGCAAATGTTTCAAAATTGTACACTATGATTTGGTTGAACATAAATTGATTATTTAATATTGTTTTGATATATGGATACTCATATATACCTGCATATATACCTGGTGGTGCTGTGGTTTTCCTACAGCTGACAAGTGAATACACCACCTAAAACATCAGTAAGTCGCCCGGAGCGCCACGCAAATAATAATAATCGCCGTCCTCTACCCGCACAGGCTATGCCTTTGGGTACACTCTATGAGTATTTATGAGGGACTATTATTATTATTTTTATCATCATACCCACATACTCACTTATAGTCATGTATACAGTTGTTTGATCTAAATTGAAAAAAAAAAAAATGGTGAATATCTTGTCACTGCAAGTTATGTAAATATATTGTATCGCATTTCTTTTTTTTTTGAGTCCGGCGATATCATTCAACATGGTTTCTTTTATCAGGAGCTCGGTAGAATTTTTGACATAGTACGAATGACTTGTTTAGCCGATATTTCTCCTATATGGCTTTGTTTGAGTACGCAATTCTCTGTTAGGTAACCGTTGTTTGAACTTTCTTTGTTGTAGTTTTTATAAATCAATAAGTCATAGAAGTGTACTTCCATATGTCAATATTTTCGTCTCACTCAATGATTTTTTGTTTGGGTGATTTCCTACCTTCTGTTAATACTTTTTAAATCAACAAGAGTTTTTGGAATTCATTGAGGGCGTAGGCTATCATTTTCATGATAAAAATTTCTGATACGTTTGTGAAATATTTCAATTGGAAAACCTTACTTCTGCCAGTACCGACGATGTTTGTTATGTGATTTATCAGAAGAAATGAATCTGGGATCATTGAATTCATATTCTATTATAATGAATTAACCAATCAATCAAAGCATAAAATGTTATAAATCACGTAAACCACATATTACTTGTTGGAACCTACGCCTTTGTTGAACGGCATAACCTCAAATACTCACCCCAACAAATATATGAAATATGGGATCCTAAATACATTTTAGCACTTCCGGGACTAAAGTGCCAACTTTAGTCCCGTATAACAGGGACTAAAATGTATCTTTCAGTCCCTAGGCAGATAAAGTTGCATTTCAAATTTTGTTGACACTGTTGCTATAACTTTACCTACTGAGTAATCCAAGTACCGTGTTTATATAACTCATCAAAATTATTAATTGAATTATTAATTGAAAATTATAATACTGGGAAGTGCAAAAAATAGCGTATATGCCTCAGGACTAAAGAAATATTTATTCACTTATGTGATTATTGGCCCTCGGGCTCTACGAGCCCACAGGCAATAAACATCACGTGCGGAATTAAAACATTCACTTTAATCCCTTGTTATATAATATACTATAACACAATTCTCACAGGATTAAGATTGAGTTTCTTACCTATATCCATGAAATTTTTTCGAAATTGATTACAAATAAAAACGGAATATACCTCAACTGTCACTTTTTATGAATGAATAGGTGAAACACCAAACCATTGCTGATTTTTCGAAATACGACAGCACAAACAAGGTCGGGAGAATAACTTACGGTTCTCTTACTCAATATCAAATCTATAATGTCGTATACACTTGTCTGTATTAATTATACTATTTATGCTCAGATCATCAATACTTGATATCAGTTAATATAGAGCTTGTATGTAAGCAGATAATTGAGCAGAAACTCAGCTTTCCTGACTTGTAGTTTAACTGGCAACCTCGTTCCGCAAAACAAGCGACAATAACATTGTGTTCAGAATGTGACCTTATGTTGACCGCAGCCGGAAATGTGAATAATGCAGTCTTACCCTTATTAGCTCATTGATCAAACCCCCAGTTCGTTTTGAATCATTATTTTGAAGCAGTATTTCTATTGTAATGAATGACTTTTACAGTGGCGCAATCTATCCAGAATTTGTTGAACTGATACAATCTGTAAATAGCTGAAATATCTTTTGCAGGATTTTGGTACCTTGCCACCAAATACTTAGATCCAGTTATCTTCTTCAACAACAATGTGTATAGACCTTTATGTTGGATCCTCAACAAATTTTTGTTGACAAACCAATGAAACGTTCATTTCATGGATTTGTTGTTTTCTCAAATATAATGCCAAAGATTTAAAAAACAACTTATTCTTGACATATTCAACAAATACCTACTTCACTATGTTCTGAATGAATCTGTCACATTTGAGTTCTTCAAGTGTCACCGATTCGCGGTCCAACTGAAAGTAAGAAAGCATGCTATTAAACGGCCATCTTGATGTAAAGATACTGTTGATGGTTCTCTGACAGTCCTTGCTCTTACTAGGTTCGAAACCTGGGTACATGCTGCTATTAGTCGGAAGATTCGCAAAGTGACTATATATGATTGAAGTGTAGGAAATAACTATGAACCTACATAAACAATATGATTTCCATGTTGCCCAAATGCGTAGTTGCCAGTAGTCTGCTTTAGTTTAACTGAATTCAGATAAATGTGGATATGATAAAAAGTATGCAAAATAGTTATTTATGATACAAGTTAATATTTATAATATCAAAATAAATATTCTTCTTGATCAGTTGTTGGTATTGTAACGATTTCGAGACCGGCCTCGAAACCGGTCCTGATCATCCAATTAGTGGTGCACACTCGAAAAGTAAACAAGTTCTCCGCTGACAAACACATAAATCACGTGGAAGAAGCGCAAACGTTCTAAGAAATGGAAGTTTCGAGAGAGAGCCATCTAGACGAATCGTTCTGTGGACTCTATGTATCGAGAACTGTAAATACGAATATTTAAGCCGCTGTGTATCAGATGGCGGGATAGTCAGAGACAGTCACAGAGAGTTACAAATACAGTTCGAGAGTTCGCTGATAGATAGCCACAGTAGAAATAAATTGAAATCGTTATTGAAGTCTATATTTTAGTGTAATAATTGTTTAAGTAGTGTTTGAATAAATTAGAAAAATTAGTTTAGTGCAGTTTTATTACAGTATAATTTTAATTTTACGGAAATATCTCGAGATCAAGTTGGTTTGTTGGATTTATTTCCTTTCGTCGATCTGAGTTCAATCACAAATGAGCAACGCAATAGCTTGCACCGCAGGGCCACGTACTATAAACAATAAAGAGTTCAATAAAAAAAAAATGAGACAATGAACAAAGTAGCGACTTGAAATCGTGCTCACTCGCGTATCTTGTGTTATGTTCCTACTATTTCAAATTACTGTATGGTTTTAAAATGTACGACTCAAATGACCGATTTATAAATATATGCTTCACAATTGATATGAACCGTAAACTCAGAATAGTTGAGGTTAAGTCAAGCTGTGATACTATCGAGTATTCATATTACTTGTAGAGAATGGACAATGAAGTAACACGAACGCATAGCGTCCGGCCGATATTTCGCAACCACGCATTTCCGCAACATGAGAATCGGATTTTTGTTTTCTCGTTACCATAGCAACGGTTGCTATGGCAACAGTTTTTCCATTTTCAACTCAACGTAACTTGACCCAGAATCAATCGGCAAGTGGATAAATATCTGAATATTGCAAAACCTGATAGTGTAAGAAGGACATGGCGGTTAAGTCACTGTACAGCTTCAATAACCCTTTGAAGTGCTCACTGTGGTTTCTATAGATGGCTATGTTGTTCATTTTCTTGGTGGATGGTGAAGTATCGTGGAGCCAGTTGACAAAACCAATTGGAAATTGATTGCATGTTGATGGATTGAGCATCAACTCTCCTGGATCGGATCTGCACTGATGATCGGAAGAACCATGAAACTAATATGCAAATAGTCACCTGTTTTCTGTTAACTTTTTTTAACAAGAAGTATCGCAAAGTATGTTCTTATATAAAAAACTTTGCCAGGCGTTGGGTAAATATGATTCTGCAATTCGTATGAGGGACATTTACTGATAATCCTATAGTATAAGAAATTAGTGTAAGAAATTAGCCTAAGGCTGGATTACCTACAGTAAATTTTCTTTTCAGTGATTCTGTACAGAAGTTTCACAATTTTGCCTGATATGTTAGTACTGAAATATTTGATGATACATGATTTTTTAATAACTCTGCCCCTTGTTTTCCAAGAAGTATATTTGGAGAAATGGATATTAAATATTCCACCGAAACAAAGGATTCAGTCATCAATCAGCCAACGTCACATTTTCATAAATGATAATAAGCATAAAGCGCGCTTCTAAGAGATTAAATTAAAAGCTTCATCGCCATTGTGTTGACAGACTGGATGGAATTATTTGAAGAAAACTGTGAGCATCAAAATTTTCATTTATATTCAACGTGCTGTGAAAGGGGACAAAGTAATTATCAAACACGATATAGAAATTGTGCTCAAGGAAATAGAGGATTTAAAGTGAGAGTATAGAAGGGATTCACGAATGATGCTGAGAAGAAACTGAAAGGCCGTATTTTCTCTGGATGAAGTACCTTGTATCAACCACAAAATTATCAGAAAACGAGATGAGAATTATTTATTTTCCATTCAGTTTGCGCTTGAGCTTCATTGGGGTAATCTGTGAAAGAGTATAGTTGTCGTTGTTCAGTTATTAAAGAAAAACCATGATCGCATATTGAGTAATTAAAAAACACGATAAAGAAATTGTGCTCAAGGAAAAAGAGGATTTACAGTGGAAGTTAAGGAGGGATTCACGAATGACGCTGAGAAGAAACTGTAGGGCCCCATTTCCTCTGGATGAATTACCTTGTATCAACTACAAAATTATAAGAAAACGAGATGGGACTTATTTATTTTCCATTCAGTTGATGCTTGAGCTTCATTGGGGTAATCTGTGAAAGATTAGTTGTCGTTGTTCAGTTATTAAAGAAAGCCATGAACGCATATTCCGAATTATCTCAGTGCATTTTTTGATCTTGCTTCCGGTTGGCGCACTCGTCCAGCTCTTCCCCTTCTATGTAGGGATCCGCCCCATCCCAGCCTGGTTACTGAAGAAAATAGTGATAGCTTCGTCAATGTAAGGCAATGCAACATCCTGAAAAATGTGTACACTTTTTTCTTTTTTGCTTGCTCGTTAGACAGTGGACTTCCCAGCCACTTAAAAATGTGGGTCAATGCACGTACTCACTAGACGGCGGACATCACTAACACAAATGAGTTTCGGTCTCACATGACATACTCATACCGTCTTTGTGACCAGATGAAATGTATGTTCAATCACTGCCAACGAAACTTTATCTAGTATTTCGAAGACTTTTGAGGGTTGTACTCTTAAGGTTGTGCAGCTGGTTGACGGAAATAGCAATTTAACGATTTTAACCTAAAATGACGGATGTGAGTACCTAGATATACAGGGTATACCACGATGAGTTGAGTGAGAATGTATATGGAAAACGACTGATAATATTTTTTTGAAAATTTCGGTTCGGGAGTTTTCCGAGGAGCTCGTTCTAGTTAAAATAT